>CM053582.1:400574204-400611240 GCA_028627135.1 Pseudochirops cupreus | reverse complement strand
CATATACGTGTATATACATATATGTGTATATGCATATATACATATACATATACGTGTATATACATATACATATATGTGTATATACATATATACATATACATATACATGTGTATATCCACATATATGTATTGATATATTTATTGATATTTATATATATATATATCCTTGCATGTGTGCTCATGTGCACACACACACACGCACACACATACACACTTCATTCTGTATCAGTTCATATAAATCTTCCAAACTTCTCTGAGTTCTTTAATATTCATTATTTCTTGTAATGCAGTAAAATTCCATTGCCTTCATCCACCACAATTGTTTAGTCACGCCCCAAACCAAGGGGCATCTGCTTTGTTTCCAGTGTATCGGAAGCTCGGTGGCACAGGGGATAGAGCACTGGACCTTGAGTCAGAAAGAGCTGAATTAAAACCTTGCGTTTGACATTAGCTGTGTGATCTTATGCAAGGAACTTAACTTCTGTCCGCCTGTTTCCTTATCTGTAAAATAGGACTGATAATAATAGCGTCTACCTCTCAGGGATATTGTGAGAATAAAATGAGATAATATTTATAAAGTATTTTGAATTATTTTAAAAAGTTATATAAAGATTATTGTTGTTGTTGTTGTTAGCAGCAGCAGCAGCAGCTACCAAATAAAAGGCTGCCAAGAATATTTTGGTATAAATATCCATTTTGACTTTGACCTTTATGGACTATATGCCTACTAGTAGTATCTCTTGGTCAAAAGTTATGCCAAAGATACCATCTCATTTATTTGTACAGCATTACCCTGAGCAACGCAGTGTATTAATTACCATCATTTTATAATTGAGAAGACTTAGATATAGGGGGGTTTGAATAGCTTTTCTAAACTACGTGAAAAGAGGGATCATGTCTGCCAAAGTCTCTTATATTCACTTTTTTTCTCTCTTTACCTTC
Source organism: Pseudochirops cupreus (assembly GCA_028627135.1). Classification (NCBI taxonomy): domain Eukaryota; kingdom Metazoa; phylum Chordata; class Mammalia; order Diprotodontia; family Pseudocheiridae; genus Pseudochirops; species Pseudochirops cupreus. The sequence goes on along the minus strand of CM053582.1, from coordinate 400,610,299 downwards.
ATCCTTTCTCTAGATGACCTCATCAGTTCCAATGTGTTCAATTCTTACCTTTATACAGATGACTCTTAATATTATATATTCAGTCCTAATTCCTACTGAATTCCAGACTTGCATCACCAATTACCTACCGGACATGTCAACTTGGATTCCTTTAGGTATGTCATACTCAAAATGGTAGAATTCATTAGTTCACCCATAAAGGCACCCTTCATTGTAAGTTCATTATTTCTATTAATGGCATCACCATCCTTCTAGTCACCCACATCTGAAACCTTCAATTCCTTTTTGACTCTTCCTTCTTCCTTCTTCCCAATACCCAGTTGTCATGTCTTATTGCTCTTTCTTCGCAACATGTTACTTTTATTTTTTTCTCTCCACTCAAGGGACCCCTAATGTAGTTGATGCCTCTATCACCTTTTCAGTGACGTATTGCAATGGCCACTTGCTACATCTGCCTTTTTCCAGCCTTTTCCTTCTCCATTTCCTCACCAAAATCATCGTTCTTGAGCATAACTCAAATGAGCTCAAGAATATTCGATGTCACCTTTATTTCCTTTGAATAAAATAAAAACTCATTTTTGCATTTAAAGTCTTCAATATTAAGACTCAAATTTACCCTTCTACACTTATTTCATATTATTCTCTTTCAGGCAACCTGTCTGCCAGCTAAACAGGTCTCCCTCCTTTTCCTCAAACTTTGTATTCTTTCCTGCTGCTTCTGAGTCTTTGTAAAAGCTATTCTCCAGACCTTGAATACATTTATTCTTCACCTTTACTTCTGAGAGTTCTTAACTTCCTTCAACATTGAGCTTGGCTCCTACAGGAAGCCTTCTATGATTCTTCTTAAATCATCTTGTTTTTATTTTTCTGTTTACATGTTGTCTTGTCCTAGTAGAATGTAAGCTCTTTGAGGGCAGGGACTATTTTTCATTTTAGTCTTTGTATCTCCAGTGCTAAGCACAGTGCTTTACATAGATTAGTGAATGATATTATTCATCTTCGTATCCCTCCCCAGATTAGCATAATGCTCTGAAAATAGAAGGCACTTAGTAAATATTTGCTGAATTGTATTAACTTGCTTATTTAGTGGTAAAGCTATGATTAGAACCCAGGTCTGCTAACTCTTACTCCATAATCTGCCTACCAAGCTTTTTATAATATATATTCCATCCACCTGCTTTTTGATTCATTTAAGTAGACCAAGCTCCACCTCAGTCATCATATTCTCCCAATTTCATATGCAAACAGTAGCTATCAGAAGCACCTGCCAGACTGGAGAGTAGGCAGTGAATGAACAGTTGTATTCACCTATTTTATCCAAAGAATTTGGAATCCTGGTCCATTTGAAATATAATATGGAAAAAAATTATGAAATTGAATGCCCAAACCTGTATTAATGCTATTTTAGGGTCAGGGAATTAAACCACAAGAGGAAATTCCAAAGTCTCAGTTCCAAACAAGTAAATTGGCTCACATTTCTAGTCCTACATGTGGAGGTGGGAATTTAGCACCCTGTCTAGCAATCCCAAATGCTCCCATGTGCCTCCCATGTTCATTTGAAACTGACTTAGACCACGGCTCCTCTGAACACATTGTAGAATGTTTGGAAAGAACTGGGGTTTTTCAAGCATCTTCCACTTTCATAAGCAACCAAGGAGTACAACACAGTCATTCATAGCCAGTGTCTACATGATGCCATGGCAACTGGTCAATTCAGTCAAAATAACTGGTCAATTTAGGGAAAACAAAATAAGTCCAATTGGTTGGTTGACTTAAATACTCAAGTAAGTCCAACAAGGCACATTTGCTGTCTGTTTATCTGAGTCCTATCATCATGTGTTTGTTCTGGTCTTTTCTAAGTGAAGGTCAAGACCTACTTCCTGATTATATCTTCTCCAACAGCCCCTATTCTCAATGATCACAACTACTAATCTAAATTCCCATAGTACCACATTCAAATGCTACATTGGGCTTTCTTAACCTGAGGTCCATGAACTTTTTTTCTTTTTTAATATTTTTATATTTGTTTTTCAATATAATTGATTTCTTTATGACCCTGCCACTTGTGTTTTATTTATTTAAAATAGTTTTTCTGAGAAGGGGGCCATAGCTTTCACCAGATTAACCAAAAGGTCCATAACATACAAAACAGGTTTGTATGTAAGAGCTACTCAATAAGCATTTACTAAGGTGCTACTATGTGCCAAACACTGTGCAAGGCACTGGAAATACAGACTTGGTCAGGTGTGGATGGACGACTTCTACCAGTTCTAACATGGGCACATTGCATACTAAATTCCATGTAATCTCAGGCCCTTACTTTTGCCAGTTCATTAGGCAGTACATGTATCCTGTTGTTTATGGTATCCCTACAAACCAAGGATTTCCTGACCAATGCATTCTTCCTGTCCATCAAGAGTCCGTGGTGATGGGATAATTGTATCATAGGTTTTGACTGGAATAGATCTTAGAGACCATGAAGCCCAACGACCTTATTGTACAGATGAGGAAACTGAGGCAGAAAAGGTTAAATTATTTGCCAGAGGTTATGCAGCTAGTTTCTAAGGATGAAACATGAACACAGATCTTGATTTTAAGTCTCATGACCTCTCTACTCTACTACACTAAGAAAGGATTTAAGAGGTGCAACTGAGGATCCAGTTGAATTAGTCATAACAAAAACTGGTGGGACAAGTGTAACGCCACTGTCTTTTATTCAATATTACCTCTTACATCTATGAAATGGTTCAGGAGGCAATTTACCAGGGCTAGACTTAGCCCTAACATACTTTACTCTGTTGTAATGATGCCTTATTGATTCAAATACCACTTTGGCATTGGGCAGATTCCTCTTCTAAACTGAACAGTTCTTTTCTATATCACTCAACAGAGAAAGCATTTCTAAGTCTCCAGAGAGCTTAATATAATGCTTTGCAGATAGCAGGCAAATAATAAATATATACTTTTAACTGAATTGCATTGAACTAAATTCTAGCTTCTTGAGAATGCAAAGATTCAAGGACATTATCATGGAAGGAATTGACACAGAACTGAAGCATGAATGATGGTGGCATGACCTATGAAAACACAAAAATTGAGATGATATTAGACATTGGTCTGTATGTTGAGCTATTTCTGTAGATCCTGGCATATAAAGGGATGGACTAAGATTAACAGAATCTTTGGGTTCTTTGTTATGTTCTTCATTATTAATCTTCATCCTTCAATCAATCTACAAGAATGTATGAAAGTGCTAACTAAGAACCTGGTTCACTCCTTTCCACAAATACATGCAGCATCCATGGAAAGAGTAAGGTTAAAAAATATTGGAAAAGAGGCCAAGTTGTAGAGAGCTTGGAATGTCAAGCATATAGCTTGGAGATAATATGGCACCATTAGTGTTTATTGCTCATGTTCACCTTCTATCCATGATGTCCTTCAGAGAATGCTGGGATCCTTCAGGAGTAGCATCTCACCAGAGTGGAACAAGAACTGAATTCAGTCAGAGGAACTGAGCTCAAATCCTCTCTCTACAACTTACTTTTTATGTAGCCTTGGGAAAGTTACTTAACCTCAGTTTTTACATCTGGAAAAGGAATGGATTGAGAGTCAATCATCTCTAAGTTCACTTTTGGCTGTATATCTATGATCCTGAGAGTGATGAGAGGAAGTTTCAAAATGGAGAGCCTGGAGATTATGTGGTAGTAATACCCTCATTAAACCAAGGAAAGTATTTCTTCACAGGGGCAGTTGTACCAACAGAAGGAGTTTTATCTGGGAGTTCTTTATAACAATGAAACCATATGCCTGGTCCCTAAACCTATGGTAAGGAAGATGTAGCTTGTAACTCACCTAGGGGTAGTCTGGTTATATATTATCAAACTGTTACAGGAAACGAAACTGACCATCTCAAGAGTGGAAGAAAATCTTTATATATCTCACGCAATTGATATATTATTCAATGCCAGTCAATATCATTCTAAGTACCTCTGGAAAGTTAGGGAGTTATTACATTTGAGTACTTTATCATGTTTCCCTACTCAGACCCACAGGACCTCAGTCTCCTGTGTCAGTGGTCTGGACCAAAATGGTGCTCATTCATTATTTCACCCATTAATAGAGTGATATGGGATCTCTACAAGTATTCATTCTATCTGTCCCAGAATCAAGTCCAATATAATTTCCAGAAGTCAGGGCACTGAGGTGGCACAGTGAATAGAGCACCAGCCCTGGACTCAGGACGATCTGATTTCAAATCCTGGCTCAGATGCTTGACGCTTACTAGCTATGTGAACTTGGGCAAGTCACTTAACCCCAATTTCCTTGCCTTTCCCTCTTCAAAAAAAAAAAATCCCTGAATCCATCATCGCTAAGAACTGTGAAACACATGGTTATAAGTATTTGATTACCCTGATCGGAAGCAGGTGAGCTGTCAGGTAAAAAGTGAGGAATGGTTAGTTTGAGGTTTTGGATACCCCTTTATTCACAGTAGCAGGCCAAAACATCTGTGACAGGTTTCCTGTCTGGGTGGAGATCTGTTCCCAGGGGGTGGAGGTACCTTTCGTGCTATGCCAGAATCTTGATCTCTAAAGAGTAGACTCTAAGAGGGCACAGTTGGGCCACAACTTGTCATAACAATGACAATCATTAAATGTAGGAAAAAATGTAAACATAAGATAAGAATGAATAGATCAAAAACTATATCAGCCTGGAATATTTCATCTTGGATAGGTGTAACTGGATCAAATACAATAATAATTGTCAAAGTTCTTGGCATAGTGCCTAATAGCTATTAGTAGTAGTAGTATTCATATTATTACCAGACCTAATTCTAGAGCTGTAACTAGGATTTGGTTTTTTTGTTTGTTTTCAGGCAAAAACAATTGAGGACAGTCAAGGTAGGGGTGGTGTGAGCTGGGTGGGGGAGCATTGTACAGCTGTGGTGGTCACACAGAGGACTCTCTGACTGTGAGTACAATTGTGTTGGGACTAGAGGTATTCTGAATTTCACTCCCAAGGAGATTTTTGAGGAAGAGAGAAGAAAGGAAAGTTGGGACCTGAGAGAGGTGTATCATTACGGTGAAACTCCAGAGTCCTCAGCCTCTTTACTGCAAATTGAGGTGCAGGGACAGTGGTAAGCATGAGGAATAAATGCAACCATCCACACTGACAGTATCTTCTCCATTGTAGGTACAAGCTTGACTAAGGCCTTCCAAAAATTAATGTACCAATTCCTGCCAAGTCCTGACAGATCTCAGATGAAGTCCATATATTCTGCATTGGTTACCAGTGCTCTCTGGAGCTGGTGGATCTGTTGGTAGACAATCTCAATTTCAAGAGGCAATGAAGAAAAAAAAATCCCCTTGAGGTGCCTAAAGAGCATTGTCAGAGAGGGGGCTGATTTCACTGAAGCAGGGAGCGGTCTGACAGGCAGCCAGTTTTTCAGAGCATGTCTTTATAAGGCCACTTTCATGTGATCTGTGGTGAATGCCCAGAAGGTAGAAGTCTATGGAGAATTTATACAGAACCAAGAACCTGGGAAATTCCTCTGCCCACACAGCTAAAAAACCTGACTATTCCAGATGATATATAGAACTAGGCTTTCTACCTGAAGCAGCATGATGGAGTGGAGACTGTTAATATGAAGCCAGTAAGACCCAGATTCATGTCCAGCCTCTGATACTAGCTACATATGACTAAAATGGGCAAATAACTTGACCCCTTGAAGTCTCAAACTCTTCATCTGTAAAATAAGAATGACGGCCCGGTTAAGTGCCTACCACACAGGACAATAGATTTAGAACTCAGAAGTCATTGAGTGCAATACTTTAATGTTTACAAAGGTGGAACAGAGATTAAGGCTCAAGGCCACATAGCCAGTAAGCACCAGAACCAAGATTTTAACCCAGATTCTTTATCTTGATCTTCCACACAGCTCATTGTGAAAATCACATGAAACAATATATGTAATGAACTATTTTTAAAAACTATATACATGCCAATTGCTTCTTGCTGTTTTTTTTTGTTTTTTTTACCCAGATCATGTTTGTTTTTTTTCAAAGCAGTAAATGTAGTCTTTTAAGACTGTGAACTCACTTGTCAGAGATCACCGTTGCTCCCATTACCTCCTCTTTATGGAATCTGGAGACTTGTGCTTAGGGATGGAAAGAGGGGAAGGGAGTGGTCATACTATAGAAAATGGCCCTGTAATTACCAACCATAAGCTGTCTGTTTCAGTAGTCAGACAAATATTATTGGAGACCATGTGCTTGAGAAAGAGTCATTACATGCTCGTGATTAGGTCAATCAGGGAAGAGGAATGTATTTCCTTCCTGGTGAGAAGAGTGGAATCCAATTTGGGATCCACATAACTGTAAATCAGAAGGCCAGGTTGGGTCAGGACCAAGATTTCTTAAAGGTATTTTAATCCTAGGGTCAAAGAAAAGTGGAAGAAACAAAAGCAAGTGCAGAGGTTCAGGAAGGGAGGTTAGTTTTTCTTTTCTCCCTGAGGTTACCTTCCTTCTAGACTGTATCTATCTTATATGTACATAACTGTCTCCCCCTTCCAATGTGAGCTCTTTCATTGTAGAGTGTTTTTACCTTCTGCTGTGTTCAGTGTTTAGCACAGTGCCTGGCATAAAGTTATTCCATAAGTGCTTATGCACTGACTGGTGTGACTCAACCCATCTTGCCAAAGATTCAGCCTTTTACGATGGATGCCTGTATTTCCCACCCACACATCCCTTTTCCTGTCTAGATAGACTATGAAATGTCCTGACTTAGCTGTGCTGGTTAGACTGCAGGCTTGAACAACCAATCTAGTCATTCTGTCAGAAGGGAAAAAAGGGAAGTTGGCATGACACATATGCTGCAAGGTAAAAATTATAAACAAAAATGCTTAGCTTGAATATATGAGTGAAAAGTAATTCAAGAAAGCACCTCACTCATGACTCCAGGACACTGGTGGTAAAGAGCTGGTCACTCACCTCTTAGCAGGTAGGTGAGGAACCTGAAGTATAAAATGAAACATATATTTTTCAGATATGGCCAATGTGTTGATTTGGTTTGCTTGCCTATACTAATCCCTTACAGGGAAGGCTTCTTTAGGTAGAGGGGGTAATGGCGGACAGGAGGGGAAAGGGGAAGAGGAGCGGTATGTAGTAAGTAATGTAGATGGAAAATAAAAGAGATTCAATAAAACAGCCAAACATAAAGACAAGTTCAAAAAACACAGGATATTTTTATGTTAAATTTAATATGCACTTGAAATTATGATATATCACAAGTTCACAGTTTCATACATAATCCTCTTTTGTTTTTCTTTATATATTAAAATGTTCATTTTTTATTATTTTTAAGTTCATAAATTTAAAATTAATTGATAAGGATGGAAAGGACTCTTCTTAGAGTCCCAGCACATGGGTAAAAGACGAATTGAGAAATGCTGACAAATGTATCTTAAGCAAAAATTACAGCATTAAGTATATTTTAACTAATCAGTTTGACATTTGTAATAATGAGAGAATATCAGTGACATATACAGTAAAAGTGACTAGAAAGAGATCTCAGTAAGTAACAAGAGAGATGGTTTCAGAAAAACATGGGAAGACCCATATGAACTGATGCAAAGTGAAGTGAGAAGAACCAGAAGATCGTTGTTCACAGTAACAGCAATGTTGTAATAATGATCAATTGTCAAAGACTTGGCTACTCTGATTAATATAATGATCCAAGATGATTCCAAAGAACTCATGATGAAAAAAAAATGCTATCTACACTCAGAGGGAGAACTGCTGAACTCTGAGAATTAATTGAAGAATAATTTTTTCACTTTGTTTTTCTTGCTTTTTAAAAAATGTGGCTAATATGTAAATATGTTTTGTATGATTTCACATGTAAATTTGATATAATATTACTTGCCTTCTCAGGGGGGTAGGAAAGAGGATAGGGGAGAGAATTTGCAACTCAAAATTTAAATAGAAAAGAATGTTTAAAAAATAGCAAATTAAAATGTTTTGAAAGAAAGAAGGAGAAAGGAAGGAAGCAAGAGAATAGAAGAAAGGAAGGAAATGATTTGAGGCTGAGATAGCTAGGAGATGGTATCAATTAGCCAGACCCAATGTATTCAGAAGTATGAATAAAAGTGGTGGTTGCTGAGGAAGAAGAGAAGAAGGGGACATGGACATGGAGGCATGCAAGGACAAAAGTATCCATTATGAAAATACAAAGAATGAATATATTCAGGAACTATTTTCTCCACTCCCATGAAACAGCACAATACCAACAAACAAACAAACAAATAGAATCCAGTAGAAGGAATTCCCTGATACTGGTAACCTGACATTGATCTGGCCTCTTGCCTTAGTAACATAACTAGGGTAAGTCATCACATATAAGAAATTCTAGTTTTTATCACTGGAAACAATTCAAGTCTAAGGATCATGGGCCTCTATATGCTTACTAGAGTTTCCTGTTCCATGCTACCTATAAATGAGCACGTGTTTTTCACCGGGTGTTAGCCTTGACTCCTCATTCTTTCTCAGCCTTAGTAACCAATCTGTTGCCAAGGCCTGTTGATTTTACCTTTGCAGCAACTCTTGATCACACTCCTTCCTTCTTCTGACACTGTTGTCACTTTGGTGTAGAACTTCATCACCTTATTCTTGCACTATTGCAATAACCTGCTGGTGGATCTTCCTGTCTCAAGTCTCTTCCCACTCTAATCTATCCTCCATTTAGCCAAAAAAGTTACTTTCCTAAAACATAGGTCTGCTCAGACTATAGAATCTTACTTTGGTAACAAAGAAGATCAAAATATAAAACCAGAAGAAGACAACAAAGTCAAAGCTCCTACATCCAAAGCCTCTAAGAAAAATATTAATTGGTCCTAAGCCATGGAAGAGCTCAAAAAGGATTTTGAAAATCAAGTAAGAGAAACAGAGGAAAAATTGGGAAGAGAAATGAGAATGTGAGAAAATCATGAACAACAAGTCAACAGCTTGCTAAAGGAGACCCAAAAAGTACTAAAGAAAATAACACCCTAAAAACAGGCTAACCCAAATGGTTAAAGAGGTCCAAAAAGCCAATGAGGAGAAGAATGCCTTAAAAAGCAGAATTGGACAAATAGAAAAGAAGGTCCAAAAAATAATTTCTTCAAAATTAGAATGGAGCAAATTAAAGTTCTTTAATTTCTCTATGAGAAATCAATAAATTATAAAACAGAAACAAAATAATGAAAAAAGAGAAGACAATGTGAAATATCTCATTGGAAAAACAACTGGTCTGGAAAACAGATCCAAGAGAGATAATTTAAAAATTATTGGACAAAAACATAGGTCTAACCATCCCCCATTCAATAAATTCCAGTGGCTCCCTATCATCTCCAGGATCAAATACAAAATCCTTTGGCATTCAAAACTCTTCATAACCAAGGTCCCTTCTATCTTTCCATACTCCATAAGCCATATTCCCCACCACGTATTCTTCTATACCAGTGACACTAGCTTCCTTGATGTTTCACAAATAAGATGCTCCATCATGGCTCCAAGATTTTTCTCTGTTTCTCATGGATTCTCTAGCTTCCTTTAAGTTCCAATTAAAGTCTTATCTTCAACAGGAAACCTTTCCTAGTCTATCTTAATTCTAGTCCCTTTCCATTCTTTATTATTTGCTATTTATCCTAAATATAGCTTATTTGCACATATTTGTTTGCTGTCTTTCCCATTCAATTGTGAGATCTTTGAGGGGAGGGGGCTATCTTTTGCCTCTTTTGGTAACCCCAGTCCTTAGCACAGTGCCTGGCACATAGTAGGCATGTAATAAATGTTTATTGACTGACTGAATGAATTCACCCTGATAGATTCATTCCCATGAAGAGGAGGGATATTCATGTGTCCCTGGGAGAAGAGAGACCCCTGGTGTACTAAGTGGATTTCTGCTTGGCAATACATCTGGCAGACATCTGGCCTGAGTGGGTCAGATTGCTCTAGGAGGTAGACTACTCTGGGATATTTTCTCTAAAGGAAAACAGAAGACTGTCACAAATATTTAACAAATAATCAGACAAATTGGTGATTTCAGGGCTGTCCATCCAATTGCAGATTATAAATTAGAGAATGAGGGTGCTTCATTCACTAGGTTTATCTTGTATTGGTAGTGAGGTAAAGATATTTTGAAAGATTAAAGATATCATTTAGGATATGCCAGGATTTTATATAATCAGTACAATGTAATCTAAAAAAAAAAAAAGAACTAGGTGGTATAGTAGAGAGAGTGTTGGCCCTGGAGTCAGGAAGACGTGAGTTCAAATCTAGCCTCAGATTAGATAGGTGACCCTGGACAAATCACTTAACTGCATTTGCCTCAGTTTCCCCATCATAAGCCAGAGAAGGAAGTGGTAAACCACTCCAGTATTTTTGCCAAGAAAATCCCCAATGGAGTCATGAAGAATCAGACATGACTGAAAAATAAAACATCAATCATTTGCAAAAGGGGATACCTGGTGAATTCTATGACTTAGAACAGGAGTAAATGTTCCTGGTCTTTAAACTGATTTTGATATCTACATTTCAGTATTGGTTTCCTATGTCATCCTATGTATTTTATTAAGAAAAATTATTCTGAGAAGGGGTCTGTAGGCTTTATCAGACTTCCTGAAAGAAAACCAGGTTAAGAATCCTTAGTCCAGAGCAGAGGTGGGGAACCTGTGGCCTCCAGGTCACATATGGCCTTCTAGGTCCTTGGATCCAGCCACTTGACTGAGTCCGAGTTTTAAAGAACAAATCTTTTTATTAAGGGAATTTGTTCTGTGAAGTTTGGATTCAGTCAAAGGGCCACACTTGAGGACCTAGAGGGTCACATGTGGCCTCAAGGCCACAAGTTCCCTACCTCTGGTATAGAAGGAATCTTTCTTTGATTTGAACTCTGAATTGGATATCCTCCATGACAAAAGCAAACAGCTTTGGTGAACACATATCTCAGTTTTATCGTTTCCCTACATGAATAAGCAGAAGATCATGGAAAGAATTCATTTTTGTTTTTTACAACTATCAAAGACACTGCTATGACTTTAACATATACATGGAAGACACCAGCTTGACTGAATCAAATCCTTTTTTATAGTTAATTAACAATAAACACAGTGAGAGTCTGTAATTTTTTATAACTTTCAGTCAGTTGTGTGACTTAAAAGATATGATCTGCTGTAGAATATCATTTGTGAAAGCATCTCTATATTTAAATTCTAACCCCATAGTCTTTAGTGACTTTCATGAGGAAATGGATATGACAATAAATAAAGATGGGAAGAACAGCTGGACAAATGTACAAAGAGGAAGACTTTGCTGGAGGTGAGTCTCTGGAGGCATTGATCCTCGATTCTCAGAATATCTAAAAAGAGGTTTATGCCGGATTGGGGGAGGGAGGAATTACGGACCTCATTATCACCAGTGTTACACCAGCTTCAATAGCCTCTCCCAGAGAGAACAGAAATACTGTATCTTTAAAAGAAGCTATAGACTATAACTTCTATTTCATGGAGTGATATTGTAACTACTATTCTCTGAGGAGTTATCAAGAAAAGCCCGTTTTCCTGTCATGGCTAGAGAGAGTTGCAGAGAAAGATGAAGAGGACTTTTCTATTTAGAGAACTGCTTTAAATTTTATCTTATAAAAAAGGATGAATAGAATTCTTGCAAAGAGACTTTAGTTGGTATTTTTAGATAAAGGAATGGTAGGACAGTAGGAAAGAAGTCGAGCTGTGGTTGATCAAAGGTGATAACAGCAATGATCTTTCTTGCAACTTAAACATTATAAATAATAATTTATGTCTATGTAATATATAATAAATTATTCGTTATTATTATTTGTCTTTTTAATACATCATGTAGCTAATAAGTAATGCTGTCTAAGAGACTGAGGGCAGCTAAGAGGTATAGCAGATAAAATGCCAACCCTGAAGTCAGGAAGACTCCTCTTAGTGAGTTCAAATCTGGCCTCAGACATTTACTTGCTGTGTGACCCTGGGCAAGTCATTTAACCCTATTTGCCTCAGTTACCTTTTCTGTAAAATGAGCTAGAGAAGGAAATGGCAAACCTCTCCAGTACTTTGCCAAGAAAACCCCAAATGGGGTCATGAAAAGCCAGACATTACTGAAATGACTGAAGAACAGAAACATTTAAGAGATTAGAGTTTTCCTATAGTGAGGGGGTGGGGAAGAGAGAGAGAGAGAAAGATTCAAAGGCTCTTTAAATCCCAACCCCACAATCAGTAGGCTCCTACTTATTGAAAAAATGCGATAGAATCATTTAAGATTGTCCATGAAACGTATGACAGTCTCTTGCCTTCCTCTACTCCTAGAGGGCTGACACTTGTTTATTATCTATCCTGACCTTACGTATGGAAAGTGATGCTGGCTCCCAGTTTTGATCTTAGATTTCCTGAGCTGTTGACTTGGGACATTTTCTGGAGTTGTATCTGTCTCAGTGTTTCCAATGGTTTGTATCTTGTTGTGTTTTACATTGTTTTACACCAAAGTATAACCTTGCTCTTAGACAGAATGACATCCCAGGCATCTTCCATCCCAAAAGATGGCTACTACCCTGCCTTCAACTGTCCTATAACTATCCCTGACTCTTGGCTGCCCTCCAGTGGCCACTTTCAGCAGAACTCGTAATTGCCGGCTAATGATTTGTGTTCTGGAACCAGTTGCCAGGTCCCTTCTACCCCACAGAAGATAATGAGTAAAAGTCAATAGAAAGCATAGAGTATCACTACTCACACATTCGCTACATGTGCTAAGAGTTTCCTTGGCAACAGCAAATGAAAGGAGTTGTTCAGGAGGGGAAGGATGTTTTCATTTCCGCTCAGAAGAGAAAGGATAAAGAGTCAAGCATCCTTGGTTTAGATGGAACCCTGTGTCTTTTAGCAGATTAGACTCATTGTGGAACTTTTAGAGGGGAAGACTGCAAACATGCAAGACAACCCATAGTATATCTTCACTACCCACAGACACGGGGCTGCGCTCAATTTGGAAACAGAAGTAGTTGGGGACTGTAATCTCTTACATTGCTTTCTTGCCTTCATTCTACTTTTAGGGTCTAGCCCTGAACCCAGATGCAAACATTTTGCAGCAAGCATTGACTTCAGTGCCAAAAGACAAGCTGAAACAATGCATACTATCATTTGGCTCCAGGCATTTTTTCTGGTTATCCCTTATTCCTGAAAGGTTCTCCCTTCCCCATCCCTCCCCCCCCCCCAGTTGCTTCCCTAGCTTCCTATAAGTCCCAGCTAAAAACCCCACCTTCTACAGGAAGCCTTTCTCAACCCCTCTTCATTCCATCCCTCTCTCTCTTGTTTTCTGTTTATCCTTTATTATCTTGCTTGCACCTATTTGTTTGCTAGGTATCTCCCCATTAGACTGTACTTCTTTGAGGGCAGATGCTATCTTTTTATTCTTTTTGTGTCCCCAGTGCTTAGCATAATGATATCTGGCATATAGTAGGCATTTCATAAGTGCTTATTGACTATAACTGACAGAAGGCAGAGAGAGAGAGAGAGAGAGAGAGAGAGAGAGAGATCACCTGATAAATATACTAATACATCTACAAGAGTAAAAAAAAAAATCCAAAACACACATGTAAACTTTTGGACCCAGGTTCAGCTTCCATTTCCTGAACCTGTCTAAGCCTGAAGACCATAGGCTGTGAAGCACATAAGGAAAGAAAGTTAAATTGCCTAGATAGTTCATTTTCAGCAGAGACTTGAATGCTTTTTATCAAGTATAAAAACCAGGAAGAGAGTGGAAGGAGCAGTGGACTTGGAATCAAAACATCTGGCTCTGTCCCCTCTATTGCCTAATTACTTAACCTCTCTAAGCCACAATTCCCTCAACTGTGAAATGAGGAAAATTAAAAAATCATACCACTACCTCACAGGATTGTGATGAGGATAACATTTTACAAGCTGTACAGTTCTGTGTATATATGCACCATTTTTTCTTATTGCCTAGATGGTCAGTTGAATCTTTTGTTCTTGGTTTACATGTAAAGCATTCAGTGGCACTAGCCTTGGTTGGAATCTAGTTATTCAATATGTCAATACCCTGTGGTTCTATAAGCACAGAAACTCCTGCTGTAGCATGGGAAGACAAGGTCAGAGGTGAAAAGCAGAAGGACGCCGAAGCCAAGTGAGCCACCAGTAATAGTAATGACTGACATTTGTATAGTACATTCAGGTTGACATAGTAGGCATTGATTGATTGATTGACTGATACATCCTTGAGTCTGTTATAAACCTTATAATATTGCAGAATGACACTTGGGCAAGGTAGATACTTTAATGCTTTGTTTTATCTGTGATCTCACTGATGGAGGACCCCAGATCCATCCCCTTTCATACTATGCTACCCTACTCTGTGTCCTTCACAGGGTTCCACTCAATATGCTGAGAGCCTTCCTTTGGTGCTCTTGATGAAGCAGTTCAATAGATCCTTTTCCAATGGGACAATATGTTGAGAGCAGGACTCTAAGAAAATGGAATACAGGACAACTGAATTTTGATAGAAGTACAAGCATGTATGCTTTCTGGGGAGGATGAGCCTTGGAAAGCCAGTGTAAAGTGGTCCTTGGTAGACACAGGATCAGCATGAGCAGCTTGGAGAGAAGACATTTAAAGAAGACCTAAAAAAGACCACAGATTATATTCCATTGTCCGTGTCCGCTATCTATGATTATCTCTATAGAAACATATTTGCTGTTTGACTCTATGTAGACAAAAAGCATTTTAATTAAAATTAATTTTATTAAGTACGAATAGTAGCCACAAACACAAACGTACAAATCAACCTAAAACACATTAATGTATATTAAACCATCAATTTCCAGTATTTAATAATTTGATTAAAAATATGTGCAAGAAAAAGGTCACATTTGCTTTCACTTCCCCTTCTGAATATTTTTCTTCTTCTGTGTGTTTTTCTAGATCTCATTACTACCATCATTATTTCCATATTTATATACAGTGTGTCTTCCCACATTTTATTGTATTTTTCACACTTATTTTTTATGACATAATAATATTCCATTACATTCATATTCCAGGATTTGTTTGTCCATTCCACACTCATTGGACAGATGGGTTGATTCCAGGGAGTTTTTTCCTATATAAATAGTGCTGTTTGTGATATTTCTATACAGATAATGCTTTTTTTCCATTGTCAGTAACATGCTTAGGATGTAGTCTTTCAGAGAGATCACTGGACCAGACAATGAGAAGCATTTTACAGCTCTCAATATATTTCTATAAATTTCCCAAAAATATTGCTCCATTTCACTCTTCACTTGCAGAATAATATAGTTATTTGGTTTAATATTTAAATTTTTCTATCAGTTGTGTGATGTTATGTAGAAATCAACGAGACCAACGCATTCAATTTATTATATTACAATATTCATTGGTAATGTATTAGACAGGGGTGGGGAACCTGCGGCCTTGAGACCACTTGTGACCTTCCAGGTCCTCAAATGTGGCCCTTTGACTGAATCTAAATTTGTTCTATGAAGTTTGGATTCAATTAAAGGGCTGCACTTGAGGACCTACAGGGCCACATGTGGCCTTGAGGCTGCAGGTTACCAACCCCTGTTGAGGCACTCAGTTTAGGGCTGAGTGTAGGGTAATTAGGGTAATGTAAGAAGTAAAGTATTAGGGTAATATAAGAAGTTCAAATTATCATTCCTGACCCAAGGTGTTCATAATCTAATGTATATGATCCTTCATATATACACAGAGCAAAGAGAGAACAGAGGAAAATTGTCAGACCTTTTTTTTTG
This sequence comes from Pseudochirops cupreus, assembly GCA_028627135.1. Classification (NCBI taxonomy): domain Eukaryota; kingdom Metazoa; phylum Chordata; class Mammalia; order Diprotodontia; family Pseudocheiridae; genus Pseudochirops; species Pseudochirops cupreus. The sequence continues at coordinate 400,594,471 of CM053582.1, read as the reverse complement.
GAGGGGGGGTGTCTTTGTATAGCTGTTACCTAGCACAGTGCCTTGCACACATTAGGCACTTAAAATGCTTTTTGATTTATAGAAATAATTGAATGGATACTTAGATTTTTACATCATATATAGGTCAAGAGCACAGGTAAACTTGGGAGTAGTGATGGGTTTGTATCTGTGTGGGTGGGAAGGGGGGGGAGGAAGTGAGGTGAGGGGAAGAAAGAGAAACCAAGACAGCCAGACAGACATAGGTAGACAGATGGATAGAGATGGAGACAAAAATAAAGAAACAGTGAGAAAGAGAGATAGACACAGGGAAAGACAAATGAGGGAGAAAGAAACAGAGACAGAAAGACAGAAAGGAAGAGAGAAAGAGAAGGGAATAGGACCAGAGAAATTTCAGCACCTAGAGATCCAGTCATGGGCAAATGACAGTGACAGTTAAGCTTACCAAAGGTAAGTCATTATGTTGGGATTTCTCCTTTACAATTTATTTTTTAAAAAATATGAAACATATGAGGCCAGGGGTTGGATGAGATATTTAAAAAGACAGTTTGGGTTATTATTGCTGTAATCCAGAAAAACTTATTTGTTTTTTGGCGGTGGGTATTCAGATCTAATCGATCTCTGCCTGACATAGGAGCTGTGGTAGTGGTTGGGGTCCCCCCTCCCATCCTTACCAACTCCCTCCTGCCCCACCCTTCTTCTAGGATCTATCCTATCTGGATTGTCTATGTTTGGAAGTTTCCAGATTTAAAACTTCCAGTTCCCTATATGATCTTCACCTCCCTGACTATGACCTCAGAGATGGAAAATCAAACAATTCCATCCTTCCCTCTAAATAAAACAAGTGAGCAGCTCTGATGCATTGAACAAAGATGGGCCCTGGGGTCCTAGTGAAAATAAGTGTAACCAGGCTCCAAGTCCTGGAAATAGCCCCTTTCCAAACCATCATGAACTCCTACCCAGACCTAAAAACCATCATGCTGAAACTCCTGACAACATTCCTGGTTATATCCCTTCCTAGACCTGCCTCATCCTGATTTGGGGCATCATTCCTGGCCAAGTGTGGCTGGGAAAGTTCTGCCTTAGGATCCTTCTCTTGTTATGGCTCATTCCCTCTGCATGCTCCAGGGTATTTCCAGTTAAAACATGTGGTCTTCCCTTAAGTGTGCCAAAGAAAGGTCTTAATGCTTTTAGCATTATTGTCTGGCTTATCTAATTTTTCTGTAAACTCCCTTTAAGCCGGCAGACCCCAACAATTATATTATAGCATAATAGAGAATATATAAGAGTCCTGTTATAGGAAGTAATGATGGTGATAATGCACAAATATCTAGCCATTCAGACTTAGCAAATTGCCTTGACCTATAGATTTTCAGATTATAAAACATTTCATTTACGTTAACACTGAGGAGTAGGTAACAAGCTCTGACACTTGTATTATGCCTTAAGTTTCACAAAGTATGTCTCGTGTCATCCCTTCACAACAATCCTATGAAATAGATACTATTAATAATAGTATAATTATAAACATATAATATATATAATAAATAAATATACATGTATAATAAGTAAAAATAACAACATAATAATAAAAATTGGCTAGGAGATAAGCACTCATAATTAAGCAAAATGTGGAGGGTCATGTAGCCATTAAGTGTCTGATTTAAACTTAGGGATTCCTGCTTCCAAGTCCTGAGCTCTTATCCACTATAATCCTCTTATTCCCATTTAGCATATGTAAACAAACAAATAAACAAAACATGAAGGCTTAGAGAAAAGTGACTTGGTCCTTAGTTTATATCTAGCAAGTGACATAATTAGGAATGAAATCCAGATCTTATTTCCGCTAGTCCAATTCTATTTCCCCTATATGTAGGTCAAGAGCACAGGTAAATTTGTGAGTGATGATGGGTTTGTATCTGTGGGTGACGGGATGTGGGGGGGAAGGAAGCAAGGAGAGGGGAAGAAAGAGAAACCAAGACAGCCAGACATAAGTAGACAGATGGACAGAGATAGAGACAGACAGATGGAGACAGAAACAAACAGTGAGAAAGATAGACACAGAGAAAGACGAATGAGGGAGAGAGAAACAGAGACATAGAGAATGTGGAGAAATTGTATGTTAGGAGAATCAAGTTGATGACGGTAGGAAGATTGGGTGACATGGGATTAGGAAGGATATAACACAGTTGAAAGAAGAATGGAGATGGCAGGAAAGTGAAATTAGAAATAAACAGAATATAGCTAGAGAGTGAAATGCTCAAATGCCCTCTAGATAAGAAGTTAGAAATGATTTGAATTCAAGATCATTGGCTTATAATATATCCACAATAATTAATAGCCTCTTATATAATGATGGCTAAGAGGGCAGAGCAAGACAACCATGTTTTACTCATGGCTTGGAATTCAGATGCTAGCTTATGAGGCTAGTTAATTATGTCACATGAAAAGCCAGAGGTTGGAGGGTCAGGCAAGTGGCTGCCTGCCCATGGATACTTAAGGCATTAGAATTTTTCCAGTAAGAAATTGAAAAGATTGAGACAGATCTACTCTGTTTGTGCTCACAAGGCACATACTGTGATCTTCCTCCAAGGTCATGAAACAAAGACAAAATCACAAGTTTTGTGCCATCTTGCTATTACTCCAACTGGAAGATTTCAGAAGCAATGGGGTCTATCCTGGGAAACAATGAGAAAACATGAAGTTGTCAGATCTTTTCAACAATTTTAATTTATTTTTTTTAAACTTGTATCTTTTGGCTCTTGCTATCAATTATACATTATGTTTTCTGCCATTCTTCCATTTATTTAAATGGAAGCCTATAATAAGATAGCCAATAGGAAAGACGATGTTTGATGCCAAGATTATTGGTTTATGGGAAATAAAAATGAAAAGTGCCAGAACTTAAAAAAAAAATAATAAATCATGTAGGAGATATTCTAATCTCTCCTTGCTTTGGTGTCTGCTTTCCCCCACCCCCCAAGTAGAATGTGACTGAAAGAACATTGGAACAATTAAGAGTCAAGACTTTAAGAATCTGGCAGGGGCAGCTGGTAGTGCAGTGGTTAGAGTGATGGGGCTGGAAACAAGAAGGTTCAAATCCTGCCTGGGACACTTACTAGTTGTGTGACCCTGAGCAAATTGCTTAACCTCTATTTGCCTCAGTTTCCTCAACTGTCAAATGAGGACAAAAATAGTGCCTATCTCACAAGGTTGTTATGAGGCTTAAATAAAATATTTGTAAAAGGTGCTTAGCTGCGTGCCTGGCACATAATATGTTGTTGTTTCGTTGTTTAAGTAACTTTCAACTCTTCATGACCCCATCTGGGGTTTCTTGGCAAAAATACTAGAGTGGTTTGCCATTTCCTTCTCCAGTTCATTTTACAGATGAGGAAACTGAGGCAAACAGGGTGAAGTGACTTGTCTAAGGTCACACAGCTAGTAAGTGTCCCAGGCAGGATTTGACCTCAGGTCTTCCAGACTCCAGGCCTGGTGCTCTATCTATTACACAGCAAGCTGCCCTATACATAATAGATGCTCTGTAAATGCTTGCTCCCTTCCCTACTCAGCATCATGGATTAGACATTGAAAGAATTTCTGAGATCACCTAGTCCTATTCATTTTACAATTAAGGCAACTGAGGCCCAGAAAGGATTTAAATGTCTACTATGTTCCAGGTACTGTATTAAGCATTTTACAAATTATATTCTCATTTGATGTTCACAACAATCCTGGGAAGTAAATACTGTTGTCATCCCCGATTTACATTTAAGGAACTAGACATAGAGCAATGTTAAGCAACTTACCCAGGATAACACAGCTAGTAGATGTCTGAAGCAGGATTTGAATTCAAGTCTTTACACTGTTCTTTACACTGTGTTCCTTTCACTGTGCCATCAGCTGCCTCTGGTCACAGAGGTAATAAGTGAAAGAGCCAGGATCTTAAATTTGATTTTAAATCAAGCATTCTTTCCATTACACTATACCACTTCCCATGTTCTTGTTCTAAAGAATAAAAGTTATTTCATTATGTTCCTCTTCAGACTTCCACAGGAAACTCAGAAAAAATGTCAAGAAATCTGCACTATTCCCGTATTTGTCTTTCTATTCTGTTCCATCCAAAATAGTATTTTGAATAGTATTCTACTGTGGGTCTCCCTGAGGTTGCAAGTTCTATCCACTGATGGTATAGGAGGAGAGTCTTTTGTAATGACAGTGTGGGATCAGAGGAATGCTGCCTGCAGTCATCCATCATGGCAAAACCTTGGGTGGCCAGTTGGAAAGAAAAGCTCAGTGTCAAGGGTGAAGCTTCATTTTGCAAACCTTTCTGGTGGCCTTTACATCTGGAATGTGCTGGTCTTATCGAGGAGCCAAGATCTCAACTGGTTTTATTATTAAATGGAAACACATCAAATCAAAACAGCTCATAAGCTTCAGCTGGGTTACCGGTCTACAAACTTTGAGAGCGGGGCCATGTCACTGACTGTTTATGTTGGCTACCACCATGCTTTGGCTGGGCAGAAGATGCTCCAGGATGACCGATCATTTCAATAACCTGATTAGTTATTTGATAAAACTTATTGGCGTCATGTAGAAATAGTCTTTCTCCCTTTCCGGTTCTGGCTCTTTTTTCTTATATAAATATGACCTCATGGCATGGAATCTGTGAGACCACATCAGGACAGGTTTGTGTGAACCTAGGTGGATCATGAAAAGAAGGAAGGAAATACACATTTATTAAGTATCATTAAGGTACTGTGCTAAATACTTTATAGACAGTATATCAAGTGATCCTCACAGCAACCCTAGGAGGTTATTTCTCTTTTACAGTTGAGAAAACTAAGTCAAACAGAGGTTAAGCAACTTGTTCAAGATCATAACACTAGTAAGTATCTAGGCAGGATTTTCCTCTATGCCCAGAGTTTTACCCACTGTCCCATCTAGCTGCTTCTAAGATAACCTGAGTTTGTTTCCTATATGTACAATGAGGTGGTTGGAATTGATGGCCCTAAAGGTTCTATAAGCATTAAATCTATTATCTTGTGATATTCTCTGACTTTCTGCTCCAGTGGTTCTCAACCTTCCTAATGCCTCAACCCTTTAATACTAGTATGTGGGTGTATCTGCATGTGGACGGACCTAGCTGGAGACGGATAGAGGAGCAGTGTCTTGGTTCCTAAGACCACAGGAAATATGTGTTTTCTGATAGTCTTAGGAGACCCTTGTGAAAGGGGTCACGACCCACAGGTTGAGAACTGCTATTCTACTCCCTTCTAATTAATTGCTAGAATTTTTATAGAGCTTTAATGTGTGTAAAGCATTTTATGTATGTTACCTCATTTGATCCTCACAACAACCCTGGAAGATAGATGCTATTATTTCCATTTTACATTTAATTAGAAAGGCATACCTTAAATGGGGAATATTAGGATTAAAAAACTGGGGTTAGTTTTTAAATCCATAGTCTTTTATAAGCCAGATCCTATCCAAGGTACAGTGATTCTGAGGTCAGTTGCCTAAATACAGTCTAATATTCTTGCTCATGTTTTTTCCCTGGTCCCTTTCGATATTTTCTTTACAAAATTGCCCAGCTTCCGTGAATGTTATTTTTGCCTCCCACACTCCCTTCGAGGGTAACATTTTCCTAGAGTTGAATTCATATTTTCATCCACATTACAGTCAAAACTATTGCTTGTAAACAATGACAATTCCAAACCCCAAGAAAACGTGTATATTTAGGGAAAAGAGATTCTACACCACTGCTCACTTTGCTGCCTAGCATGCCATTTGGATAATATTCATTGGTTTCCTTGGCATAGGAGATGAAATAAAAGGCTTATAGAAACCTGGGTGATGTAAACCCTTTAACCTTTCCTAGGGGTCTATGACAACATGGCCAATGACTCCATTTATTCATTCTTTCCTGTAGAACAGAACTTGGCTTGAAAGGAGAGCTGGAAAGTGTCCAGAGGCTGGCCTGTCTCTTTAGTAATTTATATGGTGCTAATTAATATTAAACAGCGGGTAACAGATACTCTCCTCCCACTCCCCAGCCCCATCTCCACATCCAAGGCTTTAAAAGCTGCCAGGGGAAACAAAATTCTATTGTTTTTTAAAAATTTTTTAATGATACCCTTTTTTGTTTTTTGTTTGGAAGATACAAAATCTTAAAATACAAAATCCTAAAGATACAAAATATCTTTTTTCCTATTTCTATTAGCAAATATTATTTCATTTCTAACATGGTTAAGAATTATACTGAAGAATACTAGTAACAAAAATTTTAATTTACTTTGTCTTTTCTCATGCTATTCAGTATGAGGAATTTAATCTCCTCTCCCTTATCCACCACCTTACCCTTTCCTAAAAGATATTGCAAATGCTGCCTCCCCATAAAAACTTGTCCAACTTCTCCAGCTGCAAGTGACTTTTCATAACACTTAACAGTTTAGGTACTTAATAAAAGTTGTTTTTTTTAAATTAAATATATCCCTGAAAGATTACAAAGTGATTTTTCCTCCTCAAAAATCTCATTTTTGTGCTGCTTGGCCCCTGGGATAGAACAGGAAGTAATGTGTACGTGTTGCAAAGAGGCAAATTTAGAGATAAGGACAAGCTCCCTAACACATAGGAAACTGTCCAGATCAGGGGTAGAGACCTGCAACCTTGAGGCCACATGTGACCCTCTAGATCCTCGAGTGTGACTCTTTGACTGAATCCAAACTTCACAGAACAAATCCTCTTAATAAAAGGATTTGTTCCGTAAAACTTGAACTCAGTCAAAAGGCTATACCCAAGAACCTAGAAAGCTACATGTGGCCTTGAAGCTGAAGGTTCCCCACCCCATGTCCAGACCATCCAAAAGCATGATGGGCTTCTTGGGAAAGCAATGGGGGTGAGGGGGAGAGAGCCCAGCACTGACAGCATGTCTTCAAGTAAAAGTTAAATGAGTAATTGTCAGGTAGGTAGGTAGATAGATAGATAGATAGATAGATAGATAGATGGATGGATGGATAGATGATAGATAGATAAATAGATAGATAGATAAATAGATAGATGGTTGGATGAATAGATAGATGATAGATAAATAGATAGACAGATAGATGGATGGATGGATGAATGGATGGATAGATAGATGATAGATAGATAGATAGATAGATAGATAGATAGATAGATAGATAGACAGATAGATAAGCAAATAAGATATCCTCTTACTTTAAGGAACTTATATTCTAATAGAGGAGATACACCTTAAAACCTATATGCCCTTGGGGAAATCACTCTCTGACCTCCGGTCTCTGTCTGTGAAATTGAGAGAGTTGGCGTATATTATCTCTTATGTTCTCTTCTAGCTCTAAATCTTTTGCTACCACTTCACTTCAGCTTTTCGTTTCACTTCAATAGAGGTGGAGTCTATCCTCATCTCTATGTCTCCATCTTCTGGTCATATGAGGTGTCTGAGGTGATGAAGGGAAGGAGGCTTTCTAAAGTCAAAGGAAGAGCCAAAAGTCAAGGGAGAGAAAGGCTCACTTGGCCTCTTCTAGTCAAGGCCCTTCAGTCTACAGGCAGGCATCCGCTTACAGCAGTCTCTCAGGTCATCTTTTATGGATGTGGATATTGGAGGTAGCCATTAAATTTTTTGGAGACTTATCACTACTGAGCTTATGTCAGTCATGCTGCCCTCTTGTGATCTTTAAGCACCAACTCATTTACCTTTGGCTTTTGACTGAAATCATTTGCAATTGGAGGGTATTAGCAAGACATCGGTGGGCTGGAAATGCCAGTTTTAATTTTGTAAGTTTCTTTTCTTTTTCTTTTTGGAGGGGGGAAGACAGAGCGATTGGGGTTAAGTGACTTCCCCAAGGTCACATGGCTAGTAAGTGTTAAGTGTCTGAGGCAGGATTTGAATTCAGGTCCTCCTGACTCCGGGGCCAGTGCTCTATTCACTGTGCCACCTAGCCAGCCACTATTCTGAAAGTTTCTTTTAAAAAAATCCTGTTTGACTAAGCAACCAACCAAAAGTCACCTTTGTCCCTGAAAGAGACAAAGTTAAACACTTTTATCTTTGTGATAACCATAAAACATTCCATGGCCATGGACCCACTGAGATGATACACCTGGTCCTTCCTTCTCTACATCTGGTCTTCAGCCAGGTTTGTTGATTATGGGAAAGTAGCAGCTGAGGCCTCCATTGGGCTGCAAAGCTGAAGACACAGGATGCTGAAAGAGTCGGAGGAGAGAGGAGAGACCAGTCTTCAATTTCAAATTTCTCCATTCAGTGTTCCAAAACTGGTCATAGGACTTGAAAGCCCTCCCACAGTTTTCCTTATCCCACATGCTTATTTCCCTCTCCTTTCACTTTCTAAGAATCTGAGAGATGGTAGAAGTAGTGTGGAGCTATGGAGTGAACTCTACATTCCAAGGAGATCTGCTTTAATATCCTGCCTCTGCCATTTATTCCTGGTCAAATCACTTTGCTTCTCTGAGACTTAGTTTCCTCACCTGTAAAATGAAAATTTTGAACCAAAGACCCTTCCAATGATAAATCCACAACTTTGTGACTCACTATTCTTGTTAGTCCTTCTGAAGCTTCCTTTCTGAACCCCACCTATAGCCCAACTTCCTCTATTAGGTATTCTTAACCTGGGGGTCCATGAACTTTTTTAAAAATATGTTTTGAAAATTGTATTAAAATATAATTGATTCTCTTTTAATACTGTGTATTTTATATTATGCATTTAAAAACATTATTCTGAGAAAGGGTCCTTAGGCTTCGCCAGATTGTGTCCATGACACACAAAATCTGGTTAAGAATCCCTGGTCTATACATGATCTCTGAGATTCATTCCAGCTCTCTGATCCTAGGGATTTTAGGGATCAAGTATGTGATCCACTTCTTTTTATAGATGAGAAAACTGAGTCACAGAGAAGTACAGTGATTTGTTTAAAGTAACACTGGAACAAATACCAGGAGAAGGAAACTTGCCAATTCTAGGTGTCTGGAGCAATTAGGGGACTCTTGGTTCATTTGGCATTGGCTCTACTAGGGCTTTGGTCAGGGTCAGTTTCCCAAACAAAACCTTCTCTAGGTCCTGGCTTATAAAATATAACTAGACTGTAAAACTTGTAATAAAATTGTTTCATTTAATGTCTGTGTATCCCTAAGTGCCCAGCACAAGCATTTTAAAAATACGTGTACTCAGATATACAGATACCGTCTTAGGACCCATATGCTCGGAGCCCCAGTTGATAAACAACAAAAACTTCCTCACTCTGTCTTATGTCCTCTTCCTTATGAAAAAAGACAGATTAATGATACCCAAATAACTCACTTATTCATAGACTTTGACTCTCTTTGCCTCTCCTACTCCACTGAATAAAGTTTTTATGTAAAGGACGTATCTTCCTGTGTTGATCAAGATCCCCCTGAGCTCTGTATGAAAAGATATGGCTGTTATTTCTCACTTTTCACCCCTCAGCTCTGTGAGTTTATTTTATATCTAAGGAAGAGTAGCAAAATAGATAAGAAATTTGGCCTTTAAGACAGGAAGAGCTAGTTTAAGTCCTGACTGACACATAGTAGTTGTGTGACCTTGAGGGAGTCATTTACCTCTCAATGTTCTTGCCAACCCTCGCAGGCTACAAGTTATAGAGATGCTGCCAATTGGTAGAGGGAGTTTCCTCACTTGAGAGTTCTCTGTCTCAATGAAATCACACATTCAGTATCTATTTCTTGCTCTGTTAATCTCCATATTTTATTTTTTTTGCAAATATTTGTCCATTTGATTTAATCAGTTTAACAATGTGTTACTGGGAAAAATAATTTATAATAATTTACTTTTCATCTATTGCGAATCATGTGTTCTCATTTTCAGTATGTTCATTCAACTTTCTCTTTTAAAAAAACAAATTAACTTAACTTTTGTCTCTTGTTATAATTTTAAAAAATCCTGATTCCTTTTTATATGTGTTATATTAGATGGCCTCTACATTTCCATCTAATTCTGAGATTCTGGAATTCTGTGCTTTTCATAGACCTACAATATTTTATAAGCTTTAAATAGACATTCTGGAAACAAGTTGTACAAGGTCCCAGAACTTGCTAATATTGGAGGTGGGATAGAAACTCAGGTCTTCTGTCTCTGAAACCTTGTTGCTAGTTTGATTTAATTCTATAGCTTATTTATTTTCAACTTTATCTTTTATTTGTAAAATTCTTTTTATCGTTTTGTAACATGTGTTATTTTTTATCTTACAAGCTCTTGAGTTTAGTACTTAACCGCTCATAATCTGACACTGATAACTCTCTAGCGTAATTTCACTTTACACCTTCTTATTCACTAAAAGTTACATCATACTTGTTGCCCTCTCTGATTCATTCTGTCTCCCACCCCATATCACTGACAAGTTGTCTCTCATGCCACTCTGGAGGCATCCTTACCCCCTCATCTTCTCCCCTGGCCAAGTTGGCACAGAAGCCATCCAGGTTGCTTGACTGCCCACATGGCTAGGTTGAAATGGCAATCACCAATTATATTCTCTCCAGTGAGACAGAAGACCATTGGACTTCGTATTTGCTCTTCTCCACGTCCTACAGCACTCCAGGACTATCCCTGGACAAACTGACATAGCCTAAGGATCTTTGGGCTTTGCCATTTATCTTACTAATGGAACTTTCAGACTTTAGGGCCTTTCCATCCACCCTTTAGCTCAGCGGTTCTCAACCTGTGGGTCACAACCCCTTTGGGGGTCAAACGACCCTTTCACAGGGTCACAGGGGTCATAGAGTGACAGGGGTCGCCTAATACCATCGGAAACCACATATTTCCGATGGTCTCAGGAACCGAGACACTGCTTCACTATCCATCTCCAGGAAGGTCTGTCCACATGCAGATACGGCCACAGATGAGTATTAAAGGGTCATGGCATTAGGAAGGCTGAGAACCACTGCTCTAGCTGAACCTTCTCTTATGATTAGACCATGAGCTACCTTAGAGCAAGGACAATCTTGATTTTTCTATCTATATCTTCAGCACTTAAGTATTGCTTGGTACACAGTAAGTATTTAATAAATTATTCATACATTCATTCTATGTATTCTCTCCTTACTTCTACTTCTTAGAATCTCTATCTTCCTTCAAGGATTAGCTTAAGTAATACCTCCTATACATCTCTTTCCTTTATACCCCAAGTTTTTAGTACTCTCTCACCTGGAATTAGTCTTTATTTTCTTTATGATAATACGTGTGATATTTATAATAATATGTAATATGTAACATATTTGTGATAATATGTAATATCCCAATATGTATGCTCCTTGAGGACAAAGAAAGTTTGATTTTTTTGTCTTTATAAGACCAAAGTCTAGCAAAAGTATCCTGCTTGATTGTGAAGGAAGGAAACAGGGAAGAATTGAAGGAAGGAAGGAAGGAAGGAAGGAAGGAAGAAAGGAAGGAAGGAAGAAAAGAAGGAGAGGAAGGAGAGGAAGGAGAAGAATTATAAATTTAAGGAATAAAATCTGCAGCTCTAGCCTGTTCTACTCCATTTACCAGGAGAAAAGATACTTGGTCCCATATGCATTTTTCAATATGAGGAAGAAGAATGGTATTGATATCTTATTTCCATAAGACATTTTCATATTTTCTATTTTTGTAGAAATGAGTTTCAGGAAGACAACACAGTTGCAAAGATACAAATTGCAAAGAGAGAGATGGCATTAGGGAATGTGTGTGGAGGCTGGTTAGGTGACACATAATTTTGTGCTTGCCAGTTGGTGCAGATATAAATATAGATATGGCTATACATACAGCATGTACAGTATGTATGTATATGTCCAAGGTAATAAGAAAGCAAAGTAGATACTGGCTTAGAATACAAATCTCCTAAAACTTCTGTGAATGTACAACGAAAGAAGAAAATTATGGGGGGAGGGGAGCAGAGGGGGAAAAAAGAATTGAAATTTCAACTCTGGAGTTTTTTCCAGCATCTAGATCTTGAACATCAGGTTTGAGGTAGGTATGGGGAGGGGGGGAAGGTATAATTTTTAGCTCCCGTATTTAGTATTTAATATTAATGAAACTAAATTTGCAGGATTGACTACCCGTCAGCCCAAGTGGTACAGAGAGAAACCTGTTTATGGCCAGACTGTGTGTTTGACCCCAGTCAGATGTGCTCCTTGGCTTACTTTAGTATCACTAATCAACATTGCTAAAAAAATAACCCTCCAGTGCTCCACACAGAAAAGTTGGTTTGTGGCAAAGATGAACTATATTCAGCACAGGAAGGACATTTTCTTCATAAGCAAAGGTTAGCACATTAAGTATTGGCAAATTCAGTGTTGGAGGGTTCTTTAGACATCATCTGATCCAACCCATATCTGAATAGGAACGATGATGACGAAGATGATGGTGACGATGACAATGACAATGATGGTGACCATGATGATGATGATGATGATGATGATAACGACAATGCTAATAATACCTAGCACTTAAAATTATTATTTCATTTTATCCTTAACACTCTTTAACACAGAAGCAGTGAGAAGGTGATCAGTAGGGCTTTGGAACTGGAGTCAAGAAGACCTGGGTTTGAATCCCATCTCATATTTGGTAGTTCAATGACCATGGGCAAGTCATCTAATCTCTCTCTTGGCCTCAGTTTCTTTATCTATAAAATGCAGGATTTAGACTCAATGAAGGAGAGGGAAACAGCAGTAATTAAAAGTAAGTATTCCTTCATTAAAGGTCTATCATTGTATACTCCAAGGGCCATTCCAGCTCTAAATCAATTATCTTTGGAGAGGGATCTTTGAGCTCATGATTACTCAGTGTGATATATACATATATATATATATATATACAATATTTACAATTTTTATCTCTTCTTATCCTCAAAACAAATCTGGGAGGCGGGTGCTGTTATTTTCTCCATTTTACAGATAAGGAAACTGAGATTTATTGAGATTAAATGACTTGTCCGAGGTCATATAACTGTTCAATGTCTGAGGCTGGATTTGAACTCAGGTCTTTGTGATTCTAGGGTCAGTTTTTGGTCTACTGCATCACCTAGTGACCTGACATGAATCAATCTCTCTGTAACTTTTACCTATCACTCCTAGGGATGCCCATTGAGGTCAAGAAGAGTCAGTAAAAGACAGATCCTCTTCCTTTGAGTACTTGAAGATATCTATGCCCTGACCTCACTCCAATGTAATTTCTTTTCCAAGATACACCCTCAGTTCATTTAATGAGTCTGCAGCCAGTCTCCTCACTCTTCTGTTTGCATTCCCGTGGATATATTCGTTAGTCCATTTCTTTGCCCAAATATGGTACCCAGGGTTAAACATTGTTCTCCTGTGAACTCTAGCCAGAATTAAGTACAGAAGAAATATGGCTTTCTTTCTTCTGGACACAAAACCTTTCTTAAACCTAAAATTATGTTAGCTTTAATGACTGCTCTGCCTTGCTTTTTGTAAATACTGATTTGATTTTCTTGTACCCTGAGATTTCTGGAGTTTTTAAACATGAACTGTTGTCTTAGGGCTTCCCTATACTGAACACTTAGTGTATGAGTACTTGGAGAGTATTCTGTATACTTTGTCCAGTTTTGTTTTGTTTTAAACCTAAGTGTATGACTTCATAACATTTTTCCCTGTTAAACTTCTTTTATTATCTTCCTCTCATTGTTGTGGTCTGTTGATATCATTTGTCTAGATGTTGTCAACCAATGGGTTAGCTCCATCTACAAGTTTTATGACCATGCTGATGCCTTTATTTAAGGGATTAACAAATCCTGGAACAGCATAGAGGCAAGGACAGATGATCAGGACACACCACTCAAGACTGTTTATAATGGCAACTGCTCTGACTCCTATTACCTGAGAGCCAGGTTTATTATATTTTGTCCTTCTCCCAGGTATCTGTGGTAATCTTAAGAGACTTGGGGATATTTAAGCTCTCTGCTATAGGCTCCAACCCCCAATAACAGTGTCTTCTCAATTACAAGGAAATTCCTGTACCCCAGTTCCATTTAACCACTTAAGAGTCAGATCAAATTTTACAAAGGAATATTTACTTCAAAAGTGTAAGAAATACAAACATACAAACATCACCTCCCAAGACCTGGGGGTCATTGTCTCCCCTTACCACTCGTTCTTTGGGGCGGATAAGGGGATTAGGTTCACTACTTAGCTTAGTTCTATAAAGTACAATTCGGCCAAGTTGCAAGTCCAAAGTCCCACTTAGGCTCTAGTCCCAGGCATTCTGACTTCTCAGGGCTTCCCTGATGGGCTGGCTGGCAGCCCATCCAGCCTGGAATCCTCACTGTAAGGTCACCATGGCTTAAGTCCGAATCCGAAAATTTGACAGCCTGTGCCTAGACCTGAAAAAAGACAAATGAAACATTCCAGACCAAAACTCCAAGCCTCTTTCTTAGAGCCACAGAGCCTAAAGGAGAGGGTGGGAAAGCTAGCTTTCTCCCCTCTCCAGTTCATCTAATGATGCCCAAACTGTGGATAAACAGAACTATCACCTTTTCTAGATGTCATCAGAAAAGAGATAGTGACCATCCCAGACTCATAGTTTTTATTTTTTCTCACTTAATTGCAATTTTTTTTTCCAATTCCATGTAAAGATAGTTTTCAACAGGGGACACTGTCCCAAGCTTCTTGTGCTGGGGGCCAGGGACCTGGTCTCTAGCTATCCCAGCAAGAGCTTCAGGGCCTTGCTGCTTGCCCACTGTGTAGAGGTATCCTGGGCTAATCATGCACTGGGGCTTCCAGCCTTACAGCTGACCCACTGTGCCACTTGTCTGCTGAGCCAGGATTGAGGCTCTTTGGCTGCTGATATGTGCTGCAGCTAAGTGACTCCCACTGGCTTACCCAGACACCATTTGTGCTGCATTCTCATTTTACCCAAATGAGACAGATCTTTCCTGAAGTCCTTGTCAGTTATATTAAGGTGGAAAATTGTTTCACACAACCTTTTTGTGGCTTCTATCATTCCAGAATCTGTTTAGAGGCTTGATTTCACGTTTCTGAGGGAAACTGGGAAGAGCTCAGGCAACTTTCTGGCTTCCTTCTGCCATCTTAGACTTGTAGTTTTAAAGACAGGGATTGTTCCAGTTATGCAGTCAGTGGAGAGCTAATGTTGCTATCCATGTGGTAAGAGAACACAAGTTGTCTTCTCTCAAAAGCAGAGTACCACCATGTTAGATGAAATGGGCACGTACCACAAAGCCCTAGTGATATGTTAATAACTCCTACTTAGGTCCTATCGTTCGGCAACCTCTGAATCCACCTAAACATATTTTAACGTAGTCCATATTTCTCCATATTCTCCAAAGGATAGCATGAGAAACGTTTTTTAGCTTTGATTCCAGGAACTGAAATCAAGCTCACAGTTTTATCGTCTAAGGACTCCATTTCCTTCCCTTGAAACAAATGTGGTATTGCATTTATTCATATATTATGTTTGATGGAAGTATTTCAAAACATTATACTTTTCAATTTAGAATTACATTAAGAAGCTGACTAAAATGCTCAAAGATCCCAGAAATCCCATTGCTAAGCACAAACTCCAAAAAGTCATACTTGGGTCCCAATATTACTAGCCTTAATTTTTGTAGTAGTGAAAAAGTAGAATCAAAGTAATGTCTGTCAATTGGTTAAACAAGTTGTGGTACATGAATATTTTCATAATGTTTTCATAACCTAAGAAGTGATTATTAAGGTGATGACTACCATGATTACTAGAGAAACATGGGAGGACTTATATGAGCTGATGTAAGATATGTCAGTGTTGGTGATACAGATGTTGGAGTCATCTGAACACCTTCATAGGAGTAAAAAATGAAGTCATGAAAGTGTGTAAGTCCTCCAAGGAAAATTGCTGGGAGGAAGTAGAATAAAGGGCTAATGCCTAAAATCTTTAAAAGGCAAGAGGACAAAACTGAGTGAGTAGATAGTGATAAAGAAGTAATAAAGGGGGAAAGAGAACAACAAGAACAGTGTGGTATCATGAAAGTGAAGAGAGGCAAAAATTTCAAGTATTGCAAACACTGTTAAATGCTTCAGAGTTTAAAGAGAATAAACAATGATGCATAGTAGAAAGAACTCCAAAATACTTTGGAGTCAAGGAAGCTGTATTCAAATTCTGGCTTTTCTATTCTTTATTTTGTGGGACCTTGCATAAGTCACTTCAGCTCCTCTGTGGTCCTCAGTTTCTCCATCTGTAAAATGATGGCGTACTCTCCATGATCTTAAAGTTCCCTGCCAGCTCTAAATCCTAAAGGAGTCTATTATCTAGATCAAAGAAAAACTTGTCGGGGCAGCTAAGTGGTACAGTGGATAAAGCACCGACCCTGGAATCAGAAGGGCCAAAATTAAAATCTGACCCTGTGTGACCTAATTATGTGACCCTGGGCAAGTCACTTAATCCTGATTGCCCAGGGGTGGGGAAAAGCTGTCAACATTTACCATTAACTCCCCTGAGCACTTTACCATTCCCTCAAGTTATCACCGTATTATGTCTCCTCCACTTCTCAGCTAAACTCCTTGAAAAAGTCATCTACACTCAGTGCCCACTCTTCCTCTCCTTTCATTCACTCTTTATTCCGTCATAATCTGGTTTCTAATATCACCACTCAATTGAAACTACTCTTCAAAGTAGATGAGGATATCCTAATTTCTGAATCTGGTCATCTTTTCTCAGTCCTATCTTTCTTTACCTCTCTGTTGCATTTGACATCGTTGACCACGTCATTTCTCTTGGTTCCTCTCTTCTCTGGATTTACATGACACTGTACCCTGCCCCCACCCCAGTTTTCCTCCTACCTCTCTGAACTCGATTTCTCAGTCTACTTTGCTTGTTCATTATCTATATAATTCCCTCTTACTGTGGGTATAGGTCAAAGGTTGTGTCCTGAGGAAAGAGAGACAGACAGATAGACAGAGGAAGAGACAGAAAGACAGAGGGAGAGACAGAGACACACAGAGAGACAGGGACACATAGAGAGACAGGGACACATAGAGAGAGACAGAGAGAGACAGAGAGAGAGAGGCACATGCAGAGAAAGAAAGAAAGAGAGAATGCAGGTTAAAACATACTTTTAAAAGTTTCTTTTTCTTTTTTGATCCGTGTTTTCTTTTGCAATATAGATAATATGGACATATGTTTTGCATGACTTCACAAGTATAATCTTGATCCAACTGCTTACTTTCTCAAGGAAGAAGAGGGGCAGGAAGGAAGAAAAGAATTTAGAACTCAAAATTTTAAAAGTGAATCTTAGTTTTTTTACATGTACCTTTAGGAAATATTTAATGAAATAGAAACACAACCAAAAACCTAGCTTTTCGGCTTCATCGTACATTACTACCCTTCTTCTATTCAATAAAACAATAGATCGACCTTTCTTCCGTTCCTCACATGTCACAGCATCAAAGGCCTCTGGGCCTTTACACTATTCGTCCCCCCGTGACTAAAATGACCTCCCTGCTCACTTCTGCATCTTAGAATCCCACCTTTCCTCTGAGACACCGTTCAAGCACCTCCTTCTCCGTAACGCCTTTTCTGAGGTCTCCAGACGCTAATGTCCCCCTTCCCTAACTATGTGGCATTTATTATTTGTATTTTTCCTCTTTATATTTATTATGTATATGCTGATATACACACTTGCCATCTCCCTGGTTGGAACGTAAAAGAATAAGGGTTGTTATAATCCCTGTCTTTGTATCTCTGGTGCCTAGCATAGGGCTTGACATGTAGCGAGCACTTAATACATACTTCATGATTGACTGATACCCAACTTCGTTCTACAAATAAGGGCACTGAAACACAGGGACTCACGGACCCAGAATGGGCCAGAGACTTGGCGCCAGAGGTGGATCAAGGTCTCTAAGCCTCAAGTTTTCTGACTGTTACTTACTCTCATGTTTCCTGGGCAGAGAACTGAGACCATGAAATGTTCAGTATTTATTTAGCATTAGACCAGGTTCTGAGGATGCTTTTTCTGGAGTAATTTTGCAACCACAGAATAGAAAAAAAAATTCAAGATGAAATGCTAACCCTGTACCTAGGTTAGTTCCTCATTCTTTCCATTCAGAAGGACTCATACCATGGTTGCAAAATGTATTTTGTGCAGTGTTTTTAAAAATCTTTTCCTACTTTTTCTTTCCAACCACTAAAATATGATAGGAATGTTTGAATTTATACCAATTTGAAACCTTGAAGGATATTTTAAAAAATCATAATCACATTAAAAATAATTAAAAGTTTGGCTAATTGGTTTTGTATGTAACAAGGAAGCTCCACTTATCACATTTCCAATTATAACATGCATTCTACAGAGATATTGGCATAGGGACATCTATCTACATAGTTATCTAGATTGAAATCATGCAATTTTAGATGGAAAAAACTATAAATGAAATAATTTGAGTCCCCAAGATGTCAATAGTTTTCCTTCTAACTTTTTTTTCATCATCCAGTCTTGTAAGTTTTAAATAAAGCAAGCAAAATGCTCTATTTTACTGATGGACAAAAATATTTTAAAACAAGATGCTTCTCAATTTAGAATTATGCTAAAAATGATGAAAATTATCAGAAATCCTAGATGGCACTGCAAGCATACATTTCAAAAAGATCAATGATAAAAAGAAGGGTCTCATTTACACCAAAATATTTCTAGTTTCATTTTTTGTAATAGTCAAAAAGTGGAAGCGAAGTATATGCTTGTTCATAGGTGTGTGACTAAATAGTTTGGCGCATGAATGTAATAGAATATTATCATGCTCTGAGAAATGATTAACATGAACAACACAGAGAACCATGGGAGGACTTGAATGAACTGATGCAAAGTGAGGTAATCAGAACCAGAAAAACAATGTACACAATAACTACACCTATGAATATGAAAAGAACAATGAAAGCATAATGTAGTAAAATGACAATGATGAAAATTGGTTCTAAAGACAAGATATGAAAAGGAACCTCTTACCCTTTTCTGCAGAGATGGGAAACAACATAGAACAATATATATGTCATTAGACTTTTTCCAATACATTGGTTAGTTTTCCTGAACTATTTAAATTTTTTTAAATTTGGTTCTTATAAGTGATGGTTCTCTAGTACAGAAAAGGGGAAGATATACTGAGAAAATATATGTAATATTAAAATATATTAATAAAAATTTTAAAGAAAAAAATAAAAATGGATTTAAAATGGAACACAGGTGTGTTGATCTATTTTTTATTTTGAAGATATCAACATTTTCATTTAAAATATTTCATTATAAAATAATTTCCTGAAGATGGTGGAGTAAAAACAGTGACTTGCTTGAATTCTCCCTCAAACCCCTCCAAATACCTGTAAAAATGACTCTAAACAAATTCTAGAGCTACAGAACCCACAAAATGACGGAGTGAAACAAATCTCCAACCCAAGACAGCCTGGAAGGTCAACAGTAAGGGTCTATCACACCAGGACGGGAGTGGAGTGCAGTCCGGCATGGGCCACCCTGGCATAGACAGACCAGAGCAGGCCTTAGGGGGCTGAATCACTGGTAGCTGTGTCAGTTTTGAGACTTTTTGGCCCACAAATACCAAAGGCAGCATAAAAGGTCAATGGGAAAACTCTGTTGGACCTGGGTGAGAGGAGTGCAATCCAGCCCCAGTCTGGGGGTGGCAGAAGTGGCTGTGGAGGCAGCAGCAACAGCAGCTGCTGCTGCTTCTAGAGCTCTGGGCCCACAGAAGGTGGGTTCATAGAGCAGCTGATCAGAAGGGGGTTGAAGGAATCTCTTTGCTGGCACTGAGGCAAGATTCTCTTGCTTTGCCCATGCTTAGATCTGAGTCGCAGTCCTGAGTGGCTGTCCTGGGATGAGATGGAGCACTGGTGTGGCAGAACTTGTGGCTGCAGTGAAGAGGGAATCCTTCTCACAATTCCAAGGCAGAAAAGAGTCATTGTGGTCAGTCACAGACCAGAGCGCAGGCCAGAAAAGGAGTAAACATCTGTCCTTTGATCATACCACCTTGGAAGAATTGAAAATTTGCAGGTCCCTAGAAGTATCTCTGAAAACAGCTGCACAACCCCCCCCCCCTCAAGCTTGGGACAGTACACCCACCCCAACCAACACCCACCCCTACTGGAAGCAGAGTCCTACCTTGGCAAAGAGTAAGAAAGACAAGTGTTTGGCTGGGAAAATGAGCAAACAGTGTAAAAAAAACCCCTTAGACTATAGAATCTTACTTTGGTGACAAAGAAGATAAAATATAC
>CM053582.1:400552975-400573704 GCA_028627135.1 Pseudochirops cupreus | reverse complement strand
AAAAAAAAAAAAGAAATTTTATGAAATAAGTTATGTAGCATCTGATCCCTCATGAAGATATGTCCTGCAAGGTGATCCTGGCAAATTTATTACCCTTCTCATAAGTTCTCTTCTTCACACTAAACACTCCTAATAATGCTAGAATTTCCTCAGGAGTTTTGTCACCCAACTCTTTAATTGTGTCAGTTGTTTTTACCTGTGGCCTGTTTTGGCTGTGCACTAGTTACCATAGCTATTACTGATGAACTGGGTGGTACAGTGAATGGAGTGCTGGGCCTGCAGTCAGGAAGACTCACCTTCCTGGGTTCAAATCTGGCATCAGACACTTACTAGCAATGTGACCCTGGGCAAGTCACTTAACCTCGGTTGCCTCAGTTTCCTTATCTGTAAAATGAGCTGGCAAACCACTCCAGTATCTTTTCAAAGAAAACCCCAAATGGAGATACAAAGAGTCAGACATGACTGAAAAACCAGTCAATGACTATTACTGATAAAGAGAACATGTCATAGTAGCTAGAGGTCTATTTTCAGAGCCAGGAAAAAATTGGTTTGCATGTGGCCTTTGACACATGCTAGCTGTGAGACACTGGTCAAGCCACTCTTGGTGCCATAGGTATTTATCTAAGACTATGAATTTCAAAGAGGATGGCAACATGCATTGGCACAGAAAGATTCTCACTGGCAACTCCTTACACCAAAGACATCCCAGGTCGTGTTCCTATCCCCTATCTCAGTGGTTCTCAACCTTCCTAATGCGGCGACACTTTAATACTCGTATATGGGCATATCTGCATGTGGGCGGATAGAGGAGCCATGTCTCAGTTCCTAAGACCATCGGAAATATGTGTTTTCCGATGGTCTTAGGCAACCCCTGTGACCCCTGTGAAAAGGTCGTTTGACCCCCAAAGGGGTCACGACCCACAGGTTGAGAACCGCTGCCCTATCTCTATTACTGAATGAAGGAAACTTAGCCAAGCTCCTACTTTTAGAGTCCTTGAGAGGACACCCTGGGATAGAGTAAAAGACCTTGAAAAGGAGACACTCAGTGAATGTGAGAAAGGACAATTTTATGTATTGCTGTACACACTTCCACCTCTGGGAGCCCGCTTTCATTCAAATTCCTATCATTCAAAATCCTATCATTCCTATCTCCAACCCAGATCAAAGAATTATACATTTATATTCTTTTTCCTGTTGAATAGAATGTTTTTATCTTTTTAAAATTTTTTATTCATTTTAACTTTAATACAAAAAGAGAAAAAAAAGAACATTTCCATGTACACAACATGACGTAGTGAGAGCATTCAATATAAAAGCATGAATTTTCATTTCTGACTGTTTACTTTTTTAAACTAAGTAATAATTACTACCCAATATTTTCAAATATATCCTGCTTTATGTGCTTCTAAGTTTTGTTTTGTTCTCTGCTGTGTACTTCTTATTTTTTTTTCTCTTTCTCTCCCTGACCCACCCTAGAGAAGATGACAAACATAAATATATGTGTATGTTATATATGGATATATACATATACATATACATATATATATATATATATATATATATATATATATATATATGTAGGACCATTCTATACATATTTTTATCTATCAGTTCTTTCTTTGGAGGTAGATAACAACCTCTTTCATAGTAGTGATTTGTGCATTTATGATACTCAAAATGAATGTCATTCAAAGTTGCTCTTAAAACAAAATTTCTCCTTCTACATAACAGAAGATATCTGGAAATAGAGAATGCTTATTATCTCATTTCCCATTCTGATTCCTTCGGTTTCTTTTTCTTCTCTTATTGCTATTTATAGCATTTCTAAACAATATTGGATAGTGGCGTTTCCCTGTTTATCTCTTTTAATTAAATCTATTTTAGCTTTAACTTCATCTGAAATCACAATTGCTACCCTTGCTTTTTTTTTACATCAGCTAAAGCAACCTTCTCAACCTTCCTAATGCCGCAACCCTTTAATACAGTTCTTCATGTTGTGGTGACCCCCAATCATAAGATTATTTTTGTCACTACTTTCGTAACTATAATTTTGCTACTGTTATGAATCGTAATGTAAATATCTGATATGCAAGATGTATTTTCATTGTTACAAACTGAACTTAACACACAGGTTGAGAACCACTGAGCTAAAGCTAATAAATTCTACTCCAGTCCTTTATTTTAACTCTATGTGTATCTCTCATTTTAAACTCTTTCTTGTCAACAACATATTGTTAGATTCTGATTCCCAATCCATTCTACTATCCATTTTCATTTTTTGGTTGAGTTCTTCCCATTTCACGTTCAAAGGATAATTACTAGTTGTATATTTTCCTCCATCCTATTTTCCTCACTATTTATCCTTCATACCTTATTTCCCCTGTCACTCCTCACTTGTCTAATTTGCTTCTAACCACTACCTTGTCTTCTTAATCCTTTATCCACCCTCTTCTAAGAGTCTTTCCCTTATCCCTTTACTCTCTTAATTTCTTTATAAATTCAGAAGACTTTTATACCCCTCTAGAAATGTATGTTCTTCCCTCTTTAATCCAGTTCAGATGAGAGTAAGGTTCCAACACTACAAGCCCTCCACTCCCACTTGCTTCCCCTGTATCAGTTCTTCTTTACATTCCTCATTTGTATGAGGTAATTGCTCTTTTTTACCTCTCCCTATTCGGTTTTTCTTTTTAGGATCAACTGATCATATTTTGATCAGCCCAAACCTTTCTTTCAAACTACCCAAGTAATGATGATAGTCTTAAGAGTATTGATACTTTTTTCACTTTTAAGAAGTAAACAGTTTGATCTTATTGAGTCCCTTATAACTGTTCTTTAATGTTTACCTTATGTCTCTCCTGGACCTTACATGTCACATTTTCCATTGAATACTTGTCTTTTTGTCAGAAATACCTGAAAGTCTTTCAGTTCATTAAATGTCCATTTTTTTCCCATTCAAGATTATACTCATCTTTGCTGGGTAATTTATTTTTGGTTTCAACCCAGTTCTTTTGCTTTTGCTTATAATGTCCTGTGTCCTATGGTCTCTTAATGTGGAAGCTGCTAGGTCTTATATTATCCTGACTGCAGCTCTGAAGTATTTAAATTGTGGGTTTTCTTTTTCTTATTGCTTGTAGTATTTTTTTTTCCTTAGCCTGGCAGCTTTGATACTTGGTAATGATATTCTTTAAGTTTTCATCCTGGGATCTCTTTCAGGTGGTGATTGGTGATTTTTTTTCTATTCTACTTTACCTTTTCATTCTAGAACATTAGGGCAGTTTTCTTTAATAATTTCTTGTAATATTGTATCAAGGCTTTATTTTTTACTGTAACTTTCAGGTAGTACAACAATTCTTGTATTGTCTCTCCTTGATCTGTTCTCCATATTAACGGTAATGTGCATATTCTCTTCTATTTTTTCATTCTTTTGTTTTTGTTTTATTATTTCTTGATATTTTATAATGTCATTATATGGGGGAGGTCTTTTGGAAGGGTGTGTGAGTTGAAATTGGGGAGTAGAGGAAGGGTATGGGGGACTCTTGGAGGGGTGAGTGACATAGAGAGTGGAAAGATGAGGTTTTAAAATAAGGTAACAAGGACAGGGTAAAGAGAGATTGAGAAAGAAAATAGTGAGCAACAATAAGATGTAGGGAAATTTGCAAATAGTAATTATAACTTTTTTTGTGAATGGGATGTTTAGGGTAGCTATCTTTGTTCTGGCAAATAATTTGAAATTGCAAGGATCCCCATCAATTTGGGAATGCCTGAACAAGTTGTGGTGTATGGTTGTGATGGAATACTACTGTGCTATAAGAAATTATTAGTTTGATCTTAGAAAGGCATGGGAAGACTTGCACAAAATGACGAAGAACAAAGTAAGCAGAACCAAAAGAACACTGTATATAGTAACAGCAATATTGTTTTAAGAATGACTTTGAGTAAATGTCATTTTGTCTATTACAAATACCCAAACTAACTATAAAAGATATAGAGAGAAAGATGCTATCTGCATCCAGAGAAAGAACTGATAACTAGAAGTATGTATAGAATAATTTATATGTGTATATTCATATGTGTGTGTAGGTGTGTACCTATTTATGTCTAATGGTAGCCATATCTTGGGGGAGAAAAAAGAAATTTACATGATAAGTGTATTGCACATTTAAAAGGAATTGCATGTTATACATAATAGATTTGCAGTTTCATGTATAATCATCTTTTTATTATATTATGTCAAGGAAATGCTTGTTTTATCCCATCGATTATAATTTTTTTTAAATAATGTCATTAGCTTCCCCTTGCTTAATTCTGGTTTTCAAGGAGTTATTTTCTTCCTTGGTTTTTTGGAGCACTTTTTCCAATCGGTTGACTTTCTCTTCACAATTTTCTTAATTTTCTTGGATTGCTCTTAATTTTTTTCCTTCATTTTTTCTCCACCTCTCCTATCTGATTTTTGAAGTCCTTTTTAAGTTTTTCTAAGAATTCTTCTGGGGCTTGTGACCATTTGACATTTCTCTTTAAAGCAGGGGTGGTTATTTTTGTCTTAACTATTTTTCTCAGAACATGAACCCAGATCTTTTCTATCCTCATAGAAGCTATCTATGGTTGGGGTTTTTTTCTCCTTTGCTTACTCATTTTTATGTTTATTTTGTTTCATTTTATTTTTAGCAACTTCTTCTTGTAGTTAACTTCTAGTCCTGAAGTGTGGGGAATAATGCTCCAGGTCTCAGGTCCTCCTTACTGTTATATTCTGAACTCTGTCCTGTCCTCAAGCACCCCTCTCTATCCCTAAGCCAGGGCTAGGGCCCCCAACCACATCATCACCACAAATGCTTTTGCTCCCTTCAGTTCCTCCCATGTTGGTGATTGTGAATTTTAGTTTACTCCTCTGCCCTGGAGAAACTGAAACCAGGGACTTTGCTCTCCTGTGAGTGCCCACAGCCAGTAGGGTCCTGCCCTTCCACACTCACAGGGTTGGGGTGTGCTCACTTCTCTTCGCCCACAGTCACAGCCCATATGGGTCTGGGCAGCACAGCTAGGCACCTAGCCACAAAAAAAGGTTCTTTATCTTCTCCTGCTCAGCTTGCTGACCCCAACACTGTCTATAAGGTGACAGTTTCTGCTGCTGAGTCTACCTCCTCCAATCTAGCAGTCCCCTGGGCTTGTGGTTTGTTGATTCAGTGGAGTCTGCTTGGAAGTTTTTGAACTTCAATTGAGCCAGGTCTCTGGCCCTGGGCTTGGGTCTTTCCTGAGGTCTTCTCAAGTTCTTTTAGGAAGACAACTTTTGTTTATTTTTGCGGCTCTATTTTCAGTTTGAGGTGATGTTCTGATTTATTTTTAGGGGAAATTTGAAGAGCCTGGAATTTTCTGACGTGCTCTGCCATCTTCCCCGAATCCTCTGTAGCATCATAGATTCAGAACTAGAAAAGGCCTTAGAGGTCTTCTTGTCTAAGTCCTTCCCTTTATAGGTAAGAGATGATGGTGGTCTACTGTAATTGCCTCTAAACTGGCCTCTCTGCTTCCACAACTGCTTCCTCCAATCCATCCTGTACTCAACTTTCAAAATAATGTTACTGAAGCATAAGCCCAATCCTTCCACTATGCTGTTCAAGAATCTTCAGGGGTTCCCTATTACCTTTAGGATGAGATAGAAACTCCTCCAAGCCAAGGGCTTGTCATTTCAAGCTCTTTCACAGTCTGGGTCTAGGCTACAATTTCAGGCTTCTTTCACGTGAAGCTCTTTTCATAGCCAAATGGGCCTACTTGTTTTTCCTGGAATGTGGCATTTGCACAGACCTGTAATTTGCTAATTTTCCTCTGCCTTTTAGAATCCTTAGCTACTATTCAGGTATGACTTTCTCCTAAAAGTCTTTAAAAACTCTTCTAGTTGTGAGTACTCTCTCTGTCTCTATCTCTGTCTTGCTCTCTCTCTGTCTCTTTCTGTCTGTCTCTCTCTCTCTTTGTTTCTGTCTGTCTCTCTGTCTCTGTCTTTGTCTTTTTTTCTGTGTCTCTCTATCTCTGTCTCTTTCTGTCTCTCTGTCTTTGTCTCTCTCTTTCTCTATCTCTCTCTCTGTCTCTGTCTCTCTGTCCCCCCTCTTCTCTCTCATTATAGAGTATCTACTTACCCATTTAATGTTGAAACTCAAGAACAAAAGTTCCTTGAATATAACTACTCTTGCACTCTTTCTTTATATAGCCAAGGAATATAGAAAGGTCACATGGAATAATGTCTAGAAAGCAATCCTCAGAGTTGGGAATAAATGAACAAATGAAAGAAGAAGCATTTATTAAGTACTTTTTATAAGCCTGGCACTGTGCTAAGCACTGAGGATACAAACACAAGTAAGCAAGACAGACCCTGCCCTCAAGGAGCTTAGATTCTATTGGAAAGACAACACATAGAAAGCAGTAATAGTTAGGGAGTCATGCTTTGGATGCTGAGGTCTGAGAGAATAGTGATTGGAGTCATACCAGGAACAGAAGTGGTGTTCCTTTAAATATTGTTCTAAGAGCTAGAGATGAAAAAAAGGGATCAACGAGGTGGGAGTGGGGATGGGGAAGGGAGTACAGGTATGAGCATGGAGGTGGCTGGGAAGGAACTGGAATGTGCTGGTCCTGAGACTATGGGAACACCTATCAATCAGAACTTTGTATCAAAGACTGAACTTCCAGTTCAGGATGGAGGGGGAGGCTGGAATGCAAACAGCTAGAATAAAGATGGCTGGGAATTGAGCAAACTGGGCAGGATAGAGTGAGGGGAAGACCTGCAGTCAAGTCCTGCCTATGGTCCATATTGGTCACGTGTCATTGTTCAAGAAACTCTTAAACTCGAAGGTCCCCAAGCAACACTCTAAGATTATATATGTCAGAACAGTGCTAATCTGCAGGGTGTTCCCTTCTCAGAAGTTCCCCATGCTCATGGAATCACCTTCTGATCCAAACAAACAGACAAATCCAAGGCCTGATGCAGAGGAGGGAAACCTGCTGCCTCAAGGCCACCTGTGACTTTCTCGGTCCTCGGGTGTGGCCTTGTGACTGAGTCCAAGTTTTCAGAACAAATACCTTTTTTAAAGGGGATTTATTCTGTGAAGTTTGGATTCGGTCAAAGGGCCTCACTTGAGGACCTAGAGGGCCACATGTGGCCTTGAGGCTGCGAGTTCCCCACCCTAGGCCTAATGTATCGCCCCACACATTACATGTCGCCCTTAATAAATATTTGTTGAATTGATGATGGAAGAACTAGATAGATATAAAAGTTTACAAAAAAGGAAGAGTCTCCTACAGCAGGGAGCAGCATGATACAGAAGAGAGAACAATGTGTTTGTAGAGGATTGGGGTTCAAATCCCAGTTTTTCTACTATGGCCTTGGGCACATCATTCACTGCACTCCAGTTCCTCATTTCTAAAATGGGGAAGGGGAAGTATACTCCATACCAACTGAAATAAGGTGTGGAGGTGGACTCTGTAACTCATAACAGCTTTATAAGCTCGAAATCTTTGATAAGAGAACTATGAGATATTCCAGGAGGGAATTAACAACTATGTGATTTCACAGGATCAGACACCTCAGGGAGGGATCATGGAGGCCATCTAGTCCATACTGCACCTCTTACTTTTTTAACAGATGAGAAAACAAACTCAGGGAGATTGTCAGTCAGTCAGTTAATAAACAATTAATTATTAGGTACCTACAGTGTAACAAGTGATGGAAATGCAAGGAAAATTAATATACACACATACATACATGCACATGCACATGAATACATATATGTATGTATGTATTGCACATGTATTTATATATATACATATATATGGATAGAGAGAAAGAGAGAGGGGGAGAGAGAGAGAAGGGGGAGATGGGGGAGAAAGAGAGAGAGAGAGAGAGAAGAGGTGGGGGAGATAGAGTATCCTTGTTCTCAGTCAAGCTAACGATCTAATTTTGGAGACAACATGCAAATAACGATATATAAAGAAGACACACACAGGATAAATTAGAGAAAATCAGCAAAAGGAAGACACTAGGATTAAGGGGAATCAGGAAAGGTTCACTATAGAAGGTGAGAAAGTCAAGCATGACATGTAGGTGGTATGCCCAGGTGATTGAGAAGATAGTGGTGTCCTTCACAGAAACAGGAAAATTAGGAAGAAGGGAGGGGCTTAGGTATAAAGATAGCGAGTTCAGCTTTGTGCATGTTGAGCTTAAGATGTCTATGGGACATCTAGTTTAGGATGTACAATAAACAGTGGGAGATGTGAAACTAGAAGTAGGGAAAGAGGTTAGGACTGGATAAGTGGATCTGGGAGTCATCAGAACAGAGATGATCATTGAATCCGTGAGAGCTTATGTGATCACCATGTAAAACAGTATCGAGGGAAAAGAGAAGAGAAGAGAGCCCAGGACACAGTCCTGGAGGATACCCATTGTTAGCAGGTAAGACCTGGATGAAGATTCAGGAAGAGTTCGAGGAGTGGTAAGACAGGGAGAAGAATAACCAGAAGAGAGCAAGTTCCTAAACACCCAGAGAAAAGAGAGCAACGAGAAAAAGAGGGTGATTGATAATATCAAAGAGGTCAAGAAGGATAAGGGCTGAGAAAAGGACACTGGATTTGATGACTAAGATATCATTCATAACTTTGGAGAGAGAAATTTCAGTTGAACAATAAGCTCTAAAAACAGAATGCCTAGAGTTAAGGAAAGAGTGAGCGAAGTGGAGGCACCTATTTTAGACAGCTTTTTGAAGGAATTTGGCCACAAAAAGGTAGAGAGATATAGAATGATAACTAGCCAGGATGGATGGATCAAGGGAGGTTTTCTTTAGCATGGAGGGTACATGTGTATGTGTTTGTTAACAGGAGGGAAATAACCAGTAGAGAGGGAGGCATTGAAAATTAAAGAGAGAGTAGGGATGATAGTGAAGACAATCTGCTGTAAAAGATAGGATGGAATGGAGTCACTTGTGCATGTACAGAGGTTAGCCTTGGCAATAAGAAGTACCATTCATGTGAGACAGGGATGAAGGAGGGGAGATAGAAGGAACTGAATGATGTATTATGAGGAAGAGATAAGAGAGAGAGCTCTTGGCAAATGGACTCTCTTTTATTAGTGAAAAATGAGGCAAGAGTCTCAGCTCAGAGAATGAGGGAAAGGGGAGCCATGGGAGGTTTGAGGAAAGATGAAAGACCACTATGGGGGGGGGGTAGTGAAAAGATTAAGGAGATATAAAAAAGGTTTCTTTGCTGCAATGAGTAACCAGTTGAGACTATGTAACATAAATTTGTAATAATTAAGTGACTTACCTTAAATATTACAGATATTAAGCAGAAGAGCTGAGACTTGAAGGCAGGCCCTCTGACTCTAGAACTTATGTTCTTTCATGTTGTATCAGTGTTGAGATTCGGCTTGGATCAGAAGGCAGATAGGCATTTGATGGGTAGCATGGTATAATAGAAAGATCACTAGATTTAAAATCAGAGGACCTGGGTTCAAATATCTTAAGTCACTTATTACATTTGTGACCTTGGGCAAGTCAGTTAACCTCTCTAATACTCAGTTTCCTCATCTATAAAAATGAGATAGTCGAACTATATGACCTTTAAGACAAGTGCCTGTTCTAAATGAGTATTTTTTGCACTTTTCATTAGACAATAACAGAGTCTCTGCTTTATGGCCTGGCATCATGTTTATTACCCTAGGTTGTTATTTGGAGCTGGAGTTCATCACTGCTCTCAAGGGTCCACTCAACTTTCAGATGATAACCACAATTTCCTGTGGATAAGGACAGGGCTTGAAATGACTATTCAACTCAGTTCAGAGAGTCTGTTCCTCTGAAACAGTTTCTTTGAGAAATACACCTTTGCACCTGAAATACCACATCAACTGCTTCTAATAATAGTAGTCCTAAAATCCCAGGCAAGGGAACAAGGGAAAGGAGAACAGACAAGCCATAGCAAAGTTTCTGCAAAGCCAGGACCCACAGAGCATCCAAGAGAGGTGTGACCCTGTTTACCAAGGAGAGTGGCTGCTCCAGCCCTGGCTCCCTACGCCCTGTCTGGTCCATGAAACTTGATCTAAATCACAGGAGGCAAAAACATATTACTCTGACCACAACTCACATTCCGTAGGAGGAGACAGGATTAGGACATTTCTATTCTTGTCCAATGCTGCTAAATTTAAGGTCTATTGCTACTGTCTCCCTTCCAAAGCCTAATAAAGATGAATGCCATTTTTTTCTAGAGTGAAATCCTCATAAATAAAACCAACTTGAATGGGGAGACAGCCATGAGGGAAGGAGGTGATAGATGACAAAGAAATAGAGAGAAATTTCGTGGGTACTCAGTGCCGGGTCTGCTTTTGCCTAACTGTTGTAAACATCTCACTTTTTCATCTTTAAGTAGAATCAACTCCTGCTCACCTCAGCCACCTGTTACAGGTCATTTCCTTGTACCCCATTTGTGCAAGGTACTGTCACTGGGATACCAGAGAATAGACCCAAAAGACCACCTCAAACAAGCCTCCCTGTATTAATAATGATGCTGAGAATGGCAATAACAAGAATAAAGGTTAGAACAGTGATTTTATCGGAATTCTTAGAAGAGGAAACTCCCTTGATCAAGGCAGGTCAGCAACTTTTTGGAAACAGTTCATCTTAGAGAAAACTACATAGGGCACAGGGAGGTGAGATGATTCACCCAGAGTCACATAGAGAGAATATTGCAGAGGCAGCACTTGAACCCAAATCTTTCTGACTCTAAAAACCAGCTCCCTATTCGCTGTCCTGCTGCCTCTTAATAATAATAAATATTTATATAGTGCTTTGTGGTTTTCAAAGTGCTATACACATACATGTGTGTGTATGTATACACACATGTATAGACACACGTGTATATATGTTATATATGCATACATTGAATATATACATGTGTATATACATAGTGTATATGCACATGTTTATACACATATATACGCATTGTATATGCCCATGTGTATATGAATATATATATAGTACATATCTATGATATATAGTATATAGATTTATATACACACATGTGTATATATACACGCATATTATAGAAACACAAATAGACACACATACATTGTATAAACACATATGTGTATCATGTATTTATACATACACTTGCATAGTATACATGTTTGCATGTGTATATATACGTGTGTGCATGTCACACACATGAGCACATATTCCAATTCAACAACAAGTCTGTAAAACAGATTCTATTATTATCTTGCTTCATAAATGAAAAAAAACTGAAGCTGACAGACATTAAGTGACCTGCCCAGGGACACTCAGCCAATAATTATCTGGGTCAGGATTTAAACTCAGCTCTTCCTGACTCTAAATCCATCACGATATTCAACATAACACCCACAAAACTGCCTTTTGGCAGAAATTAGAAGAAAACCTGTTCTAAAGCATGGCGGTTAAAATCTTCCCTTTCCCACTTAAACCTCCCTCAGTCTTTGGTAAAATTTAGTTTAAATTTAAAAAAAAACTCCTTCACCTTCACCCCACACATAAAAAA
Source organism: Pseudochirops cupreus (assembly GCA_028627135.1). Classification (NCBI taxonomy): domain Eukaryota; kingdom Metazoa; phylum Chordata; class Mammalia; order Diprotodontia; family Pseudocheiridae; genus Pseudochirops; species Pseudochirops cupreus. Next base: position 400,562,166 of record CM053582.1, on the reverse strand, counting down.
TAATCATAAGGATTTGTGTCCATTCAAGAACCATTTATTAGTTGCCTGCTGTTTACAGCAGGCGAAACCCTGGGGCAAATACAGAAGTAATGATGAGAGACAGTGTTGTGTGGGCAATCCTCATTAGTTTGGGAGTTAAGATGCTTTAGTTCCACTGCTGGCTCTTTGATTTACTGCTTATATGATGCTGGGCCAGTTGTTATCTTCTCTGAACCCACTTGTCTTCATCTGTAAAATGAAGGGGCTAGACTAGAGGACCACTGAGTTCCCTTTAGCTCTTGTCTATGATCATCGAATTATTATCTAATCCTGGGGTGGGGAACCTGCATCCTCAAGGTCACATGTGGTCCTCTAGGTCCTCAAGTGCAGCCCTTTGACTGAATCCAAACTTCATAGAACAAATCCCCTTCATAAAAGGGTTTGTTCTATAAAACTTGGACTCAGTTGAAAGGCCACACCCAAGGAACTAGAAGGCTACATGTGACCTCTATGCCACAAGGTCCCCACCCCTGAATTCTAATCCCTGGCCTCATGGTTTCTTTTTATTAGCTTGTTTTGTGGACTGAGTTAATGGAGATACAAGGATTTTCTTCCGCTGAGATTGCTTGTTGATTGGCTACTACTTAATTAAAACCCCCCTTTCTCCCAACATGAATGGGGCCAGAGCCCTGACCCAAAGAAATAGCACTGGATCATCAAATCTGGTACTATCTAAATAGTGATATAAAGGAAATGGGATAGATTCCCTTTTTCCCTTCCCTGATCTTCACATTAAGACATATCTTATCCTTTTACAAAAAATGAAAGCTGGTGGAGGAAAGACCACAAGTTCACTGATACAAAATAACCCTCTGTGTACCTCTTCCATCTCCTTCCAATGATGGGTCAATCTCATGTTAGTTACACAGGCTGATCAAAGAAGAAGAGGATCTCATCTTCTAGATATTGAGTCTATGGCATCCCAAAAATATGTTGTAGTACTCATGGGAGCTTTTAATCATAGCACACCTGCAAATCTGGAACTCACAAAATCACTACATAATTTTGCTCTGGAAAAAGAGAAATTTGAATTCATAATGGGGATTATGAAAACCACATTAACTCTTCAGTAATTTCTACATCAATAGCTAACCTGCCATCAAGGATATATAAATTATCAGAAAACAAATAAAATACACATCTCTAAATATGACTCCTATGTAATGCAGAGAATACTTTTAACAATAATCCTTCAGATAAAATATGCACAATTATTCCTATAAATAAGATTATAATGGATTGCCTCTCCTAGTGCCACTTAGTCATATTGGCTTGCCAGAATGTGTCAGAGGAGAGGAAATATAAGGAGAGGGGAAGGGAAGGGAGGGAAAGGGAAGGGAGAGGGGAGGGGAGGGGAGGAAACAAGATATACACTTTGACTTCTTTACTTTCCCTTGGGTAGGGCACATTGAGAAGAGGACCAAGAAGTTGATTCCTCAGATATTATGTTCTCCTTTTCCTTTATTTCCTTGGGATTGATCAGAGGATTGGAGGTTTAAGTCTTATCTCCTTATGTTCTTTTTCTCCTCCTCTCCCCTCCCCTCCCCTCCCTTCCCTTCCCTTCCCTTTCCTTCTTCTTCCCTTCCATTCCCTTCCCTTCCCACATAAGGTGAGAAAGATTGGCATAGAACCTAGAAGCAACTTTATTTTTGGTTTCCAGTCAGAAGTTAAAAGAAATAAAATAAGAGAAGGCTTTGTTCCTTAGCTAAACCATAGGGAAAAGAAAATTCTAGAGAAGGGACGACACAAGGTCTCTAATATCCTTGTATATTAAAAGGGAAGGGGAAGGTAGGAGCAGGACCCAGATATGACTGTTCACTCTGACAGCTAAAAGGAAGAAAAGGGAGAGGAAGGGTCAAGAGCCAGCCTCCACAAGCTATATTTACTACTCCTGGTCAAATAGGTCACATGCTTCCAGTCACCTGCACTCCTATGCTAGTAGACCCAAGACTTTCCTTCAATTCCACCTTCAGGAATTATAATGCCAACACCTGAAACCAGTTGGGAATGAGGACCTTAAAGTCGCCTCCTCAGTACAATCTACATGACTCCTCAGACACATATTTCTGAATCAAAAGGCTTCTACAACATTTGACAATGGACACTCTTCCCTCTAAATTCTGTATCTCACTTGGAGAGCATTGTTACAGTTTTAGCTAGATACAGGAGGAGTAGCTTCTTCTACCAACCCCTCTTTTACTCAGCTAGACATTTCCAGATGCTAACTGTAACAGGAGCAAGAAGGAAGGATCTCAGAACATATAACACACCTGGAAGCAACTTCATTTGAACATATGGATTTCAAAGCTCTCCTCTTCCCTGATGATCTCTGAGCCCCTTTTCTCTGTGCAAGATAGCAAGGGCAAAGGGCTTGAAAATAATCTCACCAGCTGGGAACCCTGAAAAGGTCCTGGAAAATGACCCAGATATTATTGCACAGGAGGAAGTAGGTAGTAAAGAATTCAAGCTACTTGATTGGCACTGTCAGCTGAGAATTTAGCTGACCTTGCAGTAGTAAGAGAACACAGACAAGCATCTAGCCACCCCATATACACACAGACCCCTACCCGCATACCAGATCTGGGTCTGGCCCTGAAACAAGAGATAGTGTTTCCTGCATGTTGAAACTGCATCAATAAAAACTGTGCTTTTGCATTTGTGGAAAAGAAAAACGTGTGTGTTAATGTATGTATGTATAATGTCTATTATAAAATGTAACATAAAAAAGAACATTGTATTATGATAAAATTCAAATATGATAGTCTTTGTGTGTGTGTATCTACACACACACACACACACACACACACACACACACACTGCAACTATAGACACAACTAATATCAGCTCCTGGTTAGCAAGAATAGCTAAAGTATACCAAAGTTTATTTATTTGCTTTTTTAAATTTTTATTGGGTGGATGATTTCATCAGCCTAGGGAGCTACCAGTGAGGAACTTCTTCTACCAATATACGTTGGTATATTGGTATATTCTATATACGTAGAATACATTCTATGAGCTTATAGTCATAGAGAATTGCTGAGAAACTGAGAGAACATATGATTTGCCCAGGGCCATATAGTTAATATGGCAGAGGTGGATCTTGAAACTAGGTCTTTGTGATGCCAGCTTTTATCTACTATACCATATTGAGTTATACAAGCACACACACAAATATACACATATATGAAGGGATATTATATGTAATAATATACCTATACATATGTTGTGATATAACATAGATAGATAGATAGAGATAGATAGATGCATGGATGGATGGATGGATAGATGGATGGATGGAGAGAGGGAGAGAGAGATGGATGTGTATATGTATATGCAGCTAGGTAGCCCAGTGGATAAAGCAACAGGCCTCGAGTCAGGAAGACTCATCTTTGTGAGATCAAATCTGGCCTCAAACACTAGCTGTGTTACCCTGAGCAAGTCATTTAACTTTTTTTTCCTCCATTTACTCAACTATGAAATGAGTTGGAGAAAGAAATGGCAAACCACTCTAGTATCTCTGCCAAGAAAACTCCAACTGAGATCACAAAAGTTGGACACGACTGAAATGACTGTACAACAAATAATGAGCTATTATTGGGAGTACTGTTCTATTCTATATTACTTTGCCATTAATCCCAAATTTCTTCATGAGTCTATCACTCCACAAGATGACAATTTTTTAAAGGCAGTAAGTATTTTATCTAATTAATTTGTGTGTATGTGTGTGTGCATACACACACACACATACGCAGAGTTTAGTATTGTGCTCTTCAAACAATAGGACTATATAGAGTTACATCTAAACAGCTGTTCTAACACCAGGCTTAACCAGACTATGAACAGGCAGTGTTAGGACACTTGTTTAGACCCAGCTACATCATTGGCCTCTTATAAAAGCTGGGTGGAAAGAAGGGCAAAATAGTTGACAAATAGTCATTTACTGAATTGCTAAGGCTTCAAAGTTACATTCACATATTAATTGATTTGTTGAAGTTCTCTTATGTGCAACACTGCTCTAGATACTGGAGGTGGGGTGGGGGGTAGAGATAGGTAGGGGTGGGAATAGAAAAGAACACAGTCTTTTTCCCTTAGGCATTTGCATTAACATATTTAGGGATAGGACATGCACATGACATGGAGCAGCTGAGGTGGCACAGTGGATAGAGAGTCAGGAGGACCTGAGTTCAAATCTGACCTCAGGAACTTCTTAGCTGTGTGACCCTGGACAAGTCACTTAACTCTGTTTGCCTCAGTTTCCTCTTCTGCAAAATGAGCTGGAGAAGAAAATAACAAACCATTCCAGTATCTTTGCCAAGAAAACTCCAAGTGGAGAGTTGGACATGACTGAAAAAGGACTGAACAACATGCATATATCCTTTCTATTCTGCAACTCTTGCCTTGGAATCTCTGTTGTCCTGATTAGGATGTGATTCATGTAGTTTGCTATATCTAGTCCACCTCAAACACATTTCATATTGATGATTTTTCCTGTTTCTGCCTTCATCCTTCATCTCTTGCCCTAGATTACTAGTTCTGGAACCATCCTAAAACTCGTACTGACATTGCTACTGGAAATCATGTGTAAACCCTACTCCCCTATGGCTCCACTCATCAACCCTGTTACTTTCTAAACCAAAAATAAACCCTTCCTGGACACCATTCCTTTATAATCATAAAAATAAACTCCTTGAAGGTAGGAGTTTATTTGCTTTCATATATGTTTTTCCAGAGCTTAGCACAGTATTTGCCATTGAGTAGCATTTAATAAATGCCTTTTCATTCATTCATTCATTCACTCATTCATCCATTTATTCATGGGAGTACTAAATAAAAATATAACCTATGATTCTGACAGCACTAGTGAAAAAAAAGACAAGTACAATAGAAATAAAGAGAAGGGGTGATAAACATAGGCTCCAGATGAGATCAGAAAGATCTTGTGATGAGTAGGAATTGCACTGAAGAATGACTAGAATTTGTACTGGCAGAGAAAAAAGTGGGAGGATGATTTCAAATAAGAAAAACAAAACCAATCCAACAAGTCAGCCTGATTCAACAAAAGTATGTCAAGTTCAGGATGCATTAAGTCCTGAGCTAGTTGCTGCGGCTGCAAAGACAAATATGACAAAAATAATGAGACAACAAAGGTGGGAGTGTGCATTTCTATTTGAGAGCTCATTCATGGACCAGTTTGGCTGGATTGGAGGATTTCTGTAGAGCAGAGGATCTTGAGCTTCTCTGAGTGTCCTGATCCCTTTGGCAGTCTTGGGGAAGCCTACAGTGAGGCACAGCCCCTGGAATCTGGCAAGTGTCTAATAAATATTTGTTGACCTATGGCATCTTCTTGGAATAATGGTTTTATTTGTATGTTTCATTCTAATTAAAGCATGTGCTTAATTTCTGTTACAGGTAAGTGATAATAAAATATGATTTTTTTTCTCCCACTCAAATTCACCGAAACTGTGAGTTCTATCAATTGATTTCAGATGAAGAAACTCAGTTTTAGAGAAGTAGAGTCAGTATGGTGTAGTATTAAGCACAAATTTCCAAATATCAGAGGCAGGATTTGAACTGATCTTCCACTATACCAAGTTTCCTGAAAGAAGATAAAAAGATTTAAGGTCTACTCTGAAGCCTCACACCTATGTATTTTGAATACTTCCTTCACAAAAAGAATCAGAAGTAAGCACAATTTTGTTGTTCTGTTGTTTTTCAGTCATATCTGATTCTTCATGAACTCTTTTGGGATGTCCTCGGCAGAGGTACAGGAGTGGCTTGCCATTTCCTTCTCCAGCTCATTTTACGGTTGAGAAAACTGAGGCAAACATGGTTAAATGATTTGTCCAGAGTCACACAGCTAGTAAGTATCTGAGGCCAGATTTGAACTCACAAAGATGAGTCTTCCTGACACCAGATCTTGTGCTCTAAAGCACCAATCTCACAAAAATTAAAATAAACCCTAATAGATAGGAAATGTGCATAACTGTTGAAATAGTGCTGAATTTAGAGTAAATGGACCTGGATTCACATTGCAACTCTGGTTCTTTTTACTTGTGTGACCGTGGTCAAGTCACTTAACCTCTTGGCTCTATGTTCTCAGCTGGATTAAGGATCTCTAACTTCTTTGCCAAGTATTTTGACCTATTGAATCAAATCCTTCTTGACAGCAAACAGTGCAATGAAATTTAATATTCTCTTTATCTTACATCAAATATGTGGTGGTAAAGATGTAGTCAGCTTTGGCATACTCCTTGTGAAACTCAGCCTCTTCCCTTTTCCTGCCTTTGTCAGGGAAACTCTTCTCTACATCATATGTATATGTATATGTATATGTATATGTATATGTATATGTATATGTATGTATGCATGTGTATGTGTATGTGTGCATGTGTATGTGTATGTGTGTATATGTATATACATGTAAATATATACTTGTAAATAAACATATATACATATAAATATATATATACATATATGCTATACCTGTTTATAATATCAGTTACATATATTCTATATAAGGTTTGCAATGACATAAATATAGATTTATATTTATATATGTTTATACACTTAGGCCAATATTAGTTTGTTTCATTATTGTTTAGAACAACAGTTCTTATTTTGGGTCTCAGGAAAGCCTTCAGATAACTCTTAAAAATTAATGAAGACATTCCAAAGAGCTTTTTTAGTGTGAATTCTATCTATCAATATTGACCATATTAGCAATTAAAACATCTCTACATTATTATGAAAATAGTTTTGACCTTATGGACTACCTGAAAGGGGCACAGGAATGATGGATGGTCCCCAGACTACAATTTGAAAACTGGATTTAGAGGAATAATTCAGCACTGTTCTTCAGTTCACCTCTCCTCACCCAACAGCTACTGTTTGGAGAAAGAGAGATACTTGAGTTCAGATTCTGTCTCTGCCCTTACTCTCTGAGATTGTGCACAATTTACTTAACCTATCTGAGTCTTAGTTTCCTTTCTGTAAAATGAAGGGACTAGGGGTGGCTAGGTAGTAAACAGAGCACCAGCCCTGGAGTCAGGAGAACCTGAGTTCAAATCCAGCCCCAGACACTTAACACTTACTAGCTGTGTGACTTTGGGCAAGTCACTTAACCCCAATTGCCCTGTCTTCCTCCCTCCAAAAAGAAAAAAAAAACACCAAAAAAAAAAAATGAAGGGGCTGGAGTCAGGGACCTCTATGATCTCTTCCAGTTCTAAATCTATGATTCTATGACCTTGTGATTCTTACTTTGGGTCCCCCTTGTCACTTTTCCTCCCTTTAACCTTCCCCCAAATGACTGATTTGCTTGTTTTCAGGTTAGTTTCTTCTGGTTAGCTTTAAGAATTCCATAAATGCATTCCTCTCTAGCCTTGGAACAGACACAGCACAAAGAAACTCGTCATAAATGGCTTCAACAGACCACTCTTTCCCCTGAGCAAGGCAAGCTTAAATGCCTACAGAACACAGCTGAACAAACTATTAAAAAAAAACAAACAGGAAAAGACTGGTGCAGCTGGCACTTGGGCCAGGGAGACCACATCAACCTTATCTCATGAATATAAAGCCACTGATTCTCTCCAACTTCCCCTCCAGTGCTGGCGCTCAGGTCTCAAAGGATACATATAGAAACTGGACCTATATTTTCACTGGTGTTGGGAATTCCCAGTGAGGAAACTCCTACTTAGGCAAGCCTATATGTTCTCTGCCATATAGTAACCACGTAATAAATTCTCTCTCTCTCTCTCTCTCTCTCTCTCTCTCTCTCTCTCTCTCTCTCTCTCTCTCTTTTTCTCTCTGTCTCATTGCAAGTACCAATGAAACAACCAGTTCAGACCTACCTATTACTCCATTTTGGAAAAAAAAATGAAGTTCGTAGACTGACCTCTATGGGCTACGTATTTTCTATCCCACATTCTTTACATGACTAGCCAAATTCCTTTTTTCTAATTCATCAAACCATATTTAACTGGTAAGGGCTAAATGATCGCTTGTTGAGACATATTGTAAAAAGAATTCTTGTTCAAGTAAAAGTTGAACAAAGATGGTCACTGGCACACATTTCTTTTAAATTTGTTAATTTTTAATTTACAACATTCAGTTTCACAAGCTTTTGAGTTCCAAATTTACTTCCCCTCCCACTCCTCCCCCCTCCCCAAGATGGTATGCAGTCTGATACAGGTTATATATATATATATATATATATATATATATATATATATATATATATACACACACATTCACATTAAACATATTTTCAGATTAGTCATATTGCAAAGAAGGATTATAACCAATGGAATGAATCATGAGAAAGAAGGAACAAAAAAGCAAAAGAGAGAGCAAATAGTATGCTTTGATCTGCATTCAGACTACATAATTCTTTCTCTGGGTGTAGATAGCATTTTCCATCATGAGTCCTTTGGAGTTCTCTTAGCACCTTTCTTTCATTGCTGAGAAGAGCCAAATCAAAGTTAGTCATCACACAATGTGGCTGTAATTGTGTATAATGTTCTCCTGTTTCTCTTCTCCTCACTCAGCATAAGTTCATATAAGTCTTTCAATGTTTTTTTTCTGAAGTCTGCCTGCTTATCATTTCTCATAGCACAATAGTATTTCATTACATTCATATACCACAACTTGTTCAGCCATTCCAATTGATGGACATCCCCTCAATTTCCACTTCTTGGCCACCACAAAAAGAGTTGCTATCAATAGTTTTGTACATCTGGGTCCTTTTTCCCATTTGTATGATCTCTTTGGGATATTGCCCTAGGAGTGGTATTGCAGGGTCAAAGGGTATGTATTTTTATAACCTTTTGGGCATAGTTTCAAATTGCTCTCCAAAATGATTGGATCAGTTCACAACTCCACCAACAAATCATTAGTGTTCCAATTTTCCCACATCTTCTCCAGCATTTATAATTTTCCTATTTTATCATGTTAGCCAATCTGACAGGTGTGATGTGGTACCTAAGTTGTTTTGATTTTCATTTATCTAATCAATAGTGATTTAGAGAATTTCTTTCATATGACTGTCTTTAATTTCTTCCCCTGAAAACTGCCAGTTCATATCCTTTGACCATTTATAAATTGGAAAACGATTTGTATTCTTACAAATTTGGCTCAGTTCTCTTTATATTTTTTTT
>CM053582.1:400537370-400552475 GCA_028627135.1 Pseudochirops cupreus | reverse complement strand
AGTCTGGGAGCTCTGAAGCAGCCATGTGGAGGTGGCACTGCTTCTGCTGCTTCCTTGCCCTGGAGGCAGTTTGGCCAGACCACTTTTCTCCACCAAATTTAGCCAAGTTCCACTGACCTTTCACTTAGTCCTGGTTTCTTATGGCTTGATAATTCTTGAAACTGCCACAGCTGCCACTGATCCACTCTCCTGAAGGTTCCAACTGCGGCTTGTCCTGTCTGCCCCAGAGCCAAGCCACAGTTTTGGGCTGGGCTGGTTTTGTCTCCCAGCATGCTGCTGTGATGAGCCCTTCCTGCTAAGCTGCCTTCAGCAGGAGGTGTATTTTTGTGAGTTTTGGAGCCCTAAAATTTGTTTAGAGTCAAATTTTATGGGTATTTCAGGTGGCTATGTGGGAGCTGCAGAACCTTGTTGATTCTATACCACCATCTTGGCTCTGCCCTCCTAGTGACTTTTTAGTAGTTGTTTAGCTCCCAAGCAAATCAGTTAAAATTATTTGTCTATAGATACCACCTCAAATCTGTACATTTGAATTATTGTTTCTAGTTACAATGTCTTGGGTATCCATCCATTCCTTTTTATTCCCAGTGCCAATTCTAATACAAAGCCACTTGGATGAATATATTAGCTTCCAACCTGTCATCAATCTTGTTTCTACCCTTCTTCATTCATCTTTCTTACCATAATTGTGAAACTAATGGGCATCAAAACTCTCCAGTGCAGAAGAACCAGATTAAAATATAATTGACAAATGCTTAGTGAAATAAATAAAAATAAAATATAGATAATGTTAATTTGTGATTTTATGTAGATATTGATAGAAATAAATAGAAACAGATCCTTTTGGGCTATAGATAGATGGATATAGCCTGTGTGTGTGTGTGTGTGTGTGTGTGTGTGTGTGTGTGTTTATATACACAGACATATGTATATATACACATATATTGTGTGTGTGTGTGTATATATATATATATATATATACATATACACATAAGTGTGTATATATGTGCATATAGATATATGGATGGACTGATGGATTCAAAAGCAATCTGTTTCTATTTGGGTTTGACACCACTGCTTCTTATCACTGCCAGAGTCATTTTCCTTGTGACAGATCTGCTTAAGCCACTCTTCTACTCAAAAATTTTCAATGGCTTCCTATTGCCAATAAAATGAAGTTGAAGTTCTTTAGCATGGCACCATTGGATAGAGTGATTTTAAGAGAGAAATCTGGCTGCCAGGTAACTGTCTGAATATGGTGATTGAGGAGAATGCTAACACTTCCTCCTGACTTTCTGTACCAAAGGGTATGAGAGAAGGAACAGCCAGTCTTTTGGAAGATACTAAAAGATATGATATTTTCTGGAAAAAGCTAGGTTTCCATGAATATTAGAAGATGGGGAAAAATGAGAGGAAGAGATCTAAGACCACAAGGTCACAGATTTGAAGCTGGAAGCAACCTTGGAGGCCATCTAGTTCATTGTATCAGTAATGCTACTTGTAGCTGCTGTGGCAGTGTAAGACCAATAACACTAGCACACAGGAGGGCTGCCAGCACAGGTTCTTTGATCTGCTTTCTAAAGGAAAGACAGCTTCAGAAGAGTTAATAATCTTACTTTAATTAAACAATGCAGAAAGCTCAGAGAGATGAACAATGCAGAAAGATCAGAAAGATACATAAATACCCAAGAAAGACCCAATTGACAGGGCTCCAACTGTCTTAACAGAGTAATAGAGTTATTTGCATACATCATTGGACCAAGGAGCACCGACATCTGGGTTCACAAAGCCAGGAAGACCCCTTACCAATGGCTATGCAGAGTTTCATCAGGGAAATCACAAAGACATCAGGCAAAACATTCTTCCCATGAGTGAGCCAGCCCCAAGGCAAAATACCAACCTCCCAGAATATATGAAGTTTTCAAACAAAGGCTCAGCACCTGATTGGCTCAGTGCTGTAAAGCTTGAAAGTCTTGGTACTTCAGTACTTCATTAAATCCATGTGACCAGAGCATGTTTGGCTCTGTGCCAAGACTCTATGTGATGCAGATGTGTCACAGCTGTGAAGTAGGCCAGAGCTTAAAACAGCAAGGCATCCATGATTGAAATAATCAAGTACCTTTAGACCTAGGAACACAGCCCCTGTTCAAAGGGGAAAAGGGGACATATATGGTCACATAGGCCTATTAATGTACTGGGAAGATCGTATATTCCCTTAATCCTTTATTCATCTACTCCTTTTACAAATGAAGAGATTGAGGCCCAGAAAGGTGAAGTGAATTGTTCGAGGTCACAAAAGGAGTAAGTGGTAGAGCAAAGATTTGAACTCAGGGATTCTGACTCTAAATCTAGTGAGTTTTCAAAATAAACAAGAAAGAAGTCAAATAGGTGAATAGAATTTTAGAAAAGTCAGATACGGTAGACCTCTGGAGAAAACTAAATGGGGATAGAAAAGAATATGCCTTTTTCTAAGCAGTACATGGCATCTACACAAAAGTTGACCATGTACTAGAGTATACAAACCTCATAGTCCAGCACAGAACAGCAGAAATATTAGATGAATCCTTTTCAGATCATGGTGCAATAAAAATTATATGTAATAAATCTATTGAGTTTTCCTCTGCATTACAATAGAGGGAAGTTCTATGAGGGCAGAGTGGAGAGAGGTGGCAGAAGAATATAGCATGGGGAAAAGACTAAGAAAAAACATATTACTGGAGGTGTTGGTGAGCCTGACAGTCACGACTAGTACTGAACTATTGCTGATCCCAGAGTGATTCCATATATCCTTTATGGCATCAGTCACTAGGTTAGATGATTCATGGGGCATTGGGGGAGGGTGGGAAAGTGGAGAGGTAGATTGTTCTTCACTCTTCCAAGGTGTGAAAAAGTCCTGGAACAGTGGCAAGGTAGTGCTACTGCCAGTCCAGGAGAAGGAACAGATGTATGGAAGAAGCAGGGAGTAGGGCGGGGAGAAGTCTGCATTAGGTGGAGGACGGGGAAGAATACAGAGGCAGGAAGCATATTTACCAGGGTGGAAAGGAGGAGGTTATACTCAAAGGATATCATTTTCTGGGACACATCTTAGATTATCCAATGGCAATTCTGACTTTGGATAGAATAGTAATTTTTCACATTTATTTATTTTGCTTTTAATTTATGGAAAAAACCCCAAGCATTTCCATAACATAGTATAATAAACAATATGATTCACATGAAACTGCTAATCTATTGTGATGTACCACTTGCTATTCCTTTTAAATATATAATAAAGTTATCATGCACATTTCTTTCATTCCTTTTTTTTTCCTGTTCTCCCCCCACACCTTATAGACGGCTACCATTAGACACAAATAGGTGTATCTAGGTCATATTATCCTATACAAACTTTTTTTTATCAGCTCCTTCTCTGGATGTAGATAGCATTTTCATTTACATGTTCTTTATAGTTAATTTAAATATTTATAATAGTCAAAATGACATTCGTTTAATGTTGAACTTAAAACAATATTGCTCTTATTGTATACAGTAATTGCAAAATAATAATTTGGCATTTATCATCATCTAAAATTTATATAATTCAAGTTTGTAAAATCTTTCACAGATTAGCTGTAATAATAATAACATAAGTTATAAGGTGTTTTGTCAAATTAAATACATTCAGCCAAAATATTTTACATAAAGGGAAAGGATGTGGAAAAAACTAAACTTGGAACCATAGGACTTAAGTTCAAATACTGACTACCATTTACCTTATATGACTTTGAACAAGCAATTTTAACCCTTTTTTAGGCCTCAGTTTCCTCAACTGTAAAATGAGAGGGTTGAACTAGATGATCTCTGAGGTTTCTTCTAAGCTTTACATCAATAAACCTATGATGTCCTCTCTTAAGGGTCCAAATATAGTAAAACCCGTATCCGTCAGGTGCTCTGACATGATGGAACAATTTAAAATAAAGAGAGAAAGGCTGCCGACATTTGATACCAATCTTCTGAGTATTCTCATCATTGACCCAATTAGATTATTTTGGAATAGATCTCAGTTAATTTACAAGAGTTTAAAATCGAGAGATTTATTGCTTTTTAGATCACATGTTGTCTCATCTATGAAAAAATGTTTCTGGTGTCCCATGTGACCAGAATGTTCACTTAGCGTGAACAAAGAAAGCCCCAGCTGTTTTGTGTTTGACTCCACCAACCCTAAGCAGAAAATAAAATTTTTTTGGTATCATTTGTTTTTAAGAGCTGAGCTCCAAACCCAATAAACAAAGGGAAAAAATCCTCATAGAATCTCCTTGAGGTCTCAGAATTTCCAAGGAAAAGTTTTTTAATTTTTACTTTTTTTTTTCCAACCAATTCACTTTATCCTGTGGCCTGACATATTTTAAAAGCTGTCATTGTGCTCTGAGGTTCAACAGAAAACCTTTAGTTCTCGAGATGTCAAGTTTGGAGTAACTAGAAGGAAGAAAAGGGTGACCTGAGCAACTTCAGTGTCCTGAAATGTACTGGTTCTATTACCACAACAACTCTAACCTCAGCATCCCTACTTTCTGAGTTCCTTTGCTATCTGTCTTTTATGAAGAAACACTTTTTAAATGAAGCATCATAAACACTAGCCATTCAATTTCTGTACCATTGGCATATAGCCCAAGCTACCTGTAAGAAAGGAAGGAGGAGGGAGTATGCCTAGCCAAAAGGAGTTCATCTGTGGGGTCAACAAGGAGAGGAAGGTCAGAATTAGATCAACTCCTAACTTTTTATTTGAACAAATTATTCTTAATAATCTAGGTATTAAACTGCTATTTTATGGCGAGAAGTATAAGAGTACTCAGTACTCTCTAAATTTAACTTTGGAGTTGAAGCCCTGGTCACCCTGTCATAGTAACATTTCTTTTGTGTATTGTACATATTGTAACATTCCAATCTTTAGCTTTCAAAGTCCTTCTTTATGTAGTTCCAACAGTGAAAACTCAGTCCAAGGGAATGACAATGGTGTCACACCAATTATCTCATGATTTTGTGGTGGATCCCAGAATTTCCCAACTATATTGAAACCAGGAAGATGTTGAGTGTCTTGGGAACATTAAGAAATAGACTTCTTGTTTTTCATTAACTGTAGCTAAAGCATTAATCCAAGTCTGTATTGGTCAGTGTAAAACAACCGGGAAATACTCAAGTTGTTTTCATACTACAAAAATATCTTGATCTTTTGGCAACTAGTTAGGACTTGGGTGTGGCCTATATGATGTCTCTAAGTAATGAATAATTTAGTACTTGTCTGATGGCATAGGACCAAAAAAGTATCTAATTATATCAAGGGAACTGGAAAAGAAAAGATGGTGGGTCTTTTTGGCAGGCAGATTGAAATCATTTGCCAAGAAGAAGATATACTGCTGATAGAAACGCAAGACCAAACCCCCTAAACCGGGGGTGGGGAACCTGCAGCCTCGAGGACACATGTGGCCCCCTAGGTTCTCAAGTGCAGCCCTTTGACTGAATCCAAACTTCATAGAGCAAATCCCCTTAATAAAAGGATTTGTGTTGTGAAGTTTCAATTTAGTCAAAGGGCTACACTTGAGGACCTAGAGGGCCAAATGTAGCCTAAACCCTAAAGTGGAAGCTGGTGTGGATGTTTAAGAACTAAAACCCAAAGTGGATGCTGGTATAATGTGAACCTTGAAACATATCCCAGAAATCAGTCCAACTGTTGCTTGATTTTTTTGCTATTGCCACTGTAGGCTCACTCCAAAGAAGCATGCAGTTTCTAACAGTAGAAAATGAGCACTGGGAGTGCCAGGTAGTTCCCTAACAAACACTGAACTTGATCCTCTCTCACCTTTTCTCAGAGGACAGCAGGATGGTAGAGTGGAGGACTGGATAGAGAATCAAGAGATAGGAAAATGAATGCCATCTTTCACATTTAACAAATTGTGTGGCAATTCCATAGGTGGGTCACCCAAACTCTTTGATCCTTATTTTTCTTATCTGTAAAATATTAATAATAATTCCTATAGTAAATTTCTGTTAGATTGAGTAAGAGGATCAAATGAGATGATGAATAGCATGTTTTTTTTTTAATATTAAAGTGATATATACATGATTTACCATGAAATTAACATTTCCCTATGCTCTCTTCTCCATTCTTCCTCTTTTCTGGGATAGTAGGTGTTTATAAGATAATAAGTGTTTATAACTTTTTATAACTTTTTTATAAGAGGTATGTATAAGACATCATCTTCTGCCACCACTAGACATGGCACACATGCAAAGGTCAGACTTATGTTTCTATGCCTAATATAAATAAGCGGATTATACCGTATCTTATAAACAATTAAAAATCTAGGTGGCATGTAACTATAGATAGCCTAAATTCTGC
Source organism: Pseudochirops cupreus (assembly GCA_028627135.1). NCBI lineage: Eukaryota > Metazoa > Chordata > Mammalia > Diprotodontia > Pseudocheiridae > Pseudochirops > Pseudochirops cupreus. The sequence goes on along the minus strand of CM053582.1, from coordinate 400,546,102 downwards.
CTTCCCATCCCCCAATTTCCCAACTACTTAACATGTTGAATTCACATTTAATGATGAATTCAGTCTTTGGCTTGGCCACACCTCTTTCTTTACCTTTCCTTTATGTTGTTTCATTTGTCCAACTTAACACAAGAGCATAATTTAAATAGACATTTGAATTAAATTAGTAAATGTATTATTTATCTGTTTCAGTTGTGTCCAAATTTCCATGACCCCATTCGAGGTTTTCTTGGCAAGGATATGGGAGTGGTTTGCCACTTCCTTTTCTAGTTCATTTTACAGATGAGGAAACTGAGGCAAAAAGGGTTAAGTGAATTGTCCAGGATCACAGAGCTAGTAAGTATCTGAGGCTGAATTTGAACTCAGGTTCTCCTGACTCCAGGCCCAGGACTGTATCCACTGTGCAACCTACCATAGTAAAAAGCAAAATAATGAATTATACAACATAAACTGCATATTCTTTTCAACATTGACATCCAGCCACTCCCAAAGCAAAAAAACCCCTTTCAGTCCAAAATTTATCTTCTCTCTCTTCAATCTCCCATGAAACCTATAGATCCCTTCTCAGCATAATGTTTTAAATGCATAATATTTATATAAATATATATTATATGATACCTATCATACTGAAATATAGTTATCAAAATATTTATTAAAAAGCTCTAGGATGCTAAGTTAAAGGTCTCTGATTTAGCCCAACTTTCTCACTTTACTGAGAAGCACAATTGGCCCCAGAAAAATAAAATGGGTCCAGGATCACATAGATAGTAAGTGGCAGAATCTGGATTCAAACCCAGGTCCTTTGACTCCAAATTCGACAGTTTTTGCACTACATCATACATCTCTAAGGTCCTTTTTCACCCTGTGTCTGTGAATCAAAGGAATGTATAATCTTACATTCTTACCTAATAGAATGTAATCTCTCTGAGGACAAGAATTGTTTAATTTCATTCCCAATGCCCAGCATAAAGGAGGTACTTTATAAATATTTGATTGATTCACAGGAATACATACCTTGATCAACTATAGAGTTCTAAGCAGAGATTTTAAGTCTCTCACAGGTACACAAATCATAGCCCCATAATGCTACTAGCTCATTTCTTTGTGTGAAGGGAATAGAATCACGTTCCTTGATTTACCATTGATTGATGAGACTTTTAAGCCTCTTTTGGAAATATTCCCGTTGCCTTTTCTTTACAATTATGTATTTAAGAGCTTGAGCAATTGAGTGATATATGGAAATACTTGAAGATGATGAAATCCTATCTGCAAAGAGTAATGTTATTTTCCAGTACAAGTCACTTAGACTATATTCTTTTAGGATCCAGACTTAAATCAGTGGTTTTTCAAAAAAATAAATCATCTTCTGATATCCCCACCTTTGGGACAGCCCTTAGGTCACAACACTTAAGATTTTTTCAAAGCTTTATTGCATGTTTTGGTAGCAGATGTCAAGCAGACTGACTATTGCAATTTATAAAGCATGACTTATGACTTCCTTTTGGATAAAGTGCTGCAGAATGCTATCTCTTTCTATATACAGTAAGACCAAAAAAAGCAAACCTCCCTCTAAAAAGTTCTGCCCCCCCAAAAAAGAAAAAACACTCCAGTTTGTCAAACTTCAGAAGAAAAATGAACTGATAGAAAAAATAGTAACAGGTCTGCAATGAAAAGAAAAACAGAAAGTCTCAAGACCACTGGAGAAGACATAGCTCTTTGTTTGTTTTTTTTTTTTCATTAAATTATTTAACCAAATGAATGAGAATTCAGTTACCTTTCCATTAGGACTTTGAAATGCACTGAGCTCAGTACAAATTTTTAAGAGGGGTATTGACGTGCTGTCTTCTCCAGGAAAAATAAAATAAAATAAAACAAAAATTTATTAGAATGAGAAGGGTGAGATCAATGTTGTGAGGAAGGAACCCTTGAAGAAACTGGGAAAGTTTGGCCTATAGAAGAGAAGCTCTGGGTGAAGGCAAGGGTGGGGGGAGACAAAGATTTACTGGACAAATATTTGTGGAAGAGAGATTAGACAGGAAGGAATATTGGGCTGAATATCAGGAAGAAGTTTCTCTAGGAAGTAAGTGGAATTGTGGAATAGGTAATGCAGTCACAAAAACCAGAATGCATCAGACCTCAGATACTTACTAGTTGCATGACCTTGGACAAGTCATTTTACCTGAAAGTTTACATTATCTGTTAAATGGGGATGAGGATTACATTGTTAGTTTAGGTAAGATAGAGTTGTCATTAGGATCAAATGAGATCTAGGTATAAAGTAAGGTAGAGTTGTTCAATCATTAAGGGTTCAAACATTGTAGTTTTTTTTTTAATGTGGTAATAAATTGATAGGACTAGATGGACCAAAGCAAGGTGGGTTTTGTTTGTTTGTTCTTTTAATTGGGATTGGTTAGACTTGAGTCTCTTTGAAGATAGTTAATAACAAGGAGGGGGAGGGAGAGGAGGAAGATGATAGGAAGGGAAGAGAATAAATATTAATAAAGTGCCTACTATGTTCCAGAAGAGTGTTAAGTGTTTTTGTATGAAAACTATCTCATTTGATCCTCACATCAATAACATAGCTAGCATTTATATAGCGCCCTCTATGTGGTAGATGCTTTATAAATATTATCTTAACTTGTTATTCCAAACAATCCTAGGGTTAGGCGCTATTATTTTCTAGATGAGAAAGCTGCAGTTAACTGACTTGTCCAAGGTCTCTTGGCTAGAAAGTGTCTGAGGATGGTTTTTAACTCAGGTCTTCCTGACTTCAGGCCAAGTGCTCTATCCACTGTACCATCAAGCTACCAGATTGGAAGGAGCCAGAGGAAGGGAAAGATTAAAGATATACAGAGGAAGGTAATGAGTGACTCCTGCAAGTCCTTGAGTAAGCATGAGGGGATGGACTATGTTACAGGAAGATGGATCAGACTTGGCCAGAAGTAGGAATCCCTCATTCTTTGAAAAAGGAGAATAAAGAAAGAACAGATGGAGTTGCTGAGACTACTTTGTTTTAAGCCAGTGCTGTGTAATATGCATGACTTGGAGTCAAAGGACATGAGTTTGAATTCTGTTATTTACCACCTGTTGTTTACTGTTCAATGGACTTAGGCAAGTCAGTGGCCTCAGTTTCCTTAGCTATAAAATGAGAATATTTGCATTAGAATGAGTCCTGGACCTGAGCTCTGGACCTGTGCCTCAAATTTGGGGTTTGAGGATTCTGGAAGAACATAACTCAATCAGAGAAGAGAGACAAGGGTGGAGGAGGTGAGGAGGAGGAAGGAGGTAAACAGACAGAATTTCAGCCAAGAGGAGGCAGCACAAAGTACAAGATCTCAGGATGCTGGAGCTGGGAGATTGTACTGTTCTCAGCATTAGGGCTGAGCAGTGAGATTCTTATAGAGTAAAGGGGGAAGAGGGCCTGTGGTTTTATCCAAACCACCTTGGGGTTGACTCATTTGCATATTAGAGCCATCTTAGGGTTGACTCACTTGTGTATCAGGCTTATTTGAGCTACCTGCTCCATGGAATGAGTCTTGTAGAAGGCTAGGGAGATAATTTAAGACCCGCTTGTTTATATGGCCATTAAGGCCACAAATAACTCCATTTTGTCATCCATTTAAAAACAGGATTGGACTAATTGATCTCTATAAATCTCAATTCTAAAGCCTGTGCTTTTGAGAATGAACCTCTGTCATAGAGCCAAAGTGTCTGGTTGGAAAGAGAATTATGTATTCATCTAAGAATGCAGAATGTAGAGCCAAAGATTCTGAGTTCAAAGTCTGATTTTGCTAGTTTCTACCTGGGGTGGGGTGGGGAGCCTTAACCTCCTGGGGCCCCAGTTTCCTCATCTGTAAAATGAAGGATTTGGAACAGATGACCGCTGAAGTCCCTTCTGGTTTCAGATCTATAAACTTATGACCTCCAGGACATTCTTGAAATAAGTCATGGCTAAAAGACTGTCTTCTCTTGGCATTTGTATCTGAGTAACTGAGGGCTTCTGGGTAGCTCCTGTATGGGTTGAAATCACTATACTACACAGTTCAAAATAAGTTCATTGGGAAAAGCATTACTTCCTTTAATGGGAAATACAATTTTAACTCTAAGAATTTTCATCCTTCAGAACCCATTAAAGTGTTTTGGGGTATGGGGGAGGTTTTATTTTATTTTTTCACTTGCAATGAATTTGAATGTGGGGGAAACTGTGAAATACTTTTAATGTCCCTCTCCCCCTCTCCAAGCTTCCCATAACATGAAAAGATTATTTTTAAGACAGACATTTTCCTGGTGTTGCTGTATTGCAGTCAGACTTGGAACACCATTGCCCCTTAATAACTAAAGATGTGCATCACACAAAGAAGAATAGAGAAGCTCAAAGTGAGTGTGGATAAGCTAAGGCCAATGAAGAACCAGGGAGGAACTTTGAAGAATAAGAGTAAAGGATGTTATCAATGATTGTACGAAAGAAAGAGAAGATGACTACTCATGTTTTGAAATCAGGGGATGACAAGTTGGCCAGACAGTGCATCTGATGCATTGAAACCTGTGCATGTGGCTTCCCCTTTTGTAATGAGTTCCTTGAGAGTAGGGGTTGTCTGGCTTTTCTATTTGTACCTCTGGGGCCTTGCACATTGTAATTGCTTAACAAATGCCATTTTGTTCACTGGACCCCTCCTGGTTTCAAGAGAAATCAATTTAAGTCTCTAACACATTGGGTTGACTCCCTGTGGTGAACTTTTGGGAGTACATGGACTGGAGTGCCATGGAATGGGGAGGTATATTATCTCCTTTCCCATACAGGGTATAATGGCAAGCAAAGAAGTAGTTAAAACCTTGTTTTAGCTATTTAGTTGACACTTTGTTTCAGTTCTTGCCCATGATTGCATCAAGTCTCTGTTAAGAAACAGGACTTGTAAACCCCACAATTTGTCAACCCTAGACCTTGTGAACTCCTGTTGCTTCAGCAACAGGAAGAGGAAGAGCTAATGATCATATATAAGGAGAGGCCCAGGCTGGAGAGAGAAGAATTGAGAACAGAACTTGTGATGGCAGAACTGAGAACTGAGATGAGAGTTGAGAAGAACTAAGCAGAATTGAGCAGAACCGAGTAGAACTGAGAAGAACTGAGAAGAACTGAGAAGAGAACTCTTCTGGTGGCAGAGCTGAGAAGGAGAAAACTTGCGGTATCCCAGTTCTCTATGTTTGTCTGTTCTTTCTGTGTTGATTTTTGTTTGTGATACTTTGTACAGAAGCCCTAGGACCTTACTGGAAGCCCTGAAAGAGGATTTTCTGGTTGTCTGTTCACAGAAGACCTGGAGAAGTGTTTTGGAGGTCCTGGGACTTTAGTGATGATTTGTGTTGACCTCTTGGACCTTGTTGGTGGGTCTATGTTGATTTCACAGGCAGGTAGTGAATTGATGATGGTGCGGGCAATGCGTATGAATGTTATTGTGACTCTGTTAAGCTTTGTCTTCCCAGAAACAGAAAATGTAAAGGACTTGAGGTGTGCTGGACACCATGAGCTTCTGTATGGAAAAGGAACTGGACAAGGAACTAGCAGCAACTGGATGAGGAGCTGAGAGCTGCCTGCCTTTGAATCCAGGTGACAGTTGGATAGATTGGGGCAGGAGCTGGCACCGTGGAAGATGAACCATGGAATTTGGGAACCAGCCTCAAGTCAAGATGAAAAAACCTCTCCTTGGGTATTTAATGCAAATTGAGAAGATCATGATTTGCTGTGGCCTAGGGGTGGACTTTGTACTCTGTATCCTGTACCTCTTCAAAATGATTGAATTAAGGATGATTGGAAACTAATCTCCAATTAAGAAGAAAGAAGACTTTTTGACTGAGGGATTAAGACAATGTGACTAGGGGTGGGAAAACTTTTACCTTTGTACTTTATGTCCCTTAAGGAGGCTTGCTTCTTAAGGATGATTGATTTAAGGACTTACTAAATGATTGTACTTTGTTTAAAACTAGGTTACCACTTTGGTGAAAACTACGTGGCCACTTTAGTGATAACTTGTTATGTTATAACATTGTGAATGATGTACTTTGATTTCTGTGAATGTTTTGTCTTAGTTTATTACTGAATAAATAGAGAGTTCCCTATATTACATAATCAGAACCTTGAAGCTGTTCACAGCAGCAGTCCTCTGGAAAGCTGTTTGTGCTTGGCTTTACATGGGGTCAGTCATATTGCTAGTCTACCCTACCATATTTGTATCCAGGTGAAGTCAACTTAAAATGATTGTCAAGGGCAGCTTAAAATGAGGACAACTTATGAAAGGAAGAAGGAATGGATCAGGGAGGAGTAATTAATGATTGGGAGTAAGAACACATGAAGGAAGAAACGAAAGGAGGAAAGGAAGAAACAATTATTTATTAATGACCTATTATGTGCTACACACTATGCTAAGTATTTTATAAATATTATCCCATTTAATCCTCCAATAACCCTGGGAGATTGGTACAATTATTTCCCACATTTTACAGTTGAAGAAACTGAGACAGACAAAAGTTAAATGACTGCGTCATATAGCTAGTAAGGGTCTGATGTGGGATTTGAATTTAGGTCTTTCCTGATGCTAGGCACAACACTATCCAGTGAGCCATGGGTCATCAGATCTATAGTCAACAGGGATTGATTAAGCACTACTTGCAAGGATCAGTGCTTAGTGTTAGGAATATAAAACAAGCAGACCTGCCCTCAAGGAGCTTATCTTCTAATGGGGAAGATGATACATAAGAAGTTAAAAGTGGAGGGAGGAGGGGGGAAGCTGGAGGCATGGTAGAGAAGGTCTGGAAGAAAGTCATGAGTGGAGGCCTGAGAAGAAGGAAGACCTGCCTGGCCTGGGACCTTTCCTTCAAAGGGAGTTTCTTGGAGGAACCAGGAAAAGAAAGTGGCTATGGGGAGTAGATTGTACTTTCAATATATGAAAGCCAGGAATGAATGCATTTCCAGGGTGAAGAAACTGTTCCATAATAGTAGAGAAAGTTGTAGAGCATAAAGAGTGAAGGTGGGAAAAGAATGTATAATCTTGTATAATTATGTCCTTTTTTTTAAATGCCAACTGATTGAAACCAACCTTCCCTCCATTTCTTAGATTCTTGAATCACTGACCATCTACTAGCTTGCCCACTCAAAGCAGCTCTAATTTTCCATGTCCTAGAGGCAACTTTCACTGGAGATCTTGATTAGGATAATATGGTGCTATGGGCCATACTCCATCAAATATTTAATAAAAGCTTATTGAATAAATGAATCATCACCTGAGGTGCTTAAATTGTAGCTAAGGATGGCTGCCTTCTTAAATTCCAGAATAGGGGATTTAAAGGATAGGAACTAGATCTATGATTTCATGACTAAAGGAAATTTCCATTTACCAATATAGGGAAGCATCTTCTTTGTAATTTATAGTATTAGAGATTTGTCTGTGACACTGAGAAATTTACCAAGTGTCACATTGGTATGCGTCAGAGACAGCAGTTGGACCAGGACTCCCAGACTTCATTACCAGCTCTATCTACTATGTCATGTTGCCTTCCATAGATGATACTATAATTTCTTTATCTCAGTGAAGCAAAACCAAAGCAAGAAAATGACAAGAATCTTACCTTTACACAAGCCAGCCTGCTCTATACAATAGGTTCTGACTTCCCTATGGAAGAATTGAGAAGCTTGGATAGTGATCCACCTTCTCAGCTATGGAGTTTCCTAGCATAGTCTACTATTTTTCTTCCTGGTTCAGAATAGCTGATTGCTTGTTGGGATGTGGGAGAGGTTATAATTGCTAGGATTTTAAATTCTATGATAATCATCAGCCTTTGTAGGAGCCAATCCCTTAAAAAATAATGAGTAGAAATTGTTTGCATTGTGATTTAGGCCTCTGAAGGAGTTGAATGGATAAAGTGATATTTGGTTAAGTTTGTGGTGAAATTCCAGCAGGGCAAAACCACTGGGCTCTTAAAGAACCCACTGAAGGTTCTCTAAGCTTCCCATTCTTAATGATCTGTCGGGTTCACTGTTGTTTTGAAAACATCTAGTGGTTTCCAGTGGAGATATTCTTCTCTCCTAAAAAATAAAAATTGAGGTTAAAAGGAACATTCCTTAGCTTGAAACTTGCACTAAAATAATTGTTCTCTGCTTGTGTTAGCATCTTGAGGCATCATTTAAAAAGGATTATAGAGTTAGAGCTAGATGGGGCCTTCGAGCTCCTCCAGTATCTTCATTTTGTAGAGAAGAAAACTGAGACAAAAAGAGGTGAAAGAACTCCCTTAACATCACATAGATGGTAAATGGTAAAGGATGAATTTGAATTTACATCCCCCAATACTAAAGTCAGTGTGCTTCCCTTTGTATCATGTTTTTATCATCACCTCAAAAAGGAAGAAAATAAGGGATATTTAAAAGAACCAGGGCTAGCAAAATGAGAAAGGAGTTAGGGAAATAAATGTCTGTTTCTTTTCACCAAAATAAAAGATTTCTTTTTTTTAAAAATTTTATTTTAGTTTGCATCATTCATTTCCACAAGATTTTGAGTTACATATTTTCTCCCCTTCTCCCCCACCCACTGCCCCAAAACAGCCATCCCAGTGTTTCCCCCCTCCCGCAGTCTATTCTCTCCTATGTCACTTTTCAGTAGGGCAGGATGGATCTCCCAACCACAGTGCCTGTGTATCTCCAGTTCCAGTTGGATGTAGTCAATAATAATAATAACAATAATTGCATA
>CM053582.1:400501895-400536870 GCA_028627135.1 Pseudochirops cupreus | reverse complement strand
ATTTAAAAATAAAAAAAGAAATGATTGTTATTAGCTGGCACAGATCAGAGAATATCCCAGAGATTCATGTGACCTTTGGATCAGATAGGCTTACTCAGGGATGAAGCTAGTTTGTATGGGAGAGCCAATGCTTAAGATTTTGGTGTGAGCATTTATGCTTTAGAAATTGGCAAATGCTGTAAGTCAGGGATTGATTTATTATTTTGTTGCTTGTCAATACAATAAAATGATGGAAAAAATGTCAATAATGCACATTAACCTTAACGTACACTGGTCAGGGGTGGGAAGGAGCCAACTGTTAAACGTTTACTAGCATATACCCAACAAACTGCCTTTTTGTGTTGTCAATAAAAGGGGTGTAAAGTAACAAGGTTAGATTTCGGCTACCAATCCACCTCTTTCAATAAAATTCAGTTCAATTAAGTTTTATTCAAAAAGCATTTGAGAAACTGCTATATGCATGGTGAATCCTGGCATAGAGTAAATGTTTAAAAAATGCTTGCTTACTGATTGACTATGTTCTTCTGAAAGAATGCAAGCTCCTTGAGGGTAGGTATTCTTATTTCTGTCTTTGTATCCATAGCACCTAGCTCATAGTAGGTCCTTAATAAATGCTGATTGATGGGCTGCAGGTCAAAGATAAGATAAAAACAGCCCCTGACTTAAAAAAGCTTACATTCTATGCAATGGTTCACAACAGTTATACAAATTAGCAAATACCAGATAACTGGAGAGGGAGAAAATGCTAACAATTAGGATGATGATGATGATGATAATGATGATGACGACAGAAATAATAATAGGTTTTATAGCATATTTTAATGTTTACATTGTGTTTTATGATGAGTAGTAACAGGTCATTCCTGGGTTTAGTGTTGGTCATCCTCCTTTAGTAAAAGATGAATTGCCTTGTAGAATGAAGAAAAAAGTAGCATCGTGTTTAAGGAATAAATTCTTTAAAGAAAATGCCCACAGTTATTCTTTCATGAATGTAGCTACTCTTCTGCAGTCCAAACACAAAATGTCTAGCAATCTTTTCAGAGGTTTCTTTGCAACTTTGCCAAACATAGGCCATTAATCTCACCCCACAAAATTTCTGAAGACTTTTCATTGGTGTTTATATAGCATCCACCTCATACCAGGATGAGTGAAATCATTGCTCATCTCTGGAAAATGAAAAATAAAAAGAACGACTTACTGATTTTTGTGGTTGCCATTTTGCTTTGTGCAACATTTTCCTATTGCTTATTGTTAATTTTACCAACCAGAAGAAAATAAGCTTCATTCATGAGCTAAGAAAAAAAAATGGTCAGACATTAATTTCAAATTGTTCTAGTTGCATTGCCCTTTTAAAATGACCTCCATTCTTTCAACCCTTTAATAAAACATTAAACATGTCTGCCCAAGTCGTGATGGGAGCCTGAGGCTTTTAATTCCATGTTACTTAAAGTGTGTTTAGATAATTTTAAACAGGCAGAGAAAATAGAAATTTGGAAAATTCTGACTCTTCAAAACACTGAAGATTTTAATGACTTAAGAGAAACAGTAATGAGAATACTATTTAGGAAAAGATCACTATTTGAATTTTACTTAACTAAGAATGACCCGCTGAAACTTTCATTTCTCACCTTGTATGTTAAAATACAAATTTATTGTTTTTAACACCTGTCTGTTTGCTTCTGTGAAATTGGGGTTCAGTTAGTCATGTAAGAACACAGGACTCTATAAAAGTTCATGTGCAAAACAAATTAACGTGTTTATGTAGGGGCAGTTAGGTGATGCCAGTGGATAGAGTACTAGACCTGAAATGAGGAAGATTCATCTTCCTGAGTTCAAATCTGACCTCAGATACTTAATACCTCTTTAACCCTGGGCTTAACCCTGTTTGTCTCAGTTTCTTCATATGTAAAATGAGCTGAAGAAAGAAATAGCAAATCACTCCAGTATCTTTGCCAAGAAAACCCAAATGGGGTCATGAAGAATTGGACCTGACTGAAATGACTGAACAACAACATCTTACTGAACACTGGAAGTCAGACAGATGGACTTCACATCATGGAAGCCTGAATTAAAATCCTGCTTGCCTGTGTAACCTTGGGAAATAAGTTAGCATCCTTGGTCTTCAGCTTCCCCATCTGTAAAATGAGCAAGTTAGACTGTTCTAAGTCTATGATCCTACAACTCTGGACATATGTAGATGTGAGGAAAGCCATGGGAGTGGGGGGAAGGAAGATAAAGATCATGCTGAATACCTCTATTCCCCTTCAACACAGTGGAACAAAGTTGAAAAAGAAGATGTTTCTGGGAGGGGAAGAGGACAATGGCCCCTTTGTCGATTCCAGTGATCAACCCAACTATGCAACTGCCCCTCACAATAGCTAAGCCTACACATCTTGGCCCACAGTCTACCCCTATAAAGGTCCAGAGTACTGTTAGACAGAGTAACCTGCATTCATTACACTAGAGAGGAAAACAGAAGCCCTAACTTCATTTACTATATCATATAAAGAAGATCATAGTGATGTTGAGAGTCATGGTGGTGAAGCAGATAGAGATTCAACCTTGGCATCAAGAAGGCCCGAGTTCAGTTCTTACCTTTGACACATACTAGTTTTGTGATTTGGGCAAGTCACAATTCAGTGACCCAGGAATCTTTCTAAGATTATGGGTTACAGATTGTAATGGTTATGAGATCTGAAGATCTTCTATACCCCTTGAACTTGCGGACGTAGCAGGAAGGGGTGGAGCAAGAGGAAGCCGGAGCCAAGCTAGAGTCAGCGCAGTGACTGGAAGCAGCAGCTGTGGCATGAACTCTTTTTTTTTTAAGCCAGCCAGAATTTCTGCTAAGGAGTCCTGCTGAGGACTGCCAAGGACTGGAAGTGCAGGGGGCCAGAGCTGCTGGGAACAAGCTGCATAGACACTCAGTAGTTGCCATGAGTGAGGAGAGGAGGATCTTTGCCTGAAGTAACCCGTCCTGTTTTGAAGGCTTGTGAATGTGGGTATATACTACATTAACTGCTTGTGCCAACTTCATGACTACTGTGATGGCTTTGACTTTCTGGTTTTGGGACTCAATTTTCTGGTATTTGAATAAATATTCTAGCTATATTCCCCATGTAGAGAGCCTGTTACAGTTTGTGATTAATAACCACATCAGCATATTCATAGTTACTGTAGGCATTGTGAATACTATATTGTTGATACACATATGAGTAGCCAAATTAGCACTTGTGGAAGGACTTTCCACACCAGGGAGTTTTCTACACAGATCAGAGATATGGCAGAGAATAAAACCAAAAAAGAGATGCTCAGAGACAGAGATTTTTAAAAAGGCAGCAACTACCTGAAATTAGACTTCTTATAAGAAATATAGGAATATGAAAAATGGATCATTTGTTATTTCAAGAAAAATTACAGTGAATAAATTTAAAAAATTATTAAGTGCTTACCAGGTATCAAATACTATAATAAGTAAGCCTGGGAACACAAATAAAAAAAAAACAAAACAAGATAGTAGCTGCCCTCAAGGTAATTATATTTTAGATGAAGGAGAAATTAAAAGATAAAAGGAAATAGTGGCCCCTAGAGACTATTTTAACTTGCAAATTTATTGAGATGGTTAGTTGAGCCACAAAGGAATACACTAATACATCCTAATACACTAAAAGCAGCTTTGGCAATATTGATTCGATGAAAAGAGAACTGTCTTGAAGTTAGGAAGATGTTGATTCAAGTCCTTCCTCTGATACATATTGTCTATGTGACGCTGCAGAAGTCACTTAACTTCTCAAGTCAGCTCTCTCAGATGAAAAATAGCAGAGAAGGTGCTTACCTGCATTGATAGGAGGAATTTCTTCACCTACAAGTTCCCTTTACCAATGAAATCACAGTTCTGTTTTCTATCCTTATCCTCAGTGTTTATGGAACTGGAAGTAGGGGTGGGAAGGAGGAGAGAAGCAGTTTAAGAAGTAGGTGCAAATACAGGATAGAGGAAATTTGAAAAGAGTTTGGTGTGGGGGGAGGTAGTTAAGCAACTACACTGTTCAGTGTGAGCCAGCAGTGTGACATAGCTATCAAAAGTTAATACAATCTTAGGCAGCACTCATAGAGGCATAGTATTCAGATGCATGGAATGGATCATCCCTTCCCTGCATTATGCCCTGGTCAGTCCACATTTGGAGTATTATGTTTCATTCTGCTCACCACATTGTAAACTAAATATACTGACCAAGCAGAATATGAAATAGGAACCAAATCACGTAGAGTCCAGAAAGCATGATATATGAAGAATGGAGTATTTTTAACCTTAAAGAGAGAAGGTTTAAGTAGGTCAGAATAACCGTACTCAAATGTTTGAAGGGCTGTCACAAAGAAGAAGGATTAGAACTATTCTGTGCAGGAGAAGAATGAATTGAAAAGCAGAATTGGCCACAGGAAAAAAGATTCATTCACTGAATGAAAAAATTCACTGAAGAAAAAAATAAACTACTCTAAAAGTAAATTTGGCCAAACGGAAAAGGAAGTACAAAACTTCACTGAAAAAAATAATTCCTTAAAAATTAGAATTGAGGGGAGGCTAGGTGGTACAGTGAATAGAGCACCGGCCCTGGAGTCAGGAGGACCTGAGTTCAAATCCAGCATCAGACATTTAACATAAAAACTAGCCATGTGACCTTGGGCAAGTCACTTAACCCCAATTGCCCTACCTTCTCCCCTCCAAAAAAGCAAAAAAAATAATAATAATAACCCCCCCCAAAAAAATTAGAATTGAACAAATGGAAGCTAAGGACTTTATGAGGAATCAAGAAACAGTATAACAAAACCAAAGGAATAAAAAAATAAAAGAAAATGTGAAATATTTCATTGGAAAAACAACAGATCTCAAAAATAGATATGCAAAAGACAATTTAAAAATTATTGGACCACCTGAAAGTCATGATTAAAAAAAAAAAAGCCTAGATAGCATCTTTCAAGGAATTACCAAGGAAAATTGTCTTGATATTCTAGAACCAGAGGGCAAAATAGAAATTAAAAGAATCTACAATCACCTCCTAAAAGAGATCTCAAAATGAAAATTTCCACAAATATTATAGCAAAATTCCAGAGCTTCTAAGCCAAGGAGAAAGCACTGCAAACAACCAGAAAGAAACAATTCAAGTATCATGGAGCCATGGTTAGGATAACACAAAATTTAGCAGTTTCTAAATTAAAGGATTAGATGGTTTGAAATATGATATTCCTGGGGCTGCTAGGTGGTACAGTGAATAGATCACCAGCCCTGGAGTCAGGAGGAGTTCAAATCTGGCCTCAGATACTTAACACTTACTAGCCATGTGACCTTGGGCAAAGTCACTAAACCCCAATTGCCCTGCCTTCCCCCCTCCAAAGAGCAAAAAATTTTTTAAAAAAGAAATATGATATTCCAGAGGGTAAAGGAGCTAGGATACAAACCAAGAATCACCTACCCAGCAAAACTGAGTATAATCCTTCAGTAGAAAAATGGACATTCAGTGAATATAGAGGACTTTCAAGCATTCTTGACAAAAAGACCAGAGCTGAATAGAAAAACTGATTTTCTTTGTTTTTTGCTTTTTGGAAGTCAGTTGGGGTTAAGTGGCTTGCCCAAGGTCACACAAATTGTTTTTGTGTTAAGTGTCTGATGCCAGATTGGAACTCAGGTCCTCCTGACTCCGGGCCAGTGCTCTATTAACTGTGCTACCTAGCTGCCCTAGAAAATATGATTTTAAAATATTGTACTTAAAAGAAACATAAAAAGATAAACAGGAAAGAGAAATCAAAAGGGACTTAATAAGTAAGGTTAAATTGTTTACATTCCTACATGAGAAGATGATATTTATAATTTATAAGAACTTTCCCATTATTTAGGGCAGATAAAAGGAGTATATATAGATGAAGGACACAGATGTGAGTTGAATATAATGGGATGATATCTAAAAAATAAAATAAAATAAAGGGTTGAGAGAGGAATGTACCAGAAGAAGGGGAAAGGTAGAGTTGGTCAAATAATTTCACATAAAATAGGCAAAAAAAAGTTTTACAGTGGAGGGGAAGATAGAGGAGGTGATAGGAAGTGATTAAACTTTACTCTCATTATAATTGGCTCAAAGAGGAAATAATAAACACACTCAATTGGGTATAGCAATGTATCTTACCCTATAGGAAAATAGGAGGGGAAAGGTGAGGGTGATAGAAGGGAGGGCAGATTGGGAGAGGTGGTATCCAGAAGCAAAATACTTTTGATGAGGGACAGAGTGAAAGGAGAGAGAAAATAGAATAAAAGGGGGGGGGGGGGGAATAGTGTGGAGAGAAATACAGTTAGCAATAATAACTATAAAAAAATTTTTGAAACAAGTTTCTATGATAAAGGCTTCATTTCTCCAAAGAGAATGGAGTTAAATTTGTTAAAATAATAGCCATTCCCCAAATGATAAATGATTAAAAGATATGAACAATTTTCAGATGAAGTAATCAAAACTATCTATAGCCATATGAAAAAAAATGTTCTAACTCACTATTGATTAAAGAAATACAAATTAAAAGAATTCTGAGTTACCATCTCATAATTATGAGAGTGTCTAATAGGACATAAAAGGAAAATGACAAATGTTGGGGGAGATGTGGGAAAAATGAGATGTTAACGCCCATTGGTGGAGTTGTTAACTGATACAACCATTCTATAGAGCAATTTGGAACTATGCTCAAAGGAATATAAAATCATGCATACCTTTTGACTTAGTAGTACCACTACTAGGTCGATATCCCTAAAGAGATTAAAAAACAAAAAAGGAAAAGGACCTGTGTGTAAAAAAAATACTTATAGCAACTATATTCTAATGGCAAAGAATTGGAAATTGAGGAGATGCCCATCAATTGGGGAATGGCTGAACAAATTGTGGTATGTGATTATGATAGATAGTATTGTGCTATAAGAAATGAGGAGCAGAATGCTCTCAGAAAAACTAGGAGAGACTTACAGGAGCTGATGCAAAGTGACATGTACTGTGTACAAAGCAACAGCAATATTGTAAGATGATCAGCTGTGAATGACTCTGCTATTCTCAGTAATACAATAATCTAAGACAGCTCTGAAGGACTTATGATAAAAAATGCTATCCATTCCCAGAGAAAGAATGATGGTGTCTGAAGACAGATTGAAGCATACTTTTTTTTAACTTTATTTTTCTTGAGGTTTTCATTTTTTGGCCCATGTTTTCTTTCACAACATGACTAATATGAAAATATGTTTTGCATGACTACACACGTATAACCTATATCAAATTGCTTGTCTACTCAAGGAGTGTGGGGAGGGAGGGAGGGAAAGAATTTGGAACTCAAAGCTTTAAAAATGAGTGTTAAAAATTGTATTTACATGTAATTAGGGAACATAGAATACTAAACAACAACAAAAAAGAACAAAACACACATGCACAAGCTGTGTTCTGCATACTGGGAAGGGTAAAATTAAGACTAATGGTTGGAAGACATAAGGAAGCAAAACTTGACTCACCATAAGAAA
Organism: Pseudochirops cupreus; assembly: GCA_028627135.1. Lineage (NCBI taxonomy): Eukaryota > Metazoa > Chordata > Mammalia > Diprotodontia > Pseudocheiridae > Pseudochirops > Pseudochirops cupreus. Next base: position 400,529,333 of record CM053582.1, on the reverse strand, counting down.
ACAATGTTGTTTTAAAATTAGAGCAGTCTAATGATGAACTGTCCTGTAATGTGGTTAGCTTCCTAAATAGAAGCTGGATTTGGATGGTTATCTGCAAGGGCTTAGCAGGTTCAGTAGAGACAATCTCTTAGGTCCCTTCTAATCCCAAGGCTACTTGAGGGAAATGATGTTGTAGATGTTGTTTATCCTTGGTTTTCAAAGAGGACCATGACATCATCTGGTGATGCCTTAACTTGCATCTGAATTGGATTGATGATGATGATGATGATGATGATGATGATGATGATGATGATTAGCCTCACTCTCTCTTCCAGAGTCTTTAAATTCCAGTGGCAATACACGAGTCATGACAAGTGGTGATGGCCTGGGATATAGTGGATGTCCTTAGTATCTTCTATGTTTGACCAAGTTCTAAGTGCTCCACAGCACCTGCTTCAGCCACCCTCATGTCCACTGGAACAAATTGTTCTCATCCACTCATTCCACCCAGGAAAGTCTTTACATGCTTGGGCTAGACATCCTGCTAACTCATCAATGGTTTCAGGCATATTGGTCGTCCTCAACTTGGTTTGGCCCATCTGCTGAGACAGTTTTACTGAAGTATGGTTGCTGTGCATACTCCATCTTCTTGGAGCCACAGGTGAGAGTTGGGTGAAAGGTGGACACTGTAGGTGAATAAGCAGCCCTGAAAAGGGCTCAGCAGCCCTCTCACCAGAGGTGCTAGTACTCCCTGAACACCTCATACACCCTGAGGTAAAAGATACTCACTTCATAAAAGAAGGATTCTCTCCACTGAATTGTCATAGTCAATATCCTTAATATTCCCTGTAGTGGAACTGAGAGCTCCTTGGCCATAACCATCCTCCTACTTTTACCAACTTGATGTTTCAAACATTTCATGGAACTAACAAATCAAATGGTACTAACCCAGTAAACATATGTTTTATGTTTTATAATGATATATAATATAAAGATATATATATATAATTTTATATAGAGGAAAGCAAATCATAGTTCTTTGCCTCAAGCTTACAACATGATGGTATGAAGAGAAGACCCAGAAAGATAGGGCAACACAAAAATATGTGGAAAGGGTTATGTTCTTATTGGTATTACTGGTCACAGTTGCCAAGAGAATCTGTCTTCTCTTACCTTCTTACTTGTTTTCAAACAAACATGTCAAATTTCCCATTTGGCAATTCCAATGACATAGAATTGTGAGATGAACCTCAGATACTCCAGATTCATATGAGTAAACACAACCTCTACACCACAATGAAATCATGCCAATTGAGGTAAGATACTTCTAAGTTTTCATTTGGACTTTTTTTATTTTACTGTTGGATATCCCAGAAGCCATGTGACCCATTATCTTTTTCATACTTACATTCCCAACACTTAGCACAGTGCCTGACACTCATTAATCCCTTAGTAAATGCCTGTTGATTTGACTTGTTGATGTCCTCCAGAAAATTGTAGAAGCACCACTGAATCAAGTCATTAGGAGTTTATGCTTTTTCCTTTTTAAAAAAAATTTAATTGTTATTATTTTTTCATTAATCAAACATTTTTCAAAATCTTAACTTATTTTTTTCAACTAACATAATTTTTTCTTGTTTTTCCTCCTAGATTGCTCATATACTGAAAGGGAGAGAGACTAGGGGAGGGAAGGGAAAAGAGAAGAAGGGAGTGAGGGAGTATGAAAAGAAGGAAGGAAGGAAAGAAGGAAGAAAAGAAGGGAGGAAGGAAGGAAGGAAGGAAGGAAGGAAGGAAGGAAGGGAGGGAGGGAGGGAGGAAGGAAGTAAAGAAGGGAGGAAGGAATGAGGCTGACTGCTATTTTAGTGAGACATGAGTACAAATTCAACAGTGGACATATTGGCCTCTGAAAGACAGGAATGCACATCCTGGCTATCTTGAGAATCTTCTTTTGCCCTCTGAGTTTCATTCCCATTCATTGTTTTATCTCTACTTGCTTTGGACAGAGGAAAGTGCCTTTAAATGAATGTGGTCTTTCAATGTGTTATTGTGACAAGAGTTCATTTCAGGAATAGACCTTATCTGAAACACCTCAAATCACAGATTTGGAGGTGGGAGGGACTTTTGACATCATTAGTTCCAACCCTTTCATTTTACAAATGGCCCAGAGAGATTGTAACTTGCTGAGGGTCACATACTTTGTGTCTGAGATAGAATTTGAAACCAGGTCTTTCTGACTCCAAGCACCCTAGTCACCTTTCATGCAGCACTATCACTTCATCAAAGTCCTCCCCTAATGATGAAGATCATAACTCAGCCACACTTCCCTATCCCATTTGACAATCTACCATGTTCTTCAGTGAATCCTCCACTGTGAATCCACTCAAGCTTTCCTCTAGATATTTAGACATTGAACGAATGTGATGTGATATGAATGAATGTGAATATGATACCAATTGGACACATGGAGTGTAAGTTGCTTTGCCCTCACACAACATGACCAGTCTCTGTAAAATGGGGATTATTTTTTGATTGAACAGCTTTATAACAAGGTTGCTTTCCTTTCTTCCTTCCTCTCTCCTTCTCTCCTTCCCTCCCTCCCTCCCTCCCTCCCTCCCTTCCTTCTTTCCTTCCTTCCTTCCTTCCTTCCTTCTTTCCTTCCAACATCAAAGAACATCTTTTACCAATAAAACTTACATTTGAAAAAAAAAATAACAGTAAATGAAAGTCTACAGTCATGTTCCTTTCTCCCCCACTTTCTGAGCATAGAATGCTGGGATTATTCTGGAAAGAAGTCTGATGAGTCCAGAGAATGTGTCCTCAGAATTTTCTCTTTGACCTTTAGAAATTCATTGGAGGTCAATGAAAACTCTGGAGACTTTTTTGGTTTGACTCATTAAAGCCAAATGAACTTTGCAGCTGGGTAGCATACAGCCAGTTGCTATTTGTGACAAGATGGGCCACAGACTGCTCAGAGGAGGTTGCTTCTCTCAAACTTATATTTCACTGTTTGTCTTCCTTTTTGTCCTTTCTTCTTTCTTGGGTCAAATGAACAAGGTTATAAGTTCATAATTTTCATAGACTCTATGGGTCTAGAAAGAGGGAGAAATGTCACAGATCTTGAGCTAAATGTGGTCTCAAGAATAACCTGGTTCAACAAGCTCATTTTACAGATGGAAAAACTGAGGAGACACATACTAGAGGTAGCATGAGGTAATGTCTAGAACACTTGAAGTCAGAAAGAGGTGGGTTCAAATCCTACCTTTGCCACTATCTTGCTTGTCTATCTGTCTTTCTCCTCATCCCTTTTTTTTCCAGTTAATGAAACTATAAAGACCAGGGATAGGAACAAGATTTGTGATTTCATTCATACTGGAACTCTTAGGTGAGGAGATTCTCTTTACTACTGCAGGTTGACGTGTCTTCTACAACTTATAGTTTTAGAGTGTTGATTAGAGCACTGAGAAATTAAGGAAAGCATTTTTCCACTCTGTACCTCAGTTTCCTCACCAGTAAAATAAGAGGGGTAGGTTCAACAACTTCTAGGTTTCCTTCTAGCTCTAAATCTATGACCCTATGATCCTCTACAATCCCCCTTTGCCAAAATCTCTCTCCAGAGGCTACTTCATTCCCCCTTCCTGAATCCTAGTGATACGAAATCCAAACAGAAATGTTCCTCTCCCCCTCCCAAACTGAAATCTTTCTACTTTAGCTCCTTTGTGCCAAAGGCCACATGACTTGGACATTCCTATTCCCTTAATATTGGTCCCCATCTGATAACCTTTAAATGAAATGCAGCTTCAGGTTCAAAGGAATGCTAGCTCTGTAGATAAAATCTAGATAACACACAGCTGCAGATCAGCTCAGCCAGATCAGAGCGTGGAAGGACCTTGGAGAGAGAGAATAAGCTGAGAGTAAATGGGCAGCTTTGCACAAGTACCAGCCAGAGCGATTTGGGACAAGGGAACAAAACCAGTAGTAACAGTCAGGATAGCTGGGTTCAGATCTGGCTTCTACTACTGCCTGCCTTGCATGACCTTGGAGAAGTCATTTCAATGTTTCTGAAATAAGCAAAATGATTGGGCTGAACTAGATAACCTATAAGGTCTCTTTTGGCTTTAAATCTATGGTCCTTGCTTTTCTGGCTTCCTCTAAATCTCAACTAAAGACCCACCTTCTGTAGTAAGCTTTTCCCAGTCCTCCTTAATCTTAATGCCTTCCCCCTGAGACTATTACCGATTTGTCCTTCCTATATCTTGTTTTTACAGCATGCAGTTGTTTGCATATCGTCTCCCCCATTTGACTGTGAGCTCCTTGAGAGCAGAGACTGCTTTCTTCCTTTTTTTGTACCCCTAGGGCTTAGGACTATCACATAGTAGGCACTTCATAAATATTAATTGACTGGCTGATGGTTCCTAAGACTCCTGCCCATGGGCAGGATTCCACAAATGCAAAATCACGCAGATATCAAATATGAGGATGATCCAAAAAACTTCTTTCTTCTGCCTGGAAGTTCTTTAACATGTTAATAGCCATTCACTGGGCGGTGACTTAGGGAGAGGAAGAGTTCATTGATATTTACTCGTTGTTTCAGACTCTTTGTGAGCCCATTTGGGGATTTTTTTTTAGCAAAGATACTGGAGTGGTTTGCCATTTCCTTCTCCAGTTCATTTTACAGATGAAGAAACCAAGGCAACTAGGGTTAAATGACTTGCCCAGGGTCACACAGCTAGCAAGTGTCTGAGGACAAATTTGAACTCAGGAAGATGAGTCTTCCTGACTCTAGGCCAAGCACTGCTCCACCTACCTGCCCATATAAATGCCAACTATTATTATTAATATTAGAAAACTACAGGCCCTTAAAATCAGGAAGAGTAGGGTCCAAATCCTGCCTCTGATCCTTCCTACTTATGTGATCCTAAGGAAGTCACTTGATATCTGTGATCCTCAATGTCCTCATCTATAAAATGGGATAATGACAACACTCATAGTACCTACCTCAAAGATGGTAGTGCCTGACGTTAGCAGGGGCAAGGTGATTTGCAGACTTTAAATACCCATTCTTTCAAAATGATTGCAAAAAAGTATTTTATGCAAAGCTTGATTTGTCAATGGCATTATGAAGGTCAGCAACATATAGATCTCCCATAGACCCTTTGAGTTTAATCTCTTTCTACCTTTTAATCCTGGAGCATCTCTGTTCAACTGAGGTCTCAGCTGTTTGTTTGGCATTTGCCTTCACTACATATGAGAACTTGCCATTTTTGTGGCTTCTGAATTGCATGCAAAACAAGGTTCAACCTGAGAACTCAGAGCAGTTGATATTGTTCAGTGTGTACAATTCAACTGTTGGGGGAGAGGAAATCTGAACCTTTCTTTATGACAATGCAGCCCTTGCTTCCCAACCTTCCTTTTGAGGGAGGATGCTGTGGCTTTTAGGAAAAGCTAGGAAGCCAAGTAACCAGAGTGTTTGTCTATCTTGGTATCAGATTTGAGTAGGGAATGTCCCTGAGCATAACAAGGGCTGTGGGTTCCTCAAACCAAAAATACATTTTCTGTCTTAAGTTTGCATTTGAGATAGATGAAAACAACAGAGGCATGGTCCAAGATTCCTATCAGTGACAGTACCAGGACCCACACACCACATATTGCTACTCATTTCTTCATTCTTTATTAGCCAAGAAACACTATTATGGATATTTTTTATAACCACATAATGCTTTGACTCAATAAAGTACTTCTCACCCAAAGCCCTAAGTGCTTTATAAGCACAGCAGACTGACCAAAAACTTTGGGAAAGATGGTCTTGTTATTTACTCTCTGACCAAGTGACTGAGAAAATAGTCTCAAAAGCCAACTTTTCTACTGAGATCTCTGTGTGTATCTCTCTCTAGGGTTGATAGATTTTAGTTTGAAACTATCGGAGAAAGCAAAGGAGGAAGAGATTCTATGAAAGCAGTTGTTTGTAGTGACTGAAATATGCAACCATCAAATGCCCTGATGTGGTTAATAATGATAAAAATTGCTGAATTATATATATATATATATATATATATATATATATATATATACGTAAATAATCTCCTATTTTTTTTAATTTACCATCTCCTGAAACTGATAACTAGAAAATTTCAGCCAGTCTTAAATGCCATTGGGTGCTCCTGAAAAAGAGGGAAATCAGAGCCCTTATCAGTTCCTAATCTGTAAAATGAAAGGACTGCACTAAAAGACCTCTGAGATTCCTTCCAGCTTAGATTTAGACCAGGAGTTAAATTGAGAGCTCCTATAGGCAAAATATATATTGACATATATATTGGGAAAGATATATATTGGGAAAAGTACTATTCCAGGAACGGTCATCTGAGATGAGACAGTTATGAGTGCCTTATATACTATCCTGTATATAGAAAATTCAGGGACCAAGAGAGGTGATCCCTAATATTCCTTCCAGCTCTAAAATCTGTGGTTCTACAAACTAAGGCAGGGGTGAGGGAACCCGCAGCCTCAAGGCCACATGTGGCCCTCTAGGTCCTTGGGTGCAGCCTTTTGACCGATTCCAAGTTTTACAAAACAAATCCTTTTATTAAGGGGATTGGTTCTGTGAAGTTTGGATTCAGATTTCTTCTCCACTTGAGGGCCTAGAGGGCTACATGGGGCCTCAAGGCTGCAGGTTCCCCATGCTTGTTATGGACCATAGCACACCAGGCCCCTCTATTCTTTACTATCTCCCAAAGTCTGTCCAAGCTCATATTCATTGCTTCCATGACACCATCTATTCATCTTATCCTCTGCCATCTACTCCTTTTGCTTTCAATCTTTCCCGACACCAGGATCTTTTCCAGTGAGTTCCATCTTCTCATTATGTGACCAAAGTATTTCAGCTTTGGCTTCAGTATTTGTCCTTCCAATGAATAATCTGCATTAATTTCTTTAACGTATGGCTACATAATGCAATGGATAGAGTACTGGACCTGGAGTCCATGGACCTGACTTTGAAACTGGCCTCAAACACTTACTTGCTGTATGAGCCTGGGCAAGTCACTTAACCCTATTTACCTCAGTTTCCTCATCTGTAAAATGAGCTGGAGAAGGAAATGGCAAACTACTCCAGCATCTTTGCCAAGAAAACCCCAAATGGGATCTTGAAGAGTCAGACATGACTGAAATGACTGAACCACAACAAAAATTATAAGTATTGATTGATTTGATCTTGCTGTCTAAAGGGACTTGAAAGTCTTCTCCAGCACCACAATTGGAAAGTGTTGATTCTCTAGCATTCAGCTTTCCTTACATTCCATCTCTCATAGTCATACATTACTACTGGAAAAAAAAAAAAACTATAGCTTTAATTATACAGACCTTTGTCGGCAGAGTGGTGTCTCTGTCTTTTAGTATGCTGTCCAGGTTCGCCATAGCTTTCCTTCCAAGGAGCAAGTGTCTTTTAATTTCATGGCTGTATGTCAGCATTTGCAATGATTTTTGCGCCCAAGTATATAAATTCTGACTTTGCTTCCATTTTTTCTCTTTCTGTTTGCCAGGAAGTGATGGGACCAGTTACCATGATCTTAATTTCTGTTTGTTTGTTTTTGTTTTGTTTTGTTTTAATGTTAAGCTTCAAGTTAGCTTTTGCACTCTCTTCTTTCAACCTCATCAAGAGATTTCTTAATTCTCCACTTTCTGCCATCTGAGTGGTATCAACTGTTTATCTAAGATTGTTGACATTTCTTCTGGCAACCTTAATTCTGGATTTTAATTCATCCAGCTTGGAATTTTGCATGATGTACTCTGCACATAAGCTAAGTCAGCAAGGCCACAATATACAACCTTGTTATACTCCTTTCCCAATCTTAAACCAATCACTTGTTCCATGTTCAGTTCTGACTGTTGCTTCTTGATTCACAGACAGGTTCCTCAGGAGACGAATAAGATTATCCAACACGCTCATCTCTTTGAGGACTTGCTATATTTTGTTGTGATCCACACAGTCAACAACTTTAATGTAGTCAAGGAAGAAGTAGATGTTTTTCTAGAACTTCCTTGCTTTCTCATAATCCAGAGAACGTTGACAATTTGGTTTTTAGTTCTTCTCCCTCTTTGAAAAATAGCCTTGACTTTTGGTCATTCTTGGTTTACACACTGCTGAAGTCTACCTTGCAGAATCTTAAGCATAATCTTGTTGGCATATGAAATAAATGCAATTGTTCAGTAAATTGAACATTTTTTGGCATTGCCCTTTTTTAGGATTGGGACATAAACTGATCTCTTCCAATCCAGTGTCCATTACTGTACTTTCCAAAATTACTGGCATATTAAATTCAGCACTTTAACATCATCTTTTAGGATTTTAAATAGCTCGTCTGGATTCCTGTCATCTCCACTAGCTGTATCGTTAGCAGTGCTTCCTAAGGCCCACTTCACTTCATTCTCCAGGATACATGGCTCTAGATCATAAACCATACCATCAGGGTTATCAGTGATGTTAAGATCTTTCTTGTATCATTCTTCTATATATATTTTTCCACTTCTTAATCTCTTCTATTTCTGTTAAGTACCTATCATATGTTATGATTAGCTGAATTAAATTCACTCATTCCCATCCATTTAAGTTCACTGATACCCAAGATGGCATTATTTAAATTTCATCTCCTGTTTGACCACAAACAGCTTGCTTTGCTTCATATATCTTACATTCCAGGTTCCTATGCAATACTGATCTTTGCTACATCAGACTTTCCTTCATCACCAGACAATTCCACAGCTGATCTTCCTTTCAACTTTGGCCTAGTCATACCATTTTTTTCTGAAGCTACTTGTAGCCGTCTTCTATTAGTCCCCAGTAATGTGTTAGATACCTTCTGACCTGAGGGGCTTATCTTCCAACATCATCCATCTGTCTCTTTTATCATTTTACTACTATCCATGGGGTTCTCTTGGCAAAGATACTGGAGTGGTTTGTCATTTCTATCTCCAATGGATCTACCTTCTGTCTGAACTCTTCACTAGGACCTGCCCATTTTGGGTAATACTGCACAGCCTAGCTCATAGTTTCAGCTTTGCAAGCTCCTTCATTATAAGGCAATGATCCAGGAGGGGTCTGCCATGTTTGCTAATTTGGACTCCTAGCCTAGGTTTCCTTACATAAGTATATCTTCTCAACAGGTGCCTAACAAATGTTTAACTGACTTAGGAATTTATTCATAGATCCTGTATAGGTCCTTTCTTCACAGGCCCAAACCATAACTTCTCCATGTCTTATAAATTATCAATGTTGTGGTTGGAAAATTCATTCTGTGGACACCTTGTGGAAGATACTCTCCAAACTTAATCAGAAAATTCCATAGACAACATGGATGGAGAACATCACCAGCTCTGCCTCCAAAAATCAATGATCACCTCCATGCTACAAGAAGATATCAAATTTGGACTTTAGTCAAGGCTTTTATAAATAAGCACCAAAAAAAAAATTGCTCTGGGTCTCAGTTTTCTCATCTATCAAATGAGGGTTTGGATTAGATAACCTGCTTAGGTCCTTTCTATCTCTGAAACTGATCCTATGATCCACCCTATGTTCTTCCACAGAATTTCACACATAATAAAATGTATGAAATATGATTCTTTCTAATGTTGCTAATCAAAAGGACTGACCCTAATTTAGCATAACTATCACCAGACTGACTGTCTTGTTACTGCACTACTCTTTAGCCTTATCGGATTTTAGTTTGGGGGATAAAAAACATGGCCCTACTTAAGTGTGTCAAGGACAGGAGGCTCTAAGACAGTCTGATAATTATAACTGGTAGTAGCATCTGACTGGGCTCAAGTACAGATGCTTTATATGTATCAACATAAGAAACAAGAAGTGAATCAGTCCCATGATCCTCATCACACCATGCCTCAAGCCAGCTAAACCCAGTTAACTTTAAAGGGCCAATTGCCCACATTTTCTGTTTGCCCAACATAAATTGTAATTCATCCTAGGCAAGTAAGTGAGTGATTATTTCTGAAACCATAAACTGAGCCTCCTGTGCTGCCCAGATCTAAATCCCTAAATGGAGGAAACAGTGTCTAATGAATGCCGGAGATTACATGGAATTTCCTCTCTGAAGACCACAGGCTTTTGCCATCCAATGACTACCACATACTTGTGAGATGCTGGAAATCCATGCCTACTCTCCATGTGGCTTTACCAATAAAACACCCCATAGAAAAATACACAGCTGTTCTGTGGGCCTACGTGCTCTTCCGCCGCACATTGGATGGAAGAGCCAGGAGCCTGCATGTACTATGGGGGTCTCTAGGAGAATGGTTTTCTTGTTCATTACTCTGTCATTCAACAAGAGGCTGTCTATAAGAAGAGAGCAGAAAATTATGAGGAGGATGTGAAACTGGAACCACAAAGGAAAGTCAGAAGCCTTTGGCAATAAGTGCCATAGGCTCTGGATATTGTGGATAATTCTGAAAATTATGTAGATGGTGAAATTGCTGGGCACAGAAATTTGGGAATGATCTGCCAATACTCTGATAGCATCCACATTTACCACATCCTTTGTTTTTTTTCATTTGTTTTGTGGTTGGTTAGATTGATTGCATTTTCTGAGGGGGTATATGGTGATGTGGCAAGAGGAATGAATTTGAAGCTCAGAGGACCTGGATTCATATTCTAGCCCTTCTACTTGACCTTGTCTAAACCACTTTACCTCTATGGGCCTCAGTTTCTTCCTTGGAGATCACAGATTCCATGATCTCTAAAATTGCATCCATGTGCCACCACTTTACCTCTATGGGCCTCAGTTTCTTCCTTGGAGATCACAGATTCCATGATCTCTAAAATTGCATCCATGTGCCAATCCTATGAAAAGGTTTAGTCTGGGCTTTTGAGACCAGAACTGTGATTTCATTAGTGAACAGAACTCCCAGTGAAGAAACACTCTCTCGCAGTTCAGGTCAGCACCAACTCTGCAGTTCAGAGTCTTAGAGAGTTATTTGAGGGACTAAAAGGTGAAATAATTTATCTAGGGGTCTTACATCTAGTATGTGTTACAGGAAGGATTTGAATATAGGTCTTCTTGACTCAAAGGTCAGTTCTGAAGTCAGTTTACCATAAAAAGAGTAGACATGTGAAAAGCCACTTTAGTCACCTCCAGAGAAGTACTATTAATTTATAAACCAATGAAAACTTATTTTTTAATTATATGTTAGAATGATCAAGAATTTATTTTCTCCTCCTCTCAAGCCATTGCCACCAAAAAAAAAAAGAAAAGATATAGATAGGGAAAAAGATAAAAGAAGAGAGAATTACAGAAGAGAAGAGAAAAACAATACTTCATGTCAATGGATTAAAGCTACCTGTGAGTATATAAAGAGGTGAGTGAGCAAATTGAAGGTTTTTTATAAACATGGAGATGAATTATACAAGGTAAGAGTATATGATAAGAGGAGGGGGGAGAGTCACAATGTGGTTCTGTGTAAAGAGTAGTCATGTTTACCATCATCCAACCAAATAAATGTAACCAAAAAAGACACAACAAATCAACAAGCATTAATTAAGTGCCTACTGTGTGCCAGACAATGAACTATGTGCTGGGAATACAAAGGGAAAAAATGCAACAGTTCCTGGTCTACATGAAGTCTGAGGCAGATAGCAGCACAGTGGACGTAAGGCTGGACCTAGAGTCAGGAAGACTTGAGTTCAAATGCTGTCTTAGACTCTTCCTAGCTGTGTGACCATGGGTAGGTCATTTAACCTCTGTTTGCCTCAGTTTCCTCAAATATAAAATGGGGATAATAATAGCATCTCCCTGGTAGAGTTGTTGTGAGAATCAAATGAGATATTTGTAAAAAATGCTTAGCACACTGTCTGACATATAGTAGATATTGCATAAATGTTTAACTCCTTCCCCTTTGTTTTTATGATTCCCTACCTTTATCTGGCTTTCTTCTCCTCCAATATTAGTTCCTCAAAAAAAGTGATTGATCACTTGTACCCAAGATTCTCTTCATTTCTACTTATGCATTCAATTTCTTACTCACCAAGATCAGATCCAGATTAGTTATTCCCTTTGTCACTTCCTCTGCCTTTTAAAGCATGAAATTACCATTAAAACAATCCAAGAATTTAGCCACTCCTCTTCTTTTGTCCAAAAGAGACCTTCAATTGATATTGCATTAGTTGAAGTCCCACATCAGACTTCTGGGCCAGGTTCATTTCCTGAACTGCCCATCAATTTCTTCCTCCTGAGCAAGTAGCCTATAGTATAGCATTATGGTGTTACTTTTGTTTTTCTGTTCTGTGTTTCTCCCCCAAATGCACATCACTCTATTGGCCTCACTGGGTTCATGGGCTTCTTGACATAAATATATTTTCCTACCATGCAATGCTATTTCCTTGTCCCCTTTATACATTGTGATTTTCTTGATTATAATATACTGTTCTATAACCATATTATATTAAGTCAAATTTGCCACTTTACATTAGAATACCTAGCCCTGTCTGTTTACTGTCCATACTCTGTACATTTGAGGTCACAGGTTGCAATGTCAACTATCTTATTGGATGTCATCTCCCTTGAATGACTGGTCTTCTTATCGTCTGTTGTTCTTCTTCTATTGTACCTCCAGCTCTCGAAAATGACCAAACTCAGCACATCTAAGCGAATAGCATTTCCCTTCTCCTTCCTTTTTCAGTTTGAAATCCTCTTAATCAGATTGGCTAGACTCCAGCAAAATACGTTTTTACTGGCTATTAGAAGGTACACTATATCCTTGGCCAAAAGCCCTTCATCCCTATATTTTAAATCTTGATCTAGAAATCTAAATCTCATTCTCAGGACATCACCTTCTTAGCCAGCTTTTCACTTCCAAAATCTGTCATCCTCTTCTGAATACCCTTCTTTCAATCAGCAGTAGTAATGAAAACACCAGGATATTGCACCAAGCTTTTCAGTTTCTTGCTCAGAATTCCATAATCTTTAGCAATGATTTCTAAATTCTTTATAGTATTATCACTGACCCCACATGAAACACCGCAAGACAGCAGTAATCATCAAGTTTGATAAGTCTCATATCTTGGATGTGATGCTCCAGGAAAACTATTTTGGTATCAAACTGGGGACTACACAATTAGAGATATGGACTATTTGGAGAAGTATCACGAAAATTAATAAAATATTTCAATGTTAGAATCAATGGGAAAAGAGGAACAAAAGGGAAATATTTTAGCACTAAAAAGATGAATTATAAGTGGATACAGGAAGACAAAAGATGCACTAGGAATTCTAGTCTTGGAAACAAATTCAATCTGAGATAGAGGAGGTAGTGAGTTGCAAGGTATGACTACTTCTGTGGATGGATGAAGTAAATCAGAAACAAAAGAAAAGTAAGAAGAGGAGGTCAAGAGACAGGGGGACAGGAGTTACAAAAACAGCCAGGACTTGGGGTGGAGAAGAAGACTATGAACCAACTACTGAACTTACTGGGGAAGAGCGAGAGTAAACTGTAGATCATAGAGATGACAGCAGCATAGATATGATCAGAATGGAGAAAATGTTGAAGAGGGAGAAGTGGCAATAGGATGAAGGTGCCAGAAGGAGGTCCTGAAGTGGCACCAGGGAGTGAGGAACACGTCGACTCCTCCTTCTGACTTTCTCTTTGTATCAAAAGAGTGAGAGCAGGCAACTCTGGGCAAAGTGCTATTTGGGGTTCGTTATAAATATATGTTACCTGCTTTCAACTGGGCTCTCAAAAAGCATGGTACTTCTACACTTTCCTAACTGATTTCCTTTCCCCAGTCACCACTGTGGCTATTTCAATTCTCTCTCCTGGACTTTGACAGGAACTCTGAACCCTGCACTTGAATTCTACCCTTGGAACCATCGCCAGGCTCTGAGGATGAGTATATAGGCAGGCACGCACACACGTGCACACATACACACATACACACACACACACAATATTACGTGACATGACATAACATAATACTATATAATATAATATAGTATGATATGATATAATATGATATGATATGATGTGATATAACATAATATAATGTAATGTAAATGTAATATGATGCAATATGATATGATATAATACAATATAATGTAATTAATATGAAACAATGTAACATAACAACATAATATTATGTTGTGTTATATTATGTTACATTGCATTATATTATATATCATACTGTACCATACAGTACCATACCATACCGTACCATACTGTATCATATCATATCATATTATATATTATCTTGCCCTGTACTCAGTATCCCTTTCACTTCCATTGTCATCTCCAACCAACACCTCCTATCTATCCATAATCCTCAGCTTTTCTTCACAGGATCTATGGGCTCTGCTCCTGAAACTACCCTGAGCTCTGATAGGAGAACTCTTGTCTTATTTCATTTGGAACCAAGTCTCTACCTCACTGCCCAGCTACTATATCCAAACGACTTCACTTAGCAACATCCTCTCCTCTTGTTCCAGCAATGTGGAATATAATATCTCTCCATAATAGAATGTAAACTCCCTTGAGGGCAAGCCTGTGATGGACTAACAAATGTTTAACACCCTGTCTCTTTGAAAGAAAAAATATTATGAACCAACACAGTTTTAAGTTTAATCTGGACTACTAACATTTTCTCCATCACTTTGTTTTTTGTCCAGACAATCAACAAAATAATAAGTCAAACACATATTTAGTACTTTGCTGATTTTCTAGGTTATACTGAAGAGATAACAAGCATTTCTTGAGAATCAGTTTGAGGTGGCTCCAGCACACCCCTTGCAAGTACTATCGTGCTTCCTTCTATTTGTATCTGAGCACAATGCTTGGCACATGGCCCTCAGTAATCGCTTTATCCAGCTACTTAGCTATCTAGAGTTCATTTTTCTTTTAAATTACCTTGCATTCCTTTGCTAGTTCTGATGTTGTTGTTCAGTCATTTCAATTGTGTCCTACTCTCTGTGACTCCATTTGGAGTTTTCTTGGTAAAGATACTAGAGTGGTTTGCCATTTCCTTCTCGAGCTCATTTTACAGATGAGGAAACTGGGGCGAACAAGATTAAGTGACTTGTACAGGATCACACAGCTAGTAAGTGTCTGAGGTCAAATTTGAACTTGGGTCTTTCAGACACCAGACACAGCATTCTACCCACTGTGCTACCTAGTTGTCCTTAGATTGTTGTTTAAGATGGGTTTTGTCTTTGGAGAATGACTTCACAGAGTGAGGTAGGGATCAGAAAAAGGGTAAAGAATTCTGGGACACACTACTGATGTGTAATTGAGTAGGTCTAAACACCAGTGGTCTGGTGGTTATTATAAGTGACCTTGACCACCAGGTTCTGTCCTGGAAACTGGTACAGAGGACAGCTTGATGGCTTTGCTCTCAGGCATCCTGGTCCTGGGGTTCCCATTTATTATCTGTGGAACCTCAGATAAGAGACTTCACTATTCTAGGTTTCAGTTTCTTGGCCTATAAAATGAAAGAGTTAAATCAAATAACCTCTCACATTGCTTCAAATCTTGATTCTGTGGATCTATAAAATAGAATACAGCTTCTGGCAACTGGAGACTGGCTTTTTCTTAAGTCAGCCTTATTCTTGAAATAAGGAGAAAATAGAAGAGAGGTATCAGAAAAGGTCCTTTGACCCTGTAGAGGGCCACATGTGGCCTTGAGGCCGCAGGTTCCCCACCTCCAGTCTGGACCCTTCTAGGAAGACTAGATTGTGTCTGGTATTGAAGGAGAGAATGGTGTTGATCATACTTTGTCAATTAAAAGTTCTCTCCTTGGAACTCGTTGAGCCTTTTTCACTTGTCAGTAGTCAGAAGAAGTTCAAAAAAGTCTTGTGTAGGACCATATTTGACATAAAATGATCCTATTTGTTCCTGGAACTGAGAAAGATTCCCATGGTGTTTAAGCCTGCCCCACCTCAGGCAGCAGATGTGCGCACGGTAGCTACACTTTTTTTTTGTCCAGACAAGACAGATAGGAAAGGAAAGAACACCAGGACATGTCAGCCATTTCCTGGAATGGTCAGATGCTTTGGACATTTCAAAGAAATAAACACAGTTATCAATCTTCTCTTTCCCCAGAAACATTCCAGCTTTAGATGGGGAACTTTAGAAGCCAAAGAAATCAGCAAATAACTCCAGAGCAGGTATGACCTAGAATATTCTAGGTTTTTCCTCCAGGAACATCCACTCTCTCTTAACATATATACATTGTCAATCTCAGATTTAATGGCCTCTGGCCAACATTCTTGGCATACAACCCCTGATGAGCCAGGAGGAAATGTGTAAATCTCAGCTCAATGGAACAACACAAAAAGTCAAAGACATAACATGTTAATAAGTACGCTGGAGTCTTGTTTTCCTGTTTTTAAGAGATCACTATCATTTGACTTATAGGTCTTTTTTTTTTTAACCTTTTAAAGGAACATATATGATCTGACCCTAAATAAAGCATTTCCTTTACAAACTCATCTATTTTGCCTAACAAATCCTTCTCAGTTCACACAGGACACAAATCTATAGAGCCAATGTGTACAGATCTCCTCCCCTCAGCCTTCCCCACCACTATTAGTAAAGGTTTCTATCATTCATGTTAATGATAATAGCTGACAGATTTAAAGCCCTTGGAGATTTGTTAAATTCTTTTCATGCATTTTTTCCTCTGGATTCCCACAACAATTCTGGAAGGTAAGAGTTATAGGTATTATCCCCATTTTACAGATTAAGAAACTAAAGCTGAGAGAGGTTAGGTGGTCTAATAAGGCAAGGTAGGTCTAATAATCCAGTAAACTAGTACATCTAATAATGTGATAAAGCAGTATTGAAACCCAAGTTCTCCTGATTAGAACCTAGAAGTCTAGAACCCTACATTAGTCTGTTTTAAGCTATTACTGGCTTCTTGGGTCTCAGCGCTATTCAGTTTTCATTCCCTGCTTTCACATTGTCGTTGATTTTGCACAGCAATTATTCTGGCCCTTATTTTCCCTTAAACCTTCAGTTTCTTCTTCTTCTTCTTCTTTCTTCTTTCTTCTTTCTTCTTTCTTCTTTCTTCTTTCTTCTTCTTTCTCTTCTTCTTCTTCTTCTTCTTCTTCTTCTTCTTCTTCTTCTCTCTATCAATCTCTCTCTCCCCCCACTTCTCTTTTTCTCCCCTCTCTCTCATACATAAACACACTTTATAATAAGCACATACAAACATATCTATATGCAAAGAACAAAAAAAATGTGAAAAAATGAAACTATGAACTTCAATTATACTATTTTGTTTTATGGATATTATATTTAACAAGGTAATAATAAAATTGTTTGTGTCCCCATCTGATCTTTCTGCTTTCTTTTGTATATTTTAAATATTTTGTTTATGTTTTCTTTTTTCTGTATCTTTTACTATGCATAAACTTACTTCTTCCCGGTAGAAGCTGTTTTATAATAAACAAGCATTACTAGGTAAAAGAAGCCAACATATTACATGTTTCTGAACTGTCTCATTCTGTACCTCTAGTACATCACCCACTGCCAACAGGCACGAGGAACGGTTTATCATTGGTTCTCTAAAGTGATTATTGTTTGCTTTGTTGATCAGGAGCACTAACTTCTCTCAAAGTTCTTTTCCTTTGCATTATTATGGTCATTATAAAATTTTTTCTACTGATTTTGTCTATTACACCATGAATCTGTTCAAACAAATCTCGAATTTCTCTGAATTCTTCATTTTTGTCTTTTGTAATTACATCTTTATACCAAAATTTGTTCAACCATTCATTGATTGATGGATATTCCCTTTATTTTCAGTTCTCGTCTACAACAAAACTCCTGCCATAAATATTTTCACACATATTGGTCCTTTCCTTTTCTGTTTGACTTCTTTATGGCATACCTACTAGTTTTAGATACCTTTTTAATAGGTTTACTGGCCTTGAAGGTCAATGAAA
Organism: Pseudochirops cupreus; assembly: GCA_028627135.1. NCBI lineage: Eukaryota > Metazoa > Chordata > Mammalia > Diprotodontia > Pseudocheiridae > Pseudochirops > Pseudochirops cupreus. The sequence goes on along the minus strand of CM053582.1, from coordinate 400,511,418 downwards.
AATTACCTAGATTGCAACAAAGTATACCACAAAGGCTCGTATACAATCTTTGTGTATAAGATGCAATGAAGTGACCTAGGCAACACTATAGTTAATTGGATTCTGAACTAGTTCAATGATCAAACACAAAAGTAGTCATTGATGGCTTGATGTTAACTTAGAGGAAGATCCCTAATGCAGTGTCACAGGGATCTCTATTTTCTCTAATAATTTTACCATGGACTGGTTTGTAGGCATACCTGGCATTTTAGCACAACACAAAGCCTGGAGCAATATCTAATATGTTGTGTGGCAGAATTACAGTAGATCTTGATAAACAATACTCTCAGAAGATGTAAAGTAAGTCATCTTATACATGGGTTGAAAAATACCCCCAAGTACAAGATGGGAGTCATGTGTATTGTTAACAATAGTTTCTGTGAGAAAAATCTAGATATTTTAACTGACCAAGAACTTAATAAAAGCTAATAATGCAATATGTTAACTAATGTAAACTTGGGCTGCCTTAAGAGAAGCAGAGTAGCAAGAGCCTAAGAGGTGAAAGGACCACTATATGCTTCCCTGACTGGTCCACAATCTGGAGGACTGTAGTTCATTCTGGAAGAATATTGAGAAGTTAGAGCTTGTTCAGACAAGAGTAACCAGAATGGTCAGAATGTAGAATATAAGCCCTTTGAGGAAAGAGGAATTTTTCATTTTGTCCTTGTACCTCCCTCCTACGCTTGACTTGCCATTTTGAGAGTAATAGCCATTGGTAAATTTCACTGAACTCATTTCATATTTCATCCAATTCCTTATTACCTTGTCATTCTATTTTAGTTACCATATTTGCTTTGAATTTGTGTCATCTGGTTTGGTATACTCTGAATAGATATATTCATGGGGGCAAAAAGAGTGATTTGTAGGAAGACCTCAATATTGAAACTGGCCTATGTCAACCCCAAGCCTGAGGTTCTAGGTCACAGGTTTATGTCTTTTGCTGAATTTTAAGAGGAGACAGATTACAGGGGAAAGCAAATAGATGAATGGCAAGATTGATTTTAAGTCTTTGAAAGTATATCGGATTAGTCCTGAACAAAATTTCACAATAGAATTTTAGTATTCATCTCAGTCCCATTCAATTATTATCACCACTTTAGGTCTCCTTTTCTTAACTCTTCCCCTCTCAAGCAACCAGTGTTCTCCTGTTGCCCTCAAGGTGACCATCCATCACATTCTTTCCCAACCCAAACATTTTAATGAATCCCATTCTTATCAGATCTATTTTCAGTTAATCTTTACCTAAGGATGGAGGAGAATTTTGGACTAAATGATTTCTAAAATCCATCCCAGCTCCAAACCTACAATTTTATTTATGCCTTTAGGGCCCTGCTCACCATTAGCCAATCTGATAAACAAATTCATGTTAAGATATTAATGCTTGATAATGAGTATGTGTTTCCCCTCCTAGAAAACATATTGTTTTTATAAATATTTTACAGATGTGTCTTTTATAGCTATCTTTTCTCAAAACCCTACCTTCAACCCAATACAAGCATCCCTTGAACAAAGAGGCATACTTAAGCAAAACAAACCAATGCATAGTCTACATCTGATCATTTTTGAATGTATGAACAAATGAGTGAATGGATGAATGAATGAGTGAGTGAATAAATGGGTGAATGAATGAGTGAATGGATGAATGAATGAATAAATGAGTGGGTGAATAAATGAGTAAATGGATGAATGAATAAATGTAAAAGTATTTATTGTTTACTATGTACTAGGCATTGTGCTAAGTTCTAGGGATGAAAATATAACCAAAAAAGACAGCCCTTGCTCTCAACAATTCTATATCCTAATGAGAAGATAATATATAAAATGGAATTAGAAAGGGAATACTTGAAGGGGGTGGCTTGGGATAGAAGTAACATGGAGGCCTGGCTCTGAACCAGATAAGGTGAAATCTCACCTACCCAAGTTCTCTGAACCTCAGGGTCAGAGTCCAGGGAGTCAGTACCTAGGATGCTAGATTTAAAATCAGGAGAGCTGAGCTTGAACCATGCCACAGACACGTAGCTGTGTGACCCTAGGCAAGTCACCTAAACCCTCTGGGCTTCAGTTTCCTCTCCTGTAAAATGAGGCAGTTGGACTTGATGGCCTGTAAAGTCTCTCCTTTCTCTAAATTGATGACCCTATAAAACTATAATCACTTTTCTGCTGAAAAGGAGGCATGTTACAGCTTCAATCTTCTGGATTCAAAAGTGGTTTCAACATTAATCAGAGTTCTGATGTCTTCCAAGCTTATCATAGATAACACATTTTCATTTTATTAGAAATCTTCCATGCAAAAGGAAGGGCCAATGATCAGCATTCTTGATCATGTACCAAGCCAATAGAAGAAGCATTCTGTGAAAGAAGTGGGGCAAGAGAATGACTATCTTCATTAATTCCTTCAAAATGTGTTTAAGTGTCTACCATGCAGGGGTGTGTTAGAGTGAGCTCAAACAATAGGACATGAGTTTGATTCCAAACTCAGACACTTACTAGATTGTGTGACCCAGGGTAATTCACTTAACCCTGTTTGTCTCAGTTTCCTCCTCTGTAAAATAAGCTGGAGAAGAAGATGGCAAAGAAATCCAGGATTTTTTCCAAGAAAACCTGGAATGGGGTCACAATGGACATGACTAAAATGACTCCACAACAAATACACAAAAGACCACTTATTCTACCAGTATATGGCTTTGGTCCTGTATCTTTAGAAAGATTCGAATACGAAAATTTATTCCTACTGGTACAAGACTACACCATAAACTAGTAAACAAGCAAAGCAATTTGGACTACAATTTGCTCATCTATAAAACAGGAATATCATGATCACATATCCATCATAGATTAAATATGAGCTCTAGAAGGAATAATCAAAACCACTGAGGATAAACTCTTTGTAGAAGAGAGATGATGAAATATAGAGAAGTATGGTGACTTGCTAATGGTCACACAACTATTTGGTGGCAGAGTTGGGGTTAAAAGTTGGATTTATTGACCCCTGACCTCAGACTACATGGTGACACTCTTGCCATTGTAGGTTCCATAAATGCCTTGGCATTTATGCATAGAAATAATTATATTGTATGCTTCTATTGTGAGCGTGGTTTTCCTTCATATTTCTTACATTCTTCTATTAAAAACAAAGTAAATATACACAAATAGTCTGAGCTGTTGTCAAGTTCTGTGGTGACTAAGTGTAGAGGTCTTTCAGTCTGTAACTGCAGTTGTGCCAGATTTAGCTTATAAGAATTATTCAGACTCCACGACCTTCCTTGTCTGTCATTTCTTGATATTTCTTTACAAAAAGTCTCCAAGCACCTCAGTCGACTGAAGGGAATAAAGGAGGTTTTGTGCAAACCCTCTCTGTTAAAATGTTGTGAAAGTCCCCAAACTGTATAGCTAATCTATCTAGTATGTTTGGAAAAGTTCTCAGTTTCCTTCCCTTGATCACAGCAAAGAGGTGTTTGATCCAACCCACCTAATCTTTCTTGCCTTTCCTACCAGTTGTGCAAACATGCTTCTCAGGATTTCAAGCCACTGGAATGGGTAAAAATAGATCAAGGTTTGGAATGTCATTATCTGCTCCTTCACTGAGTCTTGATGGACTGATCAGAGAAGACGTGATGGGCAGCGCTTCTGTTAAATTTCTATGACTTTTCATAGTCATAGGACTCAACATCATCAAATTCTTCTTTCTTAGATGTGTGTAGAGAATCACAAAGGCCATATAATGGAAAGACCAATGGATTTAAGAGTCAGAACACCTGAGTTTGGTGACTCTGTCACTTCTTACCTTTGGGACTTTAAGCAAGTCACTTATTCTCTCTGATTCTTAGTTCCCTCAACTATAAAATTGGAATTAACATATCTAGTATAGTTGACAGGGCTTTTGTTAAAAATCAAATGAAATAATGTGACTTTTCTTTGTAACTGTAAAAGTTCAGTTGAATTGGAAGTGTTATCATTAGAACTGATGGAAATGGCCTTAAAGATCATCTTGTCCAATACCCCCATTTAAGAATTTCATCACAGTCTGTTTTCTTTTAAAGTTAAGTTTCAATATTGGTTTTAAAAAATAGATGATGAAACATGACCCCTTCCTCTCAAGAAAGAAGGAGCGCATTATGGATACTGAAGGTGGGTTCTATGCACAGACATGGTCTCTGTCGTCTATTTTTTCTGGACTGTTTTTCTTAAGGGCTCTGGGGGAAAGGGAAAGGGTATGTTAGGAAGTTATTGTGAAGTGAAAAACAAAAAGGGTGTGAGATTATTGATTTAAAATTAGAAAGGACATTAGAGACCTCCTAGTCCATTTTACAGATGAGGAAACTGAGACCCTAAGAGGCTGAGACATTTGCCCTGAAGCTCATAATTGTTAAGGGGCAGAATCAGGATTTGAACCCATATTCTCTGATTTCAAATCCAAACTTTCTCTACTTTAGTTTCAAATAGAACTTAATTGAAGGTCTCCTAAAGTCTGGGGTTTTAATCATTCCAAGCTCCTTTCTCCCAAAACAGTCTGTGTCTGGGGTTGGATTGCAAATGAAAAAGCAATGCAGAACTGTTACTAAGGAGACGGATTGTGTAGAGGCGAAGTTTTTGATCAAAAGGGGATGGGAAGAATTTCTCCAAAAGGTAAGGCTTCTTGGTAATTTGAAAATGCCAATCACAGGGAAGTAAAACTAACAAAAGGGAAGCGTAGGGGGCTGGGATCTTTTTATATCTGATTTTGCTCACGGAAGCAAAAAAGCTTTGGGGACCTGGAGACCTTAGAAATATAACCAGGGTACCCGGAAATGGGTCAAAGGCCTTTTGCTTGGATTAATCTTTTTATATATTTATCTTAATTGTTGGACCTCTCCAAGTAAAACAGGAGCTGGGCAGAGTTAAGGACAAGTCAGGTATTTAAAATGGCAATGCCAGGTGATTTGATTCAGTGGAACAAAGAGTAAGGGTTTAAAGACCTCAGAGAAAGGGGACATCAGCTGAGGAAGACTATGGTGGAGGTAAGCCTGGTGTTGGACCTTAAATGGTGGGCAAAATGTGAAAATGAGTGTTGTACACAATAAAAACACGTTTGATGAGGGCTCCCATGCAGTGGATAGAGAGAAGAAAGAGGAGTCAAGAAGCGCTCAGTTTGGACCCTGCCTCAGACACTTATTAGCTGTGTGGTCCTGGGTAAGGCATTTAAGCTCTCAATATCAGTTTTATCACCTGTAAAATGGGGATAATAATTTCTAAGTTGTTAGGAGGAACAAATACATTAACATACGTAAAACACTTTGCAAATCTTGAGATTTACTATAAAAGCTGGTTATTATTAATTGTTATTATTATTATTATATTATTATTCTACTACCATACATACACTTCTCACTGCATCAGAGAATATTAGAATTGTTTGGCCATGTGGATCTTCTGTTTGCTACGTGAAAATGTGGCTAATAATATATACACTACCTACACCCAGGACAGTTGTAAGGAAAAGCATTTTTAATTCTTTGCAGCACTATGAATATGTAAGTTGTTAAGGGACCCTGAGTTATCACCTGGTCTAACCCCCTCATTTTACAAATGAAGAGAATGAGGCTCTAAGTTCACATTCCAAGTTAGTAGCAGAGCCAAGACTTGAGTGCAGGTCTCCCAATTCTGAATCCAAACCTACCACGGCAGGGAGAAGGTGGCAGAAATTCTGGAAAGAGTGGATTGCCAGATGTGATAGACATCCACTTTCCCAGAAAGAACTAAATAGCTTTCAGGGCCTTCTCACAAAACAAGGATTAACCAGATATCAGAAAGAAAATACATGATACGTCACTTACCACATCATATGGACTTCTAACTTTTTATGGTAAGAAATGCTGTGTGCTGAAAAACAGGATTCAGAAGGTAGGCCCAGCTAAGACAAGTTTTATGTCCTTTGGATACTACTTTTGGCATAGTTTCTCTTCAAACATCAACACAAGGAAAAAGGTGAGCAGAACATTCCTATTCAGCTTAGGACAAAATAAAACGACTTCATAACTGGCATCTCTTGGAAATGGAAGATGTTCATGACTCTCTCTTGAAAGTACCTCCTGAGAACAACAAAAGTAGAGCCAGGCCTTGATCCTTCTATGTGGGCTATGACAACAAGGACGAAAAGCCAATGTCTTCATGTACTAGATAGAGCAGTCATGCTTCCTGTTGCTTCTTTACAGCCTTATTACTCAGTAGAACTTCCCTTTGCAAACATTAAACACAGTCAACTTGTCCTTGCTGCTCCTCACACCTAACACTGTACCTCCCATCTCTGGGCAAAGGCCAGGCTGTACTGGCTGTCCCCCAGACCTGAAGTGTACTCTCTCTTGACCTCCGTCTCTTAGACGCCTTTGTTTACTTCAAAACTCAGCTCAAGTACTACTTTTTACATCAAGCCCTGCCTGATCCCCCCAACTGCTAGTGTCTTCCATCCCACAATGATCTTATATTTATTTTGTATGAAGCTCTGTATAAAACACAATTTTATTGTATATAGATTCTGGGTTCACTCTCCCAGACTAATATGTTGGGTCCCCAAAGCATGGCTAGCTACTTCTCTCAGGGGTCTAGTAGTAACCCTGAGATTTGGGATAATTCCTCTCATGGTAACAGTCACAAATCCCCACCTAGTATATCTCACCCCAAAACTTTACAAGTTAATATCTCCCCAATATCATTTAACCAGCAAGTACTATCCCAATATTTTGACCGATTGATCTCTCCTCAACATCAATTTGACCAGTGATTACTCTGCCAATATCAATTAGCCAATTAACTTGAATTAGCTTTTATATAAGGATATTTCCTGAGAAATTATGGTGAGGACAAAAGTACACATCCCCCTGACCTGGGATCCACTATCTCCTATACAAATATACTCAATACCTGGGAAATTAGACTCAAACATAAAACAGTTGCAACACAGCATCCCTCTCATATCACCACCACCATTAATTTCACTTCTAGGAGTGAAAGAGTGATGGACAAGTTGATTACTTGCTTTCAAGATATGCTATGTCAGCTGCCAGGTAAATTCATTGATGTGCTGGGTCATGCAGGTCATTCCTTAGGGTTGGCTTCTCACTGAACTCACTGGGAGCAGCTACCAATTCTAGTTGCAGATAGGGACCATTGATGGTTCTTCCAAACTTTTAAATCTCTTAAGTTTATTACCTGGTATATTCTATCTCTGACGCTCATTCACCTGAGAGCAGGAAAAAAAAAGAAACACAACAAAAGCAGAAAAAAAGTAGTACCATGACTTCATGGCCAAATGGTGACCAGGAAGGGAAGAGACTTAGAGCATTTCTTTCTTTGATATGTAAGTCAGTAAAAGAAAAGGCAGAGTAAGAAAACTATATGTCAAGTGGAGCCAAGATGACAGAGTGAAAGTAGGAACTCACCTGAACCCCTTTGTGAAATCCTTCAGTAACCTCTAAAAAGTAAATCTGAACGGATTTTAGAGTGGCAGAATCCATTGGGAGATGGTGGTAGATTTTCAGTCGAGGAAGGTGCACATGTAGGACTGGGCAAGGAAAGTATGGAGCAGGGGCTGCACCAGCACAGACCTGAGACCCAACCAGAGTGGAGCCAGAGCAAGCCCAGGCAAGCTGATTCACCCACTGTAGGGGCAATTCCCAGACCTCTCATCACAGGATGGGGGAAATCTGCTGGGGCTAGGTAAGAGAAAGTGCCTGTGACATCAGCTGCAAATTCTGGAGCTACCATCCCACAGCCTGGATGTTTAAAAAATCAAATACCTGACCTCCCAGGAGCCAAGATGGAGGAGTAACCCTAGCTGCTTCACTCTCTCCCTAAGACCCTCAATATCCAGAGAATATTGCCTCAGGGTAAAATCCTGAAATAGGGCAAGCCAAGGCAGGCTTGGGAATCCTAGAGGAAGGGCATGGGTGTGGCTGTGCCACCACTAAGGTGCAGGGTGAGAGTTGTCCCAACAAGCCTCATCTCAGCTGACCAGCAGGAGATCCTGAAACCAGCAGACAAGCATGGCTGGCCAGCACCAGCAGCTGAGCCTGGCTGAGTTTTAGCCTATGGGCTGGGAAGTGGAATCCTGAAGCAGCCAGACCACCCCTCCTCTACAACTTACACTGTAAGCTTCAGAGTAACCTTGAGGCAACTAAAAAAGCCTTGGCCTTGGCCTCAGTCTAGATATCCACAGGACACAGCATATAAAGCCAATAACCAGACCCCTAGCTCCCCGTATAAGAAGTATGAGGCAGAGCCCTCTATACCTCAGAAGCAGAAATTCACTTTAGCGGCCAGGAAATAGGCAATCACGATGGGAAAAAAGCAATTTGGAAGAATGAAAATGATTGAATCCTTTTATAGTGAGCAAGAAGAACCAAATTCACAAGAGGTCAGCATTGATTCCATACCCAACTCTGAAACCTCAACAGGGAATATGAATTGGTCTCAAGCCCAGAAAGCATTCTTAGAAGAGCTCAAAAAGAATTTTAAAAGCCAAATTAGAGAGGTAGAAGATAAAGTGACTAATTATTTTAAAATTGCATTTGTCAAAAAAGAAAAAAATAACTGAAGAAAACAGTTCCTTAAAAAGTAAAATTTGTGAAATTGGAAAAGAGGTACAAAATCTAACTAGAGAAAAGAACTCCCTTAAAACAAAATCTGAACATATGGAAAAGAAACTTCAAAAATTAATTGAGGAAAATAATTTGCTAAAAATTAGAAGCTAATGACTCTATGAGGCATCAAGAATCAGTCAAAAAAAACCTAAAGAATGAAAAATTAGAAGAAAATATAAAATATCTCATTGGAAAAACAACTGACCTGGAGAACAGATCCAGGAGAGATAATCTAAGAATTATCAATCTACCAGAAAGCCACAATGAAAGAAAGATCCTGGACAACATCTTCCAAGAAATCATCAAGGGAAGTTGCCCTGAAGTCCTAGAACCAGAGGGTAAAATAGTTACAGAAAGAATCCACCAGACACCTTATGAAAGAGATCCCAAATTGAAAACTCCAAGAACTATGATAGCCTAATTCCAGAACTATCAGATCAAGGAGGAAATACTGCAGGCAGCAAGAAAGAAGCAATTCAAATATTGTGGAACTACAGTCAGGATCACACAGGACCTAGCAGCTTCTACAATGAAAGATTGGAGGGTCTGAAATTATTTTGTAAGGCAAAGGAATTCAGACTACAACCAAGAATCAACTATCTAGCAAAACTAAGCATAATCTTTCAGGCAAGGAGATGGTCATTCAATGAAATAAGGGACTTCCATACCTTCCTGATAAACAGCCAGAGCTCAATGGAAAATTCAATCGGCAAATACAAGACTCAAAAGAGGCATAATGTATTTTATTGCTTGTCCGTCCCGTGGGGGTGGGTGGTGAGGGAGGAGGAGAAAGAATCTGGAATCGGAGTTCCATAATCAAATGTTATGAATGTGTATCTATCTATCTATCTTTGTATATATATATATAT
>CM053582.1:400442144-400496052 GCA_028627135.1 Pseudochirops cupreus | reverse complement strand
TATCCAAGCTTAACTTTGGTATTTGACCTTTCAGTGAATAGCCTGAATTAATTTCTTTAACCATTGATTGATTTGATCTCCTGGCTGGTCAAGGGATCTTCAAAAGTCTTCTCCATCACCACAATTCAAAAGCATCAATTTAGTGACACTCAGCTTTCTTTATAGTCCAACCTTCACAACCATACATTGCTACTAGAAAAATTATAGCCAAAGGACCAGTGCTTAAATCTCATTTTTTCCATTTATTACCTTATGACCTTGGGAAAGTCGCTTTACCTTTTGGGACTTCAGTTTACTTATTTGTAAAATGAGGAGGATTGGAATATATGATTTTTAATGTCCCTTCCACATCATCAGCTATAAAATGCCATGTCTCCCAAGTACCTTCAAAGCTCTACTAGCATAGCATAACCTTTAAGAAGTCAAGACAACTTGCACACCAGGGGTAGGCTCCAAAGAAAGATTTCAGTGGAAAATAAATTTCATTATTACTACTTTGACCAGCTCTGTGATTTAGTTAGCATAGTGAGTTCCCGATATAGAAACTCCTTCTACAATGTAATTTGTAACCTGCTTCTGAAAGTTACAGTCTTAGAGCACTGAGTGGAGAATTGTGTGGTTAAGTGATTCAAGTAAGTTCACATAGTAGGTGCATATCAGAAGAATAATTTTAACTCAGCTCTCTCTGACTCAGAGGCTAGTCCTTTCACGAGTCAAACTCAGAAACGGATTCTTTCAGTCAAATATTGACTTAGAAAACCAAAAATTAACATTGTCTATTTTACATGGTATTTTTCTTTATTTTGTTAAATACTTCCCAGTTATCATTTTAATCTGGTTCCCACAGCACTCAGATGTTTGAACTACAATGTTACCCAACATTTTATAAATAAAATGAAATATACGTATAATATTGGTCTTAGATAATAGGTCTCACATGCACAGTACAAGTCACTGTCTTATTTCAGGTTATTACTACAGGTGGTGGTCACATTTTGGAGGACAAGATTTGACTCACAAGAACATTCCTGAACCTATGTAACAATGTGTAATCTTACAACAGGGTTCCTATTTTGTTCTTGAGAAAAGTGTCAATACTCCCCAGAAAAGAGAGAAGAAAAAAAAATAGATAATTGAAAAAATGCAGTCCATTGATTTCATTATGGTTCATTAACTGAACCTCGAGAGTCATCAATCACTAACTTGAATTGCTGAGATGATTTTGAATTGTGTTCATTTGCTGATAACAATATTGCCATTATTTTTTGTTCTTATAAAATTATTCATTCTCTTGTCCTCAGGTCAGAGGCAGCTGGGTGGTACAGTAGATAGAATACAGAGACTGGAATCAGTAAAGCCAGAATTCAAATCTAACCTCAGACACAAGCTCTGAGACCCTGGTCAAGTCACTCTGTTTGCCTCAGTTCCCTCAACTGCAAAATGAGAATAATAATAGCATTAATTACACAGGGTTATTGTGAGGATCAAATGAAACAATATTTGTAAAGTGCACTGCCAGAACATAGCAAATGCTTATTTTCTTCCTTTAGTTTCCTCATCAATATGAAGAAACAAATGAGGAGTGGTACTTAGGTGATCCTTTTCAAGTCTTACGAGTCTATGAAAGTAAGATTTAATATTAATCACATATTTTTGGCTGTTAGGATCAAAAGACAAGTATGAGCAATTATAAAACTAATTCACACACACATATGTGTGTATATTACATGTATAACTTAAATGGGTGTGTGTTTATGCACAGGCCAATGGCTTCCTCAGTACGGGAAATTCCCTGTTATAGAAACTCCCCCCACTGATGCAGATTGGCAATTTGTCTGTAATTTAGAGTTGTAAGGGGCATTAAGAAGTCATGACATGTCCATGTTCATACAGCTAAGTGTCAGTCAGAATTTTGAACACAAATCTTTTGGATTCCACTGTTCCTTCTCTCCCATAAACTCTTCTGCCACACTTTTGTGTGTGGGATCTTGTATGTATGTATGCATGTATTTGTGCATGCATATATGTATGTGTGTGCATGTGCATTTATGATACATATATACACAAGCACACATACGTACATGGATGCATATATATACATGCATACATATATATAGATATAGATATATCTATATATAGATATATACATATATATATATGAGAAAGCTGGCATTTATCAAACATTTGAAGGTTTACAAAGTGCTTTTCTTTCCCTATGTATGCCATTTCGGCAATACAACATAATAAACGATGAATCCATTCTGATAAATACTAGTGAGGATGTCCCCCATTGGTGCATGTAGGGGTGATGCAGGAAAAGCCATCTGCCACCTACAAGGCTCTCTCTGCTAAGCCAGGTAAACTATCCCTCTCACAGCCTGAGGCTAAAATTGTTACTTAGAGAGATTGTTGTTCTTTGTGGACCTCCTTAGACTCACTCTACTCAATGCTCTTTCTTGGGGAAAAAAGAAAAGGTCACTTTTTTTCTGGGATTCTCATGTACCACTAGCCTGATCTCTGAGCCACTGCTGTTTCCCAACAGCTGCCCACATCTTAAAGGTCATTTCTGCATAGTTTGGTTCTAAATTGAAATTTGTTTCAAGTTCATCTGTGACCAGTCACCTGTTTAAAATGCAATGTCTTACCCTTTCCTTTTCCCAGAGTAACTTGGCAGAGATTTATTTAAGTTATAAAGTACTTCACTGAATTTCAAAGGGAAAGAAGGATTTTATTTCAAAGTCAAGTAAAGTTCGGAAAAATCATGGCCAAGAATCTGGGGAATTAATGATCAAAGGGTTGATGAACTGGGCTCAATGCAATATTTAAAGTAATGTATTTTATAATTTAAATGTATAAACCTATGGATAAATGTTTGTGTGTATACACACACACACATACATATATATATATACATGTGTACATGGAGCATATACCCAAGGTCTTATATACATGTGTGTATATATACACATATATTGTGTATTTATGTGTGTGTATATATATAAAAGGTATCTCAAATATTCATGTACATACATCACATCTTGCATGTATATATCTATACATGCATGTGTCTTTATGCGTAGGTATGTGAATGCGTGTATAACATATTGGGTATTGTATATGTGCATAAACATACATGCACATGCAAAATATGTATATGTACAGAAATACTCTATATGTGTGTTATACATATATGCACATATGTATGTGTATATATATGTATGCATATGACTATATATTTAGAAATTATGACAAGGACAAAAATACAAACCTTCCTCAATTGAGGTACCCTTGCTCTTTTACATACCCATTCAGTTCCTGGTGAAAATGGCCTCAAACTTAAAACCGGTGCGACACAGCATTTGTTTTGATCAATTCCATTTCTGGGTGTGACAGAGTTGATGCAAAAATACATGTGTGACTTACATGACTTTGGGGATGATACATACACAATGTGCATATACAGAGAGAGATGTATACATGCACACGCAGATACACATTTTTCATGTGTGTATGTATGGGTATATGTATGTGCGTATGTATATGTGAGTATATGTGTGTATGTATTTATATATGTATACATACATGCATATATCTATATATGCTTTATATAACTTAAAACTGCCTAAGATTTTTTGAGACATTGTATATGTGTATATCTGTAAGTCTTTATGTATATGCTTGTTTATACCTTGGGTATCTGAAACCCAGTGCTAGCCATGGATTTAGTATTTCTCTAAGATAATGATGATAATAACGACAATATATTTTAATAGTTTTTTTAAAAGCACTTTATATACATCCTCACCTCTGAATTTTACAGCAAACTTGTGAGGTCAGTAAGGGATGCTTTATTATCCTCCCCATACTGATAAAAAGAGAGCTTAAGTGACTTCTATCTCACAATCATTTATTGAAAACAAATTTTGTGTAAGGCATTGTGCTAGGTGCTAGAAATACAAACACAAAAATGAAAGTCTCTGCCCTCAAGGAATTTATATGCTACTAAAGAGATGGGGCATGTATGGTAACTTGCAGAGAAGGAAAAAAAAATCTAAGAGGAATTTAGACCTTGCAGAATGTCTTTAACTAGAACCAAAAGGAAAAATTATGCATCTCAGGGCTCACATAACTGAATAACGACTAATAAACAGGACTGGCTTTCCTAAATTCCCTGAAACCACAGCTCCATAGCACCTACTTCAGTGTACGGATGTTTCTACATGATGCTGAAATAAAAGATCATTTTAGTCAATTCAGTGAAAAAAAGGCAGTCATGGAAAATGACTGATTAATTCTTATCCTGCTGTTTTGGCATCCTAGAGATTAGCTTCTAAGAATGCAAACGTCTAACTGCCAAGAAGGCCAAGCCTTCCCTCCAGGATATAGTATGTAGGAAAAGTGATGACTCTGAAGCACAGAGGCTTGGTTCAAATCCTCCCCAACATGTTAACTCTGTGAGGTTGGTGAGTCATTTAATTTCCCTGGGTCTCAGTTTCCCTGTCTGTAAAATGACAGAATTGGACAAGATCATCTCTGAGGTCCCTTCAGCTCAAAGTTTCTAATTGCCTGATTCGGTGCAGGTCAAATGTACAAAATTTTGCAGTTTGATCCTAAATAAACTTTTAACTATAAAGAGTATATTATGTTTACATTTAGTAGAACAACTGAATGATGGAATTATATAGCTAAAAAGACCCCTTAGAAAGAATCTAGTCAATTCCCTGATCTATTCAGAATTGAGAGATTCTAAAAGGAAGAAGAGAGGAAGAAGGAGAGAATTCCAGATTATGGGAGAAAACCTTTGCAAATCCATGGAGGTGGAAAGATGGAACGTAGAACTGGAAGAATGGCAAGTAATACAGTTGGTTAAAAGAGAGTTTGTGGACCAACAGATCAAGCAACAAGCATATATTATGCTTGATAGGCATCATTTACCATGCATTTTAAGATTATGGAGTCTTGCTCCCTCATGTTACAGACAAGGAAGCTGAGACCGAGGGAAATTCAGTAACTTGCCCAACTTCATGCCGTTAACACTTAGGGCAGAATTTGAACCAAGGCCCTAGATGCTGGGGATACATAGACAATAATAAAAGACAATAATGTGCAATGAGCTCTGGAAAAGTAAACTGAAGTCAGATTCTGGTTGTGTTAGATGACAAGCCTCCTGGTATAACTTTAGCCCTTTTTTATTGTTGTTGAATCAGGCCTGAATTCTGCACTGAAACATCCCTAGAGTTTTAATACATAGGTCAAATTTCAGGAAATGTTAGCACATCAAAAATAAATCTTCAAACCAGAAGATTTCATATAAAATAATTTCATTTAAAAATTTAAATTCAGAATATTTCACCGTTTGGATTTCTTCAATGCATTAATTGTATGGTCACCTCAGACTTTTGTTGGAGGGATCTGGTATAAATAGATAGAAAAACAGCATGTAGAAATACGCTTTAAAGAACATATGCAATTAACCAGACGAGTTCAGAATGTGGTTGTGAAATCTTACAACTTACCTATCTGCAGGAGATTGAAAACCTAAAGGAGAGTAAACAGAACATGTCTGCCAAGATGGAATGTATGGAACAAAATCAACAGAGCTCACTGGAGTATAATGAAATCCTTTATTATCTGAAAGCATGAAATTTTGCACAGCTCAATGTTTGATCCTAGAGTTATTAATATATGGAAGTTTGGCTCTAGTAAAGAGCAGACAAACTGGGCTCATGGTGAGTGAATCCATAAGTATTCATTGAATGTGTTGAGATCTGTAACTTTTAATGCACTAGACACTGATTTGATTGATATGTTACCACCAAGACAAATGTCAAGGGAATGTTGAGTCCAAGGCACACACTCCATGTCAAGAAAGTTTGCTTCCTCATCCCAGGGGTTTGGAAAACCTTGGTCAGGTTGGTGAGCAAGGCTTTCCAATGCCTTGCAGAGATAAATTAACCCTTTAAATCATATTAATATACTCATTCATATACATTATCTACTTCCTTCTCAGGATAGGAATTATAGGGCTTAGGATAGGTTCTTAAAATAGGAAATATAAGGGATTAGGAAAAATAACAAAAAGGTATTATCTCTGGCTTCAAGGGGCATGTAACCCAGTTGGGTGAAGAAAACAAGCATACATGTGACTGAACCACTTTACAAAGAGTCATAGATTCAGAGGTGGAAGGAATCTTAGAGGACATTGAGTACAAATTCACTTTACAGATAGGGAAATTGAGGCTAGGGTCACACAGCTAGTAAGATTCAATGAAAGGATGTGAATCCAGGTCTTTCCCACTCAAACTCCAGTGCCCTATTTACCACAACATGCTATATCTCAATAGTTAGGAACTAGGGAATGTTCTGAGGTTAATCGAATAGTTTGTTTAATGGCAGATGATAATGTGGATCACTGATTTTTAAATGTAGAGAATGCAGTCAGATTTTCTTGATGCTCTCATGTACTGCCTATGAGGTGATCTGATTATTATGAAGAAAATTCAGAATATTAGAGGGTTTCAGACTCACGGTATAGAACTGCTAGTTCATGAAGATTCTGGATTGATAGAATCAGTATACTCTACTGACATTCTTCATTACCTCATGCATCTAGGAAGACAATCTAAGGTTCTTTATGGGTATGCCAATGTAAAATAAACTTTTGTAGGTTCTGTCTAATGAGGAAGGATTCAGGTATGGATCCACAGCATCAGACCACCCAAGGGTCGACATTGATCATCAGTGGTATGACCACCTGGTAATTGGATTTCTCAGCTCATATACTTATCAAGATCATATTAAACACAACATTGTCAAGTGGGGGTTAAAACCAAATTAAAATGTAATTAGGGAATATTTAACAAAATATAAAAATATAATAAAACACATAGATAATATTGTATTTTAAAACCAAGTCAAGCAGAGTGAATAGAGCATGGCTCTGAAGTCAGGAGGACCTGAGTTCAAATCTAGCCTCAGATACTTGACCCTTACTAGCTGTGCAACCTTGGGCAAGTTGCTTCTTTCCTCCAAAAAAAAAAAAAGCCAATATGTGGCCTTCAGGGGTCATTATTTCTAGTTTATTTCTATTTGGATTTGACATCAATAATCTAAGGCATGAAGGGGTAGCCATCTGCCATGGCTGAGAGAGGAGGTATATCTCAGTGAAATCATGAAGTCTTGAAAATTGAAGCCTAATTGATCCACCAATATTCATAAAATAAACAAAACCAGAAATGAACTTTCGGCATGGTGTAGCAGAATGAGTCTTGGTTTGGGAGTCAGAAGATCTAGGTTCACATTCTGACTCTGCCACTTACTATCTATATGACCTTGAGCAAATTATTTAATGTTGGGGGCCTCAGTTTCCTTATCTGTAAAGATGGGATTGGAAAAGATGACCTCTAAGATGTCTTCCAGATCTAAATCTATGAATTTTGACACCCCTTTCTCCCTAACCAAAGAACATCTATCCTTCCTCCTAGCTACTCTATTTCTGTTTATACATGTCACTATCACCCCAGTTACGTAGGCTTAAACTTGGGACTTATCTTGGACTCTTCACTTTCCTTCATATAACACTCATCTATTCTTTAGTCTGTTATTTGGATCTTCCTCAATCCAACTCAAAGCTCCTATTTCATAGAACCCTCTTTCATATACATTCCTTACATCTCCTACTAGATTAGGAGCTCTTTGAAAGCATTAAATATCCTTTTCTGTATCTTCTCTAGCACCTAGTACAGTGCTTTTAATAGTGCAGACATTTTAAAAAATCCTAAACCTGATTTCATCAGTATAGGGATCTCCCAATGAGGAACTTGCTCTACCAATAAAGATTCTTTGTAGTTTCTGATCTTAGAAAGTTGTCTAAAACCCTTAACCTAAGTACATTCTCTTTCTCTCTTTCTCTCTCTCTCTCTCTCTCTCTCTCTCTCTCTCTCTCTCTCTGTCTATAGATATAGATAGATAGATGTATGTGTATATATGTGTATGCGTGTATATTTATAATATATGTATGTATGTGTATGTATATCTTTATATATTGATAGATGTATATATAGGAATATGTATATATGTATGTATATGCATGTGTGTATAGATCTATATCTATCTCTATATATTGTATGTGTGTACATATGCATACATATATGTGTATATATGTATATGCATGGATAGATGTATATGTGTACATGTATATCTATCATCTATCTTATCTATCTTATCTATCATCTATCTATCTATCTTATCTATCTGTCTGTCTGTCTATCTATCTATTTATCTATCTATCTATCTATCTATCTATACTTCTTTAAGTGATTTGAACATCTTACATCCTAGTTCCTTCTAGAGAGTGATGAACTGCAGATCAACTTGCTTCTGAGGGATCTGCATAACTGAGATACTCATTATGAAGACCATGCAAAGCACTTTTCACACTTTAATAGGACAGGTAAGTGCTGGTTATTATTTAGAGGTGTCATAGTTTCTTGGTTTTGGAAATTTTATCATGAAAAACACCAGTAACAAGAATGATACTCTAGGCATATAGAGTAATTGTAAATTAATCATTTAAACTGTTAGTTGAATCAGACTGGATTCAACTGGAAACCCAGGGATTTTTACCATTCATTTAAAAATCACTTTTTTTTTTTTTACCAAATATAAAAATCAGCATTAAAGAACTGATTAGGTTGGATGATTATTCAATCAATGAAAGGCTAGTAGGTGGAGAAGTAGAAAGAGTGCAGGGCTTGGAGCCAAGAATATCTGTTTGAATCCTGCTTCAGATTCTTACTGTGTGACTCTGGGCAAATCACTTAACCTCTGTCTGCCTCAGTTTTCTCATCTGTAAAATGAAGACAATAATAGCACCCATCTCCCATGGTTGCTATGAGTATCAAATGAGTTAGCTTATGTAAAGAATTTTGCAAACCTTCTAGCTTTATATAAAGTCCAGCTATTTTCTTTATGGGGCAGCTAGATAGCCCAGCAGATAGAGTTCCCAGCCTAAAGTCAGGAAGCCTCATTTTCCTGAATTCAAATATGGCCTTAGACACTGTGTAATCCTGCGCAAATCACTTAACCCTGTTTGCCTCAGTTTCCTCATCTGTAAAATGAGCTGGAGAAGTAAATAGCGAAGCACTCCAGTATCTTTGCCAAGAAAACCCCAAATGAGGTCATGAACAACAATTGTCTTTGTGAAGAAGGACCTGTTATTAGAGGGTCCTCTTATTTACTGATTATTCTTTATCTTTAACAAAGAATTATCCTAAAAGAGACTCACAGAAGACTTCTGCTTTGGGCTATGACAAAGAGGTCCTAGTCTGAAATATGTGGTAATAACCACAGTTCAAGAAGCAGACTAGTTAAGCACACCAGAACCTAACCCCAGCAGGCTGGCCATTAAGTGATAATGGTCCATGAAACTCACACTTATTTGGTACATAACAATTTACAAAGTGTTTTTCTTACCCCTGTCCTATGAGGGAGAAAATATAAAAAAAAAATATAAAACTTGCTATCTCCATTCTATATATACATACACACACACACACACACACACACACACACACACACACACACACACACATATATATACATATACATATATGTATATATGTATATGTCAGGAAACAGAAACCCAGTAACTTGCCTCCATTTGCACACATAGAATGGCAGAGCTGGTACTTGCACTTGAATTATAACTTCTAATCTACTGTTTGCTCTTCCACAACACATATCCTAGTACTCTGCTCTTCAGTTAAGAAAGAGCCAAGTGACTGGAAAATATTCTTTCTGATGAATTGCTCTGAGAAAGGAAAGTCCTAACTTCTGTAATTTCAGGATAAAATCCAAAATGGCTAAGGTACTTGTGACTTTATTACTGTATTTGTCAAATTATTGACAATGGTTCATGTTATAACATTGCCATTTGGGACCTCCAGATCTGGTATTTTATAAGGGGAAATATAACCCCACAAATTAAGTCCAGGAATCAGGAACACCTTGGACTAATGGACACATGGTTTCATTAAGAGGGAATATTTGTAACTTATAGAGTAAAATCATATCCCTCAATATGAATCTTTTTCAATCCTTAGGAACTATCCAAAGGAAGGAAATAGTCTGACTTAGTGACCAAAAGTAGTGGACAAGAAGACCAGAATCCTACTATTCACGTCCTATTAACAAAATATTCAATATTGGACAAGTCTGTGGCCCAACAATGGACAAGGGACTCTCCTTATACAAAACAATAACAATCCAGCCTTTAGATTGTCAGGTAAGCCAAGATACCTGGAATGAAGCTTCTTAGACCCTTCTCTGCTATTGAGAAGGAACACTATAACTAACAAATGACAAAGACATCTTCTTATAAATGGCCTATCACTGGGAGCCAGATGGTGGACCACTGTCCTACAAGGTTAATTTCATTGAAAAATCAAGTTGAAGTAGATAGTATGCTAGACCTGGTGTCCTGGAGACCTAGATTCAAATCCTGCTTCTAATACTTTTGAAATATGACCCTGGGCAAGTCATTTCTCTAAGTAACATTTTCCTCATCTGCAAAACAAGAGGTTGGAATAATGATAACCTTATTTATAATATTCACTGATAATAGCAACAATACTCATTAGCATTTGCATAAACCTTTAGGGTTTGCAAAGTACTTTTATATGTATTTTTTCATTTGATCCTCACAAAAACCATGTTAGGTAGGTCCTATTATTAGGACCATTTTATAATTGAGGATACTGATTCAGAAAGAAATTTAATGACTTGCAAAGGGTCACACATCTAGTAAGTGTCTGAGGCTAGATTTGAACTCATCTTTCTTACTCCTGACCCAGTACTCTTTGTACTTTGCCATTTAGCTTCTATACCATTCGGAGGCTTCAAATCATGCAATTGCAAGTTGTTTAGCAATATACTTGACAAGAATGAGAAAGCTCTCCTCTTTTCATTGCTAAAAACCTGGCCATCCCCATGATAAATGGAAACAAAATCTGATTTTATTTTTCCCCTGGTCTGAGAGGATACATATATACATGGTGTCCCAGAAGTCTTGGTAAGTAAATCTTTAAGTAAAATAGTTACTATTAAAAAAAATATTTAAAATTGCACTAAGATTTCTGAGACACCAAGTACCAGAATTTATCCAATCATTTAGTTTCTACAAAAATAGTGTTTTCTTTGTTTTGTTACCAAAACAAATAAACATGTAACAACTAAATTGGTCTCAAAAATTATCCAGACTCTAGTTGGGTTACAAGTACCTACATATGTTACTTTTATTCAATTAGATAACACTGGCCTATTTATTCACTCTATTTGAGAAATTAGTAGTAATTTTTTAAAAGGCATACAGTAGTTATTCTTTATGGGTCTGGATCCCAAACAAAAATATTTCCTTTCATTTTTTTTCTAATTTGAGATATGCTTTCTTCAGGTGAGTTCGAGCAAATGCCATTAAAAAATGTATAAATCTAGAAGGCTAGGAAGTGTAAAAAAAAAAAAAAGGAAGGAAATGACCTCAGCTTGGCAGGAGACACAATGTGACTTTCTTTAAATAAAATGTATCCTCTGTCTTTCCTAACCCCATTCAGCCCAATTGAACATTCATTGTATTCTGTCACCTAGCCTTGCCAGACAGAGAAGACAGCTGACACCAACGTATGGGGCTTACAAAGAGCCTGTGTGTGCCTGCATCATTTTTCACTCCCCTTAGGGGTTGGTGGGGAGAGCTGGGCTGTTATTTTTGCTTAAGTCCCATCACAAACATTCTTTTCCTAGACCCCAAAAGGCTCAAGCAAGGGCTGCAAGCAATTTGATGCCAAAAGTACCACCACCTCCCTTAAAGGATGACAGCTCTATCTAGGGATTTCTAATGTCATGTCTTATGGCCAGAATTAACAGCAGAAGGACAGCTGCTGTAATATGCTGGACCTCAACCAATCAACAAGCAGTTATTAATTGCCTACTACATACCTGGACTAGAGATACAGATGTGATGTGAGGCAGTTCCTGTCCAATTCTAGATGGATGGATACAATGGGTTCATGAAGAAGTAGACAGATAGACATACACACATATGATATACATAAATGGTTTCTGTGATGTTGAGTCATTTCAGTCATGTCTGACTCTTGTGACACCATTTAGCATTTTCTTGCTAAAGACACTAAAGTGGTTTGCCATTTCCTGCTCCAGTTCATTTTACAGATGAGGAAACTGAGGGATACAAAGTTAAGTGACTTTTCCAGGGTCACACAGCTAATAAGTGTCTGAGACCAGATTTTAACTCAAGTCTTCCTGACTCCAATCCAGGCATTCTATCTACTGCAACACCTAGATGCTCAAATATTTTGTACATGTATATATAAATATAATATTTACAAATCTGAGACAGGTTCTGTCCAGTTCTCCTAAGTATATGGATACAATGTGTTCACTGATAAGTGTGGGTATCACATACATACATATGTATCCATATATGTGTATATACATAAATATATGTATTTGCTTATATGTGAACATATTATATATAAATATTATAGATATAGATATAGATATAGATATTTACTTACTTGTGAGTATGTTACATCTATCTACCTAGTAGAATTTGGTAGGAACTACCTTACACTTATAAATATTATACACACACATATGTATATATGAATGTATTATCTTATCTGCAAACACATTGTATCCATTCATCTATTAGAATTGAGCAGGAACTATCTCACATTTTTAATCTGATCTCCAGTGCCTGCATGTGTGTATATGTGTGCGCTCTCTCTCTCTGTCTCTCTGTCTCTCTGTCTCTCTGTCTCTCTCTCTCTCTCTCTCTCACACACACACACACACACACACACACAAACATACACACACACACAAATAAATACACAGTGATTTAAATAGGGGTCTAAGAGCTGGGGTAGGAATTAAGGAAGGTCTTTTGAAAGAATTGGTACTTGAGCTAAGCCTGGCCCAGGCATTCTAAGAGGCTGAGGTAAGGAGAAAGAACATTTCAGAAATGAGGGACAGCCTATGAAAAGGCACAGAGGTGAGAGATAGAATATCTTGCACAGGGAACAACATGCAAGTCACTTTAGCACGAGTAGAGTACGTGGTGGAAATAATGTGCAATATATTTGTATTATAACCTTCAGGGCAACAGGGAACCATTGAATCTTCCTGAGCAAAAGAGTGACATGATTGGACATGCACACCAGGAATAGCAGTTTATCAAACCTATGGATGATAGATTGGAGGAGGAAGAAATTGGATTCAGGGAGACAAATAAGGAAGCTACCTTGATAGCCTGAGATGGGCAAGGTCAAGGGATTGTTACACTCCATGGCCTTGGTGGAAGGTCATGATTAGGTACATGAAGGAGAATGGATACTACAGATGGTCCAGAAAGAAAACAAAGTTTGCATCTCTGTGATTAAATACTGGAATGGTTCCATGTAATGTCAACAGATCAATTCAACTGTGTCCAGAACTTTGCTAGACTCTGTGGAGAACACAAAGAATCAGGAAGATGAGGGGGAAATATCTGAGGTAACCTGAAATTTGGTAAGACATCACGACTTCCTGCTTTATTAATTGAAAAGAACTACAGTTTCATTAGTGGGGATACCACCTACTCATTCACTCCATGATCAATTCAGACTGTAACTCAACATTATAATAAGGGCAGGGATGTCCAAGTTTTGCCCCAGGCACCAATATCAAGGCACATGGTCTTTCTCCTACTTCTTTTGGTCCAGAAACATCTGGCCCCATCCCTATACTTTATGCCTACTGTTTTTCCGCCAACCTGAAGGGTGCTATACAATTTTGCTCTCTTATGCTATCTCCTACCATCCTCTGACCAATATCTCCTTACACCCCACGTGATAGAATTCCTAGTTAAAAGTCTACCCCAACCACTCCATGCCTCCCCCCACCCCAAGAGGGTCTTTATAAGTTGCTGTGGCCATAAGTATAGGGAGGTATTGTTCAATGTTCCCCACCCCACCTGGGACTCCTCTTCATTTGGTTTTGCAGTCACTTGCTCCTCAGGATCCCCCACTGGGTGGCCTTCCACCAAAATCCACATGTTGTCCACATCTTCTCATCCAGGATTTTCCACTTTCCT
This sequence comes from Pseudochirops cupreus, assembly GCA_028627135.1. NCBI lineage: Eukaryota > Metazoa > Chordata > Mammalia > Diprotodontia > Pseudocheiridae > Pseudochirops > Pseudochirops cupreus. Next base: position 400,481,903 of record CM053582.1, on the reverse strand, counting down.
GAGCTTTGATCAAGAATCAGCAACTTGCTTTTCCAGCGTTCCCTTTTCTGCAGTAAAGGTTGTAGCAGCAATGTGAGTGGGGAGCAGTTTTTGAAAGCAGTACCTGAGATCTCTACCAATAAAACCATGAGAATATCCTATCTAGATGACAAAAGATAGTTTCTGCTCTCAAGAAGTTCACAGTCTTTTGGAGGATGCAAACAGCTATGCACAAATAAGCAATGAACAGGAACAAAGTTAGATGACCACCAACTGGGAAATGACATGACAAAAGGTCATGGATCTTCCTCCACATCGCATCTGTTGATGTCCCCCAGGTCTCTCTGTCTTGGGTTCTCTTCTTCTCCCTCTAAACTATTTCACTTGATATGCTCATCAGTGCTAATATACTTGGTCATTTCTACACTGATGATTCACCAATCTGCTTGTGCAGTTCTAATGTCTCTCTATCTCCAATCTCAAATCTCCAACATGACATCTTGAACTAGATGTCCTATAGACATCTTAAACACAAGATGTCCAAAGATTCAATCACTTTTCCTCAAAACCCTCCCCTTTTCCCAAATTACTTTTATGGGTAACATCATATTCCCATATGGGAACCTAGGCATTATCCTCAACAACTCATTCTCTCTCTTCCTCCTTCCCATATTCAATCTTCTGACAAATCTTATTGATTTAACATCTTTCATACATACATATATATATATATGTAACATATATATATAACATCTCTTATATATATATATATATATATATATATATATATATATATATATATATATACACATATATATGTACCTCCTTCTCTTCTCTGACACATGCTACCCTGGTTCAGGCCCTTATGACTTTCTGCTTCATCTCTCTGACCCGTCACTACTCACCCCAATCCATCTTCCACCCAGCTAACCAAAGGATTTCTCAAAGTACACTTCCATTCCTCCTACTCAACAAACTCCAATGGCTCCCCTAGGTGCTATCTCTAGAATCAGATATAAAATCTATCATTCAAAGCCTTTCATAACCCACTCCTTCCACCTTCCAGTCTTGTTACACCTTTCCTTTCCCACCCCTATACACCCTGCAGTCCAGTGCCACTGTTCTCCTTGCTGTTATTCCCACAAGACACTCCATCTCCTGATTCTAGATATTTTCACTGGCTGTCCCCCATGCCTAGAATGCTTTCCCTCCCTGTTTCTACCTCCAGGCTTCCCTCAAGTCACAACTAAAATCCCTCCTCTTATGATAAGTCTTTTATGATCCCCCTAATGCTAAGCTAGTGACTTTCCTTGATTGATTCTTTCCATTTCCACTCTATCCTATATATAATTTGTTAGTACATAGTTGTTTGTGTGCTGGCTTCCCCATAAGGCTATGCACTCCTTAAAAGCAGTGGCTGTCTTTTGCCTTTCTCTGTATCTTCAATGTTCAGCAGAGTGTGTGGCACATAATTGGCACTTATAAAAACCCTGAACATGATGTAAAATACAATGACCAAACATAACCCCAAAGGAGAGGTTAAAAAATGTCCCTCTTCCTTTCTTTGTAGTAGTGAAGTACAATAAGTATATACTGTCAGACTCAATTGATACGTTAGTTTTACTGATATCCACCTCTCTTATTTACATATTCTTTGTTAGCAAGTAATTTGCTAGATTGTAGACATATATTCAGAAATAGAACCTATATAAAAACAAAAGGTAACAATAAAAATGAAACCCCCCCCAAAAAAAATCTAATAAATTCCCTTTCTAGACCAAATTCCCCATGGTACCCATGACATTTAAGACCTAGAAGAAGGTCTCCAGCATGATAGAATCTGTTGTGGAAGATATATGGAAGAACATGGGACTAGAATAATAGAATAACATTGGGACTAGAATAAGATGAGAGAAATAACATAGGATGAGAGTGGTAGGTGGGTTGGAATTTGTGCCAATGGAAGAGATACTCACATCAGTGAGTCATGAGCCATCCATGTGACCTATGCATGTGGGCAGCCCTGGATCTGATTTTCTTCTTCCAACACCTTTCTTGGCCAAGCTTTTTGGTTTCATGGCAGAAAATTCCATAGGTTGATCAAAGGCTGGAATCCGACTGCCTTCCTCACACCTGGGCTTGACTTAATGCTTCATTTCCTCCTGCCCTCTTGGCTGACTGGGTGCTCCCTACACAGTACCTAATTGTCACACCGGGGTAGTTCCCATTGGCTGGGTTCTTAAGCTTCCTTTCATTTCTAGCAGTTAGGGTGGCAACATGTGTGTGCTGCTGGCAATGGAGAGAGAGGAAGAGAGTAGCAGAGATGAACACAGGAGAGGGAGAAGACGGAGTGGGGAGCTGGGAAGGGAAGGAGAGAAAAAGAGAGGAAATAGGAAAGGGAGGAGGCGAGGGGGACAGAGGAGTGGATAGGAAGAATGGGGAAGGTCACAAAAAAATGGGTCACAAAAAGAAATGACTTTTGGAAAGAAGTTAGAGAAGAAGAGGAGGAGGGATCTTCGGGAAGATCTTCACACTGCTTATCACAGGAAATTCAGTCCAGTGGGATAAATTTTGCTATTCTGATGTGTTAGAATTGTGCTAAGTTGTTGTTGTTGTTGTTGTTTGGTTGTTTCACTCATGTCCAACACTTTGTGACACCATTTGGGGGTTTTTTGGCCAAGATATTGCAATGATTTACCATTTTCTTCTCAAACTCATTTTACAGATGAGGAAACTGAGGCAAAAAGGATTGTGACTTGCTCAGGATCTCACAGCTAGAAAATGTCTGATGTCAGACTCGAACTCAGGATGAGTCTTCCTGCCTCCAGGCCTGGCATTTTGTGCACTATGGCACCACCTAGCTGTCCTAAGTGCTTTAGGTAATGCAAAAAAAAGAGGCAGGGGGCAGTTAAGTGGCACAGTGAATAGAGCACTGGCCCTGGAGTCAGGAGGACCTGAGTTCAAATCCTGCCTCAGACACTTGATACGTACTAGCTGTGTGACCTTGGACAAGTCACTTAACCTCAATTGTCCTGCCTTCCCCCCTCCAAAATGTACCCCCCAAAAAGAGGCAGGATGGCATCACAGAAGCAACACTGGACCTTAACTCAAACACCTGGATTCAATTCCTGGCTTTAACATTTACAGCCCTAGCTTTTTGACTCTAGGTAGGTCCTTAACCTACCTCTGAGCTCAATTTGCTCATCTTTAAAATAAGGTTAAAATTATTTTTACTATCTTACCTCACAGGCCTGCAGTGAAGAAAGCTTGATAGTAAGCTCCTCTAAGAATAGGGACTTGTTCCCATGGTTTTATTGATATAGAGAACTCATGACTAAAAAAATATTCCTTCTCAATGCAGGTCATGGCCTCCTCTGCAAATTAGTCTTAGAGATTCACCTTTAGCACTGAAAGGTTGTGACTTGTTCAGGTTCACACAGCCAGTGTATGTATCAGAGGCAGAATTTGAACCCATGTCTGCCTGCCTCAAAGACCAGTTTGCTATGCACCACACTAAGGTAAATTGTTGTTGCTCCCAATATTGGAAGAAAAAATATACCGACATGAAATAGTGAAATAGCACATTACCAATCCAAGGTCACATGTGAATAAATGAGAAAATCAGTCATGGAAACAAGCAAGCGATGTATTCAGTTACAGCCAAGACATATTATTTATGTTGATTGTAACTTGAGCTTGTGACTTAACCCTGCAGAATGAACTCTGACATAGGAAAGGAATAAGCATTTACTAAGCACTTATAATACTCCAGGCACTGTGCTAAGTACTTCACAAACAACGTCTCATTCCATCCTCACAACTCTTAGAAGAAGGTGCTATTACAATCCCATTTTATAGTTGAAGAAATTGAGGCAGACAAAAGCTAAGCAACTTGTGCATGATCACATGGCTTGTAAATGTCTGGTGTTAAATTTGAACTCAGGTCTTCCTGACCCCAAGCCCAGTGCTTTAGCCACCATGCCACCTAGTGGCCTAGATAAGCATAGCGGCAATGCTGGAGCCAGCTCTAACCATCTTGCAGGAAATAACAGCTACATGTTTAATGTGAGCATTTCCACTTCAGAAATTGTCCAATGCTACATATCAGGGCTTGCTCTATTTTTTCTTAAGTATCTAGACTTAAAAAAGTTATGAAGAAATCATTAATAATGCATATTAAACTAATACATTAAATTATAATAAATTAATATAAATACATATTATATTGAACATATATTAACGTGCTCCTGCAGATACAGATTATAGAATCATAAATGAAGACCTGGAAGCTACTTAAGAGTCTACCTAATCCAAACAGCATATTTTTCAGATGAGTAAATTAAAGCCTAGTGAGGTTTTTCCTAGTTTGTTTGGTTTTTTTTTTACATATATATATAAAGTGTTTGAGTCAGAATTTGAACTCAGGTCCCCTGTCTCCAAAGCAAGTATTCTTTTCACTATACTATACCAGCTCTCAAAACTATGAGCCTGTGATCTCTGAGCAAAGAAGTCTCACCCCTGTCAAAAGTAACAGAATTCAGAGTCTGTGTAGAGAATGTAAGAGGAGCAAGGTTTGGAAAAGGCAAGACCTGGGGGACAGCTTTCTAAATCTTCAGGTAGGTGGTTATGCTCATCACTGGTGGTAATTGCATCATTGCTTGATTTTGTTCATTGTATTTTCAATAAGATTTTCTTATCCTCCATGTGGAAATTGAGCTGTCATAAATCACTAGGTTTTCTCAAAAGAAGAAAATGGGACTTATTATTTTACGTTCCTATACTTAGCACATTTTATCCCACACCAAGCAGAGAGGAAAGGGCTTCTCATTGCCTTTACCACCTAGAAGTACCCTATTTGCTGGTTCATGCCACGGTATTGGAAATGCACCAGAAACTATGTTCCAGTGACCACATTGGAAAAAGGAAACAGTAGACGGTGAAAAGTTTTTGTAGGAGCCTTGCAGGGGAAGAACTATTTTCCTGACCATTGCTCCTCCTCTAGGACTAAAATCCTCCATCTCCTTAACAAGAGTGCTAGACTTTGATTCAAGAAGACCTGACTTGGAATCATGCCTCAGTTACTCTCTGTGTCAGCCCTGAGCAAGGCATTTAACCTTACCTGGCCTCAGTTTCCTCTACTTTAAAGTGAGGATAATAATAGCACCTACAACGTAGGGTTGTTATGATGATCAAATGAGAAAATACATTTAATGTGCTTGGGAAACCTTAAAATACTTTCTATAAGTTAGCTATCATCATGATCACCATCATCACCACCATCATCATGATCACCATCATCACCACCCCCACCAACATCATCGTTTTTCAACTCATTTTACAGATTAAGAAATGGTGGCCAGGGTGGCTAGGTGGCTCAGTGAATAGAGCACAGGCCCTGGAGTCAGGAGAACCTGAGTTCAAATCCAACCTCAAACACTTAACACAAAAACTAGCCACGTGACCTTGGGCAAGTCATTCAGCCTCAATTGCTGAATAACAGCAATAAGACCTGTAAATTGCTTCATGGTATCTCCTACAAAGGAATCTGCATAGTTGGCTTCAACACCTATTTGAAGAGTGAATTATCAAAAGAAGGAAAGGATAAATAAGTGAAAGTATACAGAGTTCAATGAATATCTTCGTTAGTTATTTCTCCAATACTCTAAATATGTCTGAACTGCTTGGTTCTGTTTATATCAAAAGAAACTGAGGAAGAGAAAAACCAATAAGGTACAAAGCAGATGGTCTTTTTCCTGAGCCTCAAAACTCAGTATTTTCATTCTGTATGATATGTCCATTGGAATATTCCAAGGCATCTATCACATATACCATATATCATTAAAAATAACAGTAACAATTCAACTTATTATTTTCTTGTGGATCAATCATTTGGAGATTGAACCCATCATATTCCTTTAATTTCTCCTTAAAACTTACCCTTTGAATTGTGAGGTCCTGCTCTCTAACATATCACCATTAGCCCTGCATAGATAGCCTACTTCTCTAGTGAATGTGAGTAAGTTTTTTGAATCCTGGATAGCAATCTCTTGAGCAGTTAGCAGTCCCCTAGTGAAGCATTGATTTTGAAGTCTCTTATCACTATACCCTTTGTACTCTGACTCTCAGTCAGCAACCAGCCTTGTGGGCACCACAGAAGCTATGAAAACAGGCTGGCTGGCTTCATCAGGCATGGTGTGTACCTAATGAGCTGGCCCCTGCCCTGTAAATCAAGTCAAGCACATACAGTCTAGGCTTTCATCAGGTGAGCCCAAGTCAGCAATCCCTTTGAAGGGTGAGGGCCCCATGGGTTGCCCAGGCTGCCAGTTGCCCAGACAAACAGCCCATCTCAAAGATGTTGTTCTGTTCTGCAGGCAGGCTTGTCGTTACTGAGAGGAAATGCTTTGGGCTGCCAAGCCTTCTGCTGGCTGATTTGTCTAGGAATCCAAAGAAAAGAAACATATACACACACTCACACACACACACACACACATACACAACACCCAAATTCAAGTGCTTTGGGAGACACTGGAAAAATAGAAGGCATTAGAAGCTGCCATTACATCTGAGATTTATCACCCAGGGATCTGCCAATGTTAGCAAGCCAGGAGTGACAGAGTCCACATGTCCATGATGGGATCAGTGGTGGGGACCCTAGATTTTGGTGCTTTTTGACTCATTGATCATCTATCCAGAGGAAGCAAGAGGTCAGACAAGGGTGATGATTCTAATTTGAGCTCTTCACACAACAGACACAGGAAAAAAGACTAAATGAGGCCCAAGATTGGGGTGGAGGGGTGTAAGAGAGAATAAAAACTAGAATAGTTTAGATTTAGTTTAAATAGAATAATGCATCTAGAGCTATCAGGGACCTCAGGGTTCAGTTAATCCATTTTATAGACTGGTTTTTTCCACCTGGTCCTTGGAAAGCAAGAGATTTATCTAAGGTTTATAGAGGTACATAATTATGATAGAGTAATAGAGAGTAAGAAAAAGAGACCCAAATTTAGTATCAGAGAACCTGGGTTCAAATTTCAAGTCTGCTTCTTACTACCTTCATGATTTTGGGCAAGTCACTTAAGCTAGTTGCGTCTCAGTTTCCACATTTTTAAAAATGGTGGAGTAGGACTAAATCAGGGCAGCTAAGTGGCATAGTGGATAGAGCACCAGGGCGTGGTGTCAGAAAGACCTGAGTTCAAATCCTGTCTTAGACGTTTACTATCTGTGTGACCCTGGGCAAGTCACTTAACCCTGTTTGCCACCATTCCTTTTTTTTTTTTGCTTTTTTGGAGGGGGGAAGGCAGGGCAATTGAGGCTGAATGACTTGCCCAAGGTCACGTGGCTAGTTTTTGTGTTAAGTGTCTGAGGTTGGATTTGAACTCAGGTTCTCCTGACTCCAGGGCCTGTGCTCTATTCACTGAGCCACCTAGCCACCCTGGCCACCATTTCTTAATCTGGAAAATGAGTTGAAAAAGGAAAATCTCTGCCAAGAAAATCCCCAAATAGGGTTATGAAGAGTCTGACATGACCAAAATGACTGAATAACAACAAGCACCGAATGAGGATGAGCAAACTATGTCCCGAGGGCCAGATCTGGCCAGCTGCTTATTTAAAAACATAAAAACCATTGTTACATTGCATACCTTCCAAAAAAATAACCTATGGACTGGATTTAGCCTCCTAACCCTAGTTTTCTGGCCCCTGGACTAGAAGATGTCAAAGAACAAATCCCCTTAATAAAATGGTTTGTTCTGTCAAGTTTGGATTTAGTCAAAGGCCTGCACCCAAGGACCCAGAAGGCCACATGTGGCCTCAAAGCTGCAGATTCCCCAACCCTGTCAAAGAACATTTTCATCTCAAAGCCTATGCTCCTATTACCCTTCTCTCTTTGTGCTCATGATGGTCTACCAACATGGACAGAGTCATAGTGGTCATAATAAACAAATTATAGCATATTAGCAATACTGAACTGTACACAAGCATTTTTAAGGACATTATCAAGGACTTGGGAGACTGAACAAGAAGGTGGTTTAGTCACCGAAAAAGAAAAAAGGATAAAAAAGGAGTAACTCAAATGTTGCAAAGTAGCTACAGATTGTTAAAAATGAAGGATTTCCACATGTTGGCAAGGACGTGGTACTACAAAAAGACGAATGGATTTCGAGTCAGTTGTCTGGGTTCTAGTAACAGCTTGGTCACCTACTCCCTAAGATAAAGAAAACCTCTTATCTTCCTTGGCATCATTCGCCTCCTTTGGAACATGAAGGGGTTGAAATCGATGGCTGTCCAGCTCTAAATCAATCAGTATATGTTGGACAAATACTTTAAGGATGATCTATGGAAGGATATGGACAAGAATCACACCAGCTGAGAAGGAATGAGTTGTATTTTTGTATCACATGGAGTGAAGTCCACATTCGTAGAACAACAGATTGGTTAAAATATTAGAGTAGATAATCAACTCCTGATTGGCATCACATGGGTTATAAATAGATTAAGATTCCAGAGAAGGAAAAAATTGGAATTTTTTTTTAAAGGCTTCAGTACAGTGCAATTTCATCTGGGTGGGTCCTGAAAGAATGTGTAGGTTTCAGGAATGTAAGTACAAGGAATAAAACAATACCTAATCAAAGGGACTTACATTCTAATAGGATGAATGACAAATACCCATATCAATGTCTATCTCTCTCCACACATTATATGCATGTATATATGCATGTCTGTATGCAAACATATTGTACACATATATACATGTATGTGCATACACATGCATATATACACACAGGCATTGCTATGCACATATTCTTTTGTGTTTATATACATACACACTCATATATGTCTATGTATGCCTTAGTACAATTTTAAGCTTTAATAACTTCAGAAGTATAAATACTACATATTTACAAAAATATCTAAAAGGCTAATTATTTTTGAACCTTATAAAAAACTTTCATCAGCTGCTGCTCAAAGACTGAAAGGATGGCATTTGGAATTCTATCCTTAAAATTACACAAAGAACCAGACTTTGATGTGCACATGACAGTTTGAAGTGACCCCACAAGAGAAAATTTAATAGAAATAGATCAGGTGACCAAGGTGGCCAAGGAAGCAAATCCTTCTCTATTAGTCCACTAGTTTGAGAAAGTGGTATCCAGAAACTATACTCTCAATGTTATACCCTCAATGTCTAAGGGCATCTTATTAGAATTTTAAACACATAATTGAAATTCTTCCTAGGTTTTCTTTATATTCCACTATGCTGGTTCTCTTCCTACTTGCCTGACCATGCCTCCATCTCTTTTGCTTGATCTTTGTCCAAGTCATGTTTGCTAATCATGCATGATCCTCAGGCATTTTGTCCTAGGTCTTCTTCTCTTCTTATATCTGTTTCTTCTTCTGTCCTATTTCACTTGGTGATCTCATCAGACTCAGTGGATTCAATTATCTTCTCTATGCTGATGATCCTTAGACCTGCTTATCAAGTCCTAATCTCTCTCCAGATTTCCAGTCTTGCATCTCCAATTGTCTAGGTGATATTTTGAACTAGATATCACAAAGAAATCTTGAAGTCAATATGCCTAAATCGAATCTTTCGTTTTCCCCAAAATCTTCCTTTCTTCCCATCTTCTTTCTTGCCATCAAGGATACCACCATTTTCCCAGTCACCCAGGATCAAAATCAAGGCGTCATCTTCAACTCCTGTCCTCTCCCATATCCAATTTGTTGCCAAATTCTGGTAATTCTACTTTCTAAATAGTTCTACAGAGCTTCTCTTTCTCCTGGCACTGTTACCTCCCTTGTATAGGCCTCTTGATTATTCTCCTTGCCTTAAGTCTCTCCCCACTCCTATTCATCATCCACCCAGCTATCAAAGTGAACTTCCTAAAGCACTGGACTAACCATGTTACTGCCTTATTCAACAATTCCAGTACTGCCCTACTGTCTCTAGGATCAACTATAAAATTTTCTGTTTGATTTTTAAATCTATACATAACCTGATCCCTTTCTTTCCTTTTCAGTCTTCTAGTTGTTTTCATGTTATCTTCCCCATTAGATTGTGAGGTCCTTGTGGGCAGGGACTGTTTTTTCTTGTGTGCCCAGTATTTAGTACCGTGCCTAGAATATGATAAGTCCCATACAGAAACAGGCTTAGATCTTCCAGGATTTTCAGGTTGCTGGGTTTTTTTCATCTCGCTACTCTAGGAAATATCATCATATTTTTGGATGACCTCCTTCCTCTCTCCTTATAAAACCACTCTGCTGGGCTTTCTGAGTCTTGCCCATTTCTCAGCAGGGAATTATCCTCCTCCTACCCACAGAGACCCTCCATGCCTTTACTTCCTGCCTCCTGTGTCTTCCTCTCCATGCTCACTCCTGCTGTCTAGGCTTTCTGTACCTCGGTTTCTTCCCTCACGTTCTCCACACAACAGCTTGCTGTCCAGAGTTGGGAAATGGTTGACAAATTCTGGTAATGTGATATGGATCATGGAACAGCAAATACTGAGAGTGGTCAGTGAGCGAGAGAGAGACAGAGAAAGACAAACAGAGAGACAGACAGACAGATAGAGACAGACAGACAGAGACAGAGAGAGAAGGAGAAGAAGGAGGAGGATGAGGAGGAGGAGGAGGACGAGGAGGAGGAAAAGAAGAAGAAGAAGAAGAGAAAGATTGACAGACAGACGGAGTGAGATATACAAAAACAAAGACAGACAGAGGTGGGATCAGCATGAGCAGGGAGTTTGGAATAATAAGAAAACTGAGAGTCCATGGGTAAATATAATATAATGTTAAAAGATCTGGAGGAAGGCTTCCAATGCTTGGGTAGCTGTCCGACCATTTCTCTTTGCTTTCTTTTGATGCTCCTTCTTCCTATTTGGCTGATTCTTCTCAGTCCTCTTTGATGTTTCACTGACTCTATCAATCCCCCCTAACCTCTGTCTTTGGTGGTCTCCTTTCTATCTATACTGTGGGTGACCTCTGAGATAGCTCAGCACTATGTCCTAGCTTAGCACTAGAAGGAATTTTAGAGGCAAATGACTTCAACCTCCTCATTTCACAGAAGAGGAAGTTGAGAAACAGAGAGAGGTTAGGCAACTCACCCAGGGTCACATAGCTAATAAGTATGTAAAAGTGGAATTTAAAGCCAGATCTTTCTGACTTTAATTGCAGCACCCTCTCCACTGAAACATACTGCCTTCCATCAGCTTCCATCTGGCCTCAGATACTGACTAGTTGTGCAATTCTGGGCAAGTCATTTAACTGTTTGCCTCAGTTTCCTCCTCTGTAAAATGAGCTGGAGAAGGAAATGGCAAACCACTCCATTCTCTTTGCCAAGAAAACCCCAAGTGATGTCTTGAAGAGTTGGACATGACTGGAAAAATTACTAAATAACAACAGTGAATTATAGACATTAAAAAGGTAAATCATTAAAGTCGATGTGTGAAGTTGGTTGGTTATGAGTTTGAGGTTTCCTAAATGTGGGATCGTGGCTCTGGAGCTGAGGTGAGAGATTTCCTATTTTAGTTATTTCAGATCATGATGTTCTATATCATACTCCTAAACTTATATTGAACCTCAGGCAAGTACCCAGATGCTATGAGTTGTATGATCTTGGAATGGTAGGAAAGGGCAAGTCATGTAAGGGGGCACTGTAAGCTAAGTGTCCTCTGGTGAACAGAGAGGTTACTGTGGCCTTTGGGAAAGACAATGTATATGTATTGATTATCATCTTAAAAAGTCACTTAACCTGATGACAGTGCCACTTGGCGGCCAAATTATATACTACATTTTCTAATTTAGTAGAATAAGAGACAGTCAGCTTTTCTGTGTTTAAAAACAGATAGATAGATAGATAGATAGATAGGTGATGGATGGATGGGTGGATGGATGGATGGATGGATGGATGGGTGGATGGGTGGATGGGTGGATGGATGGATAGATATATAGATGAATAAATAAATAAAATCAGGGTAAAGAGTCAGGTGTGATCTGCAACTATTTTGATGGCACCACCAAATGTATGCTTAACCCATACTTCTTGCATGTATAAAGTTTCCCTTTTTGTTTCTGTACATTTCAATTCTATCAAAATTATATTCTTCAAAATATAAACCCTGTGTTTTGTCTGTTGATGCAGCTAAGATTTAAATCTTTTCTCAATAAAAAATTATAACTTTTTTTCAGATCCTGACTTTGCCAGCAACCCTAAGGTTATGAGCTATAAAGTGTTTGAAAAGATCCTTGAGGCTGCGACCTAATATGTTTGATAAATTACTTTCATATAAATTGTATTGCAGTGTGCCGCCAAAAGTCTTAGTGCCTTTTTTAAGGTATTAAAGTTTAAAACAACACTAAGACCTTTGAGACAGTGTGCGGGCGTGTGTGTGTGTGTGTGTGTGTGTGTGTGTGTGTGTGTGTGTGAGAGAGAGAGAGAGAGAGAGAGAGAGAGAGAGAGAGAGAGAGAGAGAGATCATTTATTTAAAAAGAAAAAAGTGAAAACCTGAATCTAAAAACAATAGAAAAATGTTGGAAAGGGACCCTCTTAAATAGAGCATTTCAATACAATTGGAAAGATAACAAGTGAAAAGAGTCCAGAATAAGGAGATTGGGGTTCAAATCCCATCACTGACATTGGCTAAATAATTTTAACCTTACTGAATTTCAGTTCCCTTAGTTATAAAGTTGGAGACCTCTGAGGTCTCCTCTGGCTCTATATCTGTGATCTTAATGCCTGATGCAAAAAAAAGTTTTGCTTCTAAAAGAAATTAATGAAGCATATTCCTTATAGTTCATAACCATATATAGTAGAATGCTACAATAGAGAAACTACTATGTAGCAGAATTTTTTAAAATCAGATTCTCTATTAATTAAATAATTAGGCGAAGCAAAAAGAAATTTGTCTGCATTTGTAACTTCACAAAAAGAATAAGAAATTGAAGTTCCCAGGGCTGCTACCAGACTGACTCAATGGTCCTTAAAATACAGCTGTACCTTTAGCAGTAAACCAAATTTTTTCTGCATAACTCTATTGAATTTGACGGTTATACTGGCTCTCAAGAGTGTTGACTTCCATTATTTAACATGGCAAGGACAAATCAGACTAAAATATTATATTCATTAAGCAATTTTGTTAATTAGAGAATAGTAAACACAAACTCCTTGTCTTTAGGGAGCTTTTCTTTCTTCTAAATGAGTTAAACCAAATGACCAAAGAAGAATATTTACCCTAGGATAGCATATGCTGCTTCAACACAGACAAAAATGGAAAAGCTTTTTAGATCTTTAAAGTAAGTTTAATGTCTAGTGACATCTATAGACCCTTTCTCAAAATAATATTTTTAAATGTATAAAATGCAATGCATAGGACCACAATGGAAGCTAATTATATTGAAATATTTATAAAAATGTTTTTGATTCAAGGATCCTGAGTTAAGAACCTCTGAACTAGAGCTTTCCCAGCTGTTGAATACAATTCAATGCAGTTCAGTTCCAGAGGCAGTGTAGAACAGTGAAAATAGTGCTAATTCTAGAGTTAAGGGGACTTGTCCAGTCACCAAGATTTACAACCTTAGAGTTTTTCTCAATCTCTGGCTCTCCTTCCACTCCCTCCCTCACCCTTATACCCAGTCAGTTGTCCTCTTCTCATTCCTCCCAACATAACAGCTCCCACATCTACTACATCCCCCTCTATGTACTCACAGAATTATCACCTTAGTTCAGGTCCTCATCACATCTCACCTGGACTACCACAATAGTCTCCTTTGGATCCTCATCACATTAAGGACCAGAAGGGACTGAAGACTTGCTAAAGTCACACTGGAAGTATATAAAAGAGTCAGAATTTGAAAATAGCTCCAATGCTGATCACTCTATGACAGAATTCATGCCTGTGATTGGATTCATAGGCATTCTATTGTAACCCACTGAACAAAAAGACCATATTTACTCCAGAACAAATGCAATGTCCTCACATGCTCCATTCCACCCCCACCTCCTCTTTTTGGGCATTAAGTAAAGGAAATAAACCTCAGGTAAACTGGAGAAGTAAAGTGGAGAATAAATATTGTTTTTCTCCAAGGCTGGTGCAGGATGAAAAATGTCCTTTCGAGAAATAGTCAGCTCTTGTGTGGTAAACCATCAGCTATGGTATCCTCTGCTCCCCTCACCTTCCTATCAGAAATAAAGGAGTGCTCTTGTCTCAGAAGGTAAAGTTGGCATTAAGCATTAAGGTTGGCTCTTCTGGGCTTACAGCAGGCAGAAGATCAAAAAAACATCAAGCCTCACAGCTCAAAAAATAAATAAATAAACAGGCAGTTGATGCTGAAAAATTCTTTGGCAGGATATGAATTTCTAGTCCTGTATTTTTTTTTTAAGAAACATTTTTTTACTATCATTTCTTAGCTATTGAAGGACTTTATGATGTTTTCCTAGAAGGACTCTCAGGATACTATAAACAGCATAATAAAATTGGAAGGAATGCTGATTATGATCTACTGAATCCAGAAACACCAAGACATCAAAACAGTATGGATGACTAACATTCAGGATGAACCCCGTGGGCTGGAAGAAGAAAACAGATGGGTTGTAAATGAGTCTTTCTTTTGAGGAAGACAAGATGCTTGATTTTTTCCCAAGTCATTTGTGGGGAACAGGAGAGAATCTACACATAGTCAGCAGACCAGGAATTGAAAATATTCTGTCCCAGGGACTCTCCTTATTAAATGAGTGTTTCACCTCAGAGATTTGTTCACAATAGATTATGTGCTTCCAAGTACAAATTCAGGTGGAATGAAAATGAGAAAGCCAGGGACTGCTCTACATTCTTTCTCCACATGGAGGCTTATAGATAAGCTAAGATATAAGGATATAAGGGGGAAAGTGTTGAACTTGGAATCCAAAGACTCTTTCCATTTGTCCTGTCTTGGGTAAACACATCTACCACTAAAAACCTCAGTTTCTTCATCTGTAAAATGAGGGGATGGGCCTTAGGAGCTCAAATCCCTTCAAAGTATAATGTTCTGTAATTCTTTTCTTCCCCCTACTTAATAGTATTCTATTTTTTTCCCATTACATGAACAGATTGTTTTCAACATTCACTTTTATAAGATTTTGAGCTCCAAATTTTGTTTCCCTCCCTCCTTCCTCGGCCTCTTCCCTGATTCTTTCTCCTTTTTCCTACTACTTTTTCCCTCCCTTCTACCAACCCTTCTATCCACCCCCTTACTCCACCATCTTTTCTTTCTCCTCTCTCCTCCTACTTGCCTATAGAGCAAGATAGATTTC
This sequence comes from Pseudochirops cupreus, assembly GCA_028627135.1. Lineage (NCBI taxonomy): Eukaryota > Metazoa > Chordata > Mammalia > Diprotodontia > Pseudocheiridae > Pseudochirops > Pseudochirops cupreus. The sequence continues at coordinate 400,466,644 of CM053582.1, read as the reverse complement.
TGTAACCAACTGAATGTGTACGTTATTGCCTCTTTGAGCCAAATCCAATGAGAGTAAGGTTCAACCAATGCTTTCCCCTCACTCTGCTTCCCCTCTACTGCAACTGGTTTTTGCACCTCTTCATGTCATATGATTTACCCTATTCTGTTTCCCCTTTTCCTCTTCTCCCAGTACAATCCATTTTTTTCACCACTTAATTTTTTATCCTAACATCAAAATCAATTTATACCCACACCCTCTGTCTATGTATATCCTTTCTGAATCTTGTAATGGAGATACAGTTCTCAAGAGTTACAAGTATCATCTTACGGTATAGGAATGTAAACAGTTTAATCTTATGAAATAGCATAGGTTTAATTTCTTTCCTATCTACCTTTTTATGCTTCTCTTGAGTCTTGTATTTGAAAATCAAATTTTCTTTTCAGCTTTGGTTTTTTCACTAGGAATAATTGAAAGTCCTCTATTTCACTGAATATCCTTCTCCTCCCCTGGAAGATTATGCTCAATTTTGCTGGGGAGTTGATTCTTGGTTATAATCCAAGTTCTTTGGCCTTCCAGAATATCATATTCCAAGGTCTCTGATCCTTCAATGCAGAAGTTGCTAAATCCCGTATAACCCTCACTGTGGTTCCACAATATTTAAATTGTTTCTTTCTGGTTGCTTATAGTATTCTCTCCTTGACCTGATAATTCTGTAGAATTTGGCTACAATTTTCCCTGGAGTTTTCATTTTGGGATCTCTTTCAGGAAGTGATCAGTGCATCCTTTCAATGACTATTTTATCCTCTGATTCTATGATATCTAGGAAGTTTTCCTTGATAATTTCTTGAAAGACGCTGTCCAGTCTCTTTTTTTATCATGAGTTTTGGGTAGTCTAGTAATTCTTAAATTATTTCTCCTGGATCTATTTTCCAGATCAGTTGTTTTTCCATTGAGATATTTTACATTTTTTCTTTTTTTTCAATCTTTTGGTTTTGTTTGATTGGTTCTTGATGTTTCACAGAGTCATTAGCTTCCACTTGCCAATTCTAATTTTTAAGGAATTATTTTCTTCAGTTAGCTTTTGTACTTCCTTTTCCATTTGACCAATTCTACACTTTAAGGAGTTATTTTCTTTAGCCATTTTTTTTTCCTTTTGGCCAACTGTATTTTTAAAGGAATTGTTTTCTTCAATCAACTTTCCCAGGCTATTGACTCTCTCTTGCATACCTCTCATTTCTTTTCCTAATTTTTCTTCTACTTCCCTTATTTGACTTTTAAAATCCTTCCTGAGCTCTTTCAAGAAGGTTTTTTGGGCATAAGATCAATCCATATTCCCCTTGGAGGTTTTGAATGTTGGTATATTGACAATGTTGTCCTCTTCTAAATTTATGGTTTAATCTCCCCTGTCATCATAGTAACTTTCTATAGTCAATGTTCATTTTTGTTTCTTGTTCATCTTTTTTGCCTAATTTGTGGCTTTTAAAGTTGAGCTTTCCTGCTGGAGCACAGAGGGCACTGTCTGGGAGCCAGGGGCCTGGTCACTGGCTTTGTGCACTGAGGCCTCATGTACTGGTAGCTGGAAGCTATAGAGGTCTGGCAGTTTACCTGGTAGTGACCTGGGGTCCTCATGGTGGTTTCTGTTATGTGCTGAATTCAGGTGGGATTTTTCTTCATTTTCCCAGGGCTGCACTGAAGCCTGGAGGATGTCTGTTTGCCCTCAACTATACTGAGGGACCTGGAGGTCCAGCAGCCAGAGGATGACCAACTGTCCTAGGCTGCACTAAACCATGTAATGGTTCTCCAAGCTAGAGTCTTCTGGTTCCCCTGGCTACACTAAAATATGTGGGGGACCTGGTTTTGGTGTTTGCCTGCTCCACCACATTGGGGCTCCACATTTCACGCTGGTTTTCTGAGGTGGGGCTTGCTTCTGGCTTGATGGGAGTCTTCCTGTCCTGGAATGCCCTACCCTTCTGCCTGAATGAGACAGACCTTTCTGACTGATCCTCCAAGTCTCCTGGGCTAAAAGACTGTTCCACTCTATCTTCCTGCTGGCTCTGCTCTTCCAGGATTTCTGGGACACTGTTTTATGGTTTTGCAAAGGTGAAAATGGGAGACCTATAGTGATTTACTGCTTACTCCACCACCTTGGCTCCCAGAAGTGATCTGTAATCCTTGAAGGAAGATCTCAGCAGTTGTTGTTTAGTAGTTTCTGATTTTTCGTGATTCCAGTTGTGCTTTTTAAAATTCATTTATTTATTTTCTTGTTTAAAAAATATGGAATACTTCACAAATTTGCGTGTCATCCTTGTGCAGGGGCCATGCCAATCTCTGTATTGTTCCAATTTTAGTATATGTGCTGCCAAAGCAAGCACCAGTTGTGGTTTTCTTCACAAAAATACTAGAGTAGTTTAACATTTCCTTCTTCAGTTCATTTTACAGACAAGGAAATGGAGGCAGACAGGCATAGATGACTTGCCCAGGGTCACATAGCTAGTAAGTATCTGAGACAGGATTTGAACTCTAGATGAATCTTCCTGATTCCAAGCCCAGCATTCTCCACTGCACTACCCAATTGCCCTACAGAATGAATATTACAACTGACAGTGCAGCTCAATAGGACCACTGGATTTGGAGTCAGAGATCAAGGGGTCTCTGCTCTGCCACCTACTATCTGTACAACCCTAGAGACAGCATTTAACTTCTCTGAATCTCAATTTCCTGTGGGGAAAAATGTGGGAAGGATTTGGGGTGAGGGCTAAATGAGGGTGAACTGCATGACTTCTGTGGTCCTTTCCATCTCTAAATCTATAACCCTAGGATAGACTGCTCCCCGAGCTCTGCCAATGGTTCACAAAACCAAGCCAAACACAAAAAGAAGACAAAATAAAAAAATTTAAACCTCAAATCCAACAGCTAGGAATTGGAGGCAGCTGCAAAGGTGTTGTCTCAGTTGTTTCTTAGTAGCTTTGAGCCTCACATCACAAAACACAAAAGGTAGTGTGGTAAAATGGAAAGAGCAGTGGTTTGAGAGTGAGATGGCCTGAGTTCAAATCCTGTCTTTGCCACTGAATTGCTGTGTGGTTTTGGGCAAGTCACAGTTTCCTTAAGCTTCAGTTTCTTCATTTGTAAAATGAATTAGTTTAAGTAAATAACCTCCTAGGTCTAAATCTATGATTTTAGGAAATGTTTGTAGAATGAAGGTGTCCTTGACTCTCCCTCTTGAGACACTGTTTCAATTCATTCTCATATACTGGTTCAGTTTTATATAAAAAAAAAAACAACTTTACAACTACAACCAACAGCTCTAAGAGAGTATTAAGATATCTGAATAACTGCCTCAATACCAAGAATGGATCATGTGCTGTCATTGTTGTTCAGTGGTTTCAGTTGTGTGCAATTCTTTGTCACCCCATTTGTGGTTTTCTTGGCAGAGATTCTAGAGTGGCTTGACATTTTCTTCTCCAGCTCATTTTACAAATAAAGAAATTGAGGCAAGGAGAGCTAAATGACTTCCCCAGGGTCACACAGTAAGTGTCTGGGGCCAGATTTGAACTCAGGAAAAGGAGTCTTTCTGACTCCAGGTCAGGCACTCCATCCAAAGTATGATCCAGCTGCACAATGACTCATACTTAGACTAAAAATTGATCTTGATCTTCTGTGTCCTGTTCAATTAACCTTTGCTCTGCCACCTGCAGAAAAAAAATCCTTCAATTTCCTGTGTGTTTATTTTCAAATCTGGAAAACTGGGTTTATTATGCCCTGGCTACAAGCTCCTACATTATAGAATTGATATCCTGAGTTCCCTTCTCCACAGCTAAAGGAACATTGAAATTCAACAAACTTGGAGTCATGGAAGATGAGATAGAACATGGCTCTGCATTTTGCTCCCTATATGACCTTGGGAAAGTCACTTAACTTCTCTGTAGGCTTCAGTCTACTTATCTGTAAAATGAGAGAAGTGGACTAAATAACCTCTGAGGTCCTTTCCTACTCAAGAGTCTGTAATCCCATGGTCTCTGGGGCATAAACTCAGTGATTCTAGGTCACCATGTCTGTACTCCTATCCTCAACAAACCATGTTCCTGGTCCCTAAATCCTTCTTATAACCAAATCACTGTGGATGCAAAAGCAAAAGAGAAATAGTACCCTACCTCAAGGAGCTTACATTCAATCAATGAATGTTAGTTCCTTTGCCTCAGTCATTATGAATGACCATTTAACTTAGGTAAGACTACTCCACTATTGGCAATTAACCATATGGTGTCTCCATTAAATCAGGAACACAGACTTAGAGCTGGAAGGGTCATACAATCACAAGAAGATAAAGCTAAAGCTGGAAAGGAACCTCTTGGACCATCTAGTCCAAACCCTTCATTTAACAGATGAGGAAACTAAGGCCTATGAAAGTTAAATGACATACCCAAGCTAGCACAAGTCAGAGGTAATCTAGACAAACTCCCCATTTTACATATAAGGAAATGAAGACCTATAGAAAGGAAGATTCTTGTCCAAGGCAAAGAGATATTAAGTCATTGAGCCAGGAATCAGTTCTTAATCTTCCGACTATAGTCAGCACTCAGGCCATTGTGTATCATGTTCAGCACATGTCTTGAATTGGCATTAGTACTGAAGGTGAGCTCTGGGAAGAAAGTGCTAAAGTATAACATGGAGAAAGAAATGAATACTTGATTAGTAGCCAAATCTGTCAGTTTAAAGAGTATCATCAGCAAAGGTTTTATAGCGCCGTACTGAAATCACACATTAAACATTAAGTGGAGTTTACATTACATACAGGAGATTGGTATTTTAGCAGATTTGAAACCAAAAATAGATCTTAATCGGGGGTTCTTAATCCATGAACTTTGTAAAAAAAGTGTATTTCAGTATTATTGGTTTTCTTTGTAATCTTATGTATTTTGTTTTATGCATTTAAAAACATGATCCTAGAAAAGGGGTTTATAGGCTTTACCAGACTGCCCAAGAAGTTCATGACTCAAAAAAGTTGAAAAACCCCTGTTCTAGATGAATGAGGGTTCCTTATCTATAAAATAAGGGAGTTAGACCAAATCTGGGGCTCCCAAACTTTTTTGGTCCCACTGGCTTTTAATAAACCTTCTTATACCTCCTATTTGATACAAAAAGAAATGTTCTAGATTGTATTGTGCATATAAACAGAATAAAATAGATATGTATTTTTTCATTTCTAAAAGTTGTTGTTCTGTTGTTTTTCAGTCGTATCTGACTCTTCATGGGACCATTTGGGATTTTCTTGGCAAAGATACAAGAGTAGTTTGTCATTTTGTTCTACAGCTTATTTTATAGAAAGGAAAACTAAGGAAAACAGGGTTAAGTGACTTGCCTGGGGTCATACAGCTAATAAGTGTCTGAGATCAGATTTGAACTCAGGAAGACTCCTCTTCCTGATTCCAAGCCTGTCACTTTGTGTACTATGGCACCACCTAACTGCCTTTTCTAAACATACTATAACCTCACTAGTTTCTCATACCTCTGGACGCATGTATACCCAAGGTTGGGAATCCCTGGACTAGCTGATCTCCAAAGACCTTCCTAACTCAATCCATGACCCAGTTGTTATCCATACATAGAAGCAGAGGTGTGCTGGAACCAGCTCTTATCTGTTTTCCAAGAGCCAATCATTACATTTTCAATGTGAACATTTACATCTCAGAAATTGTCAAACGCTACAAACCAGAGCTTGATTTATTGTGTTGTTGACTTTCAAAATAATTAAGAAAGTGATGAAGAAAATGCATTCAATTAAATTAAAATTTAATTAAACTAAAAAGTGTATGCTATCCAATATGAATTTTTTCAGGATAGCAGATTGTTAAAGATTTTTCAGCACACTCTTGCATAGAAGAATACATAGACAAAACAACTGTAAAGGATAAAATGACCTGGGTGAAGCTACAAATGCCTAGGGGATAGACAATATTGTAGACATATATGAGGGAAGAAAAAAATCCAGGTGAAAAGGAAGAAAGCCTTAAAGTAAATGGCATACAGTTGCAGAATTTTTTAGCCAATGATCTAAATGTTCCAGAAGTAAAAACTTCCCAAATTTAAAATCAAAAATCCATTCCCATAGACATCTTTGCATCTGTAACTATGAAGAAATCAGAGTATGGTGCAAGGAATTCAGCTTAGGATGCTTTGGAGTCCTATTTTAAGAACTGTTCTAATCTAATGACTACCTGCCAGCAAAATAGATGGACTTGCCTGGTTAAAGCCCTCAGCATTGGCCTGGAGAGAAATCTAAAATATGGTGACTCCCCTACGGGCTATTTTCACAGCAAGATCAGAGAAACTATTGTTTTCTTGTCTAGGTTGTCAAAATGTGGGAAGAACTGGGTGAAGCCTTGAAAGGAGAACTATACAATAACTGAGTTAATTTCCAGGCCTTAAAAAAGAGAATAGAATGAGAACTATTTTGAGGACATTTTCTTGTTATTCTATTCAATGTTAAATACCGGGGTCAATGTTGACTTAGTGAAGAAGAGGAATTTTCTCTGACATGAGCATCTAACAAACATATGGCCATAATACCACATATCTACCCTTCAAGTCTCAGGCTGTCTTTGAGTAGCTTTGGCGAATCTTTTAGGACAGACCTTCCAGACAAGCTCATGACCCAGCGAGACTTATTTACAATGTTTCTCTTTCTAAAGCTTATTTAAATAGATTGTCTCAAGCAGCATATAATCAGCATAGTTCATGATGATACCTTTTAGCTTTGACATAGCTTAAATTGAAATTATATATTCATCCTATTATAAACATACATATTTTACCATAAATTAGTTTTAACAAAACAATCTTTTTTTATTCTTTAAAAAGCTAATTTTATAAAAGCATTCTTTTCTTTCTCAGTTCTTAGCATAATTCCTGGTATAGAGTGGTGCTTAATAAATGCTAGCTGACAATCAGATTCAAAGATGGTACCACTGAGATAGGCTATAGTAGCACTTTTTGTAGCTGGGGGGGTCACAGTGAATAGAACGCTGGGCCTGGAGTCAAGAAGAACTGAGTTCAAATTTGGCCTCAGACATTTGTTTGCTATGTGACCCTAGGTAAGTCACTTAACCTGTTTGCTTTAATTTCCTCTCCTCCTCCTCCTCCTCTTTTTCCTCTTCCTCTCTCTCTCTCTCTCTCTCTGTCTTTCTGTCTTTCTCTCTGTCTCTGTCTCTTTAGGTCCCTCTATCTCTGTCTCTCTGTCTGTCTCTGTCTCTGTCTCTCTGTCTTTTTCTTTCTGTGTCTTTTTCTCTGCCTCTCTGTCTCTCTCTCTCTATGTCCCTCTTTCTCTGTCTCTCTCTCTCTCTCTGTGTCTCTGTCTCTTTGTCTCTCTCTGCCTCTGCCTCTCTGTCTCTGTCTCTGTCTGTCTGTCTGTCTGTCTGTCTCTCTCCCCTCCCCTGCCCTTGACACATCCAAATCAATTCCCAAGTCTTGACAATTTTACCTTCAAAAAACATTTCATATACCACCTCCATTTCTATCCTCTGACATTGACACCATACTGATACAGTTAACAGGGGAAAAAAACTTGAACTTATTAAGTAGGGGAGATAACAAGACAGTCAGATCTATATTTTAGGAGGATCACTCTAATAGCTGAGTGGCAGATGGACTAGAGCAGGCAGAGATGGGGCATAGAGAACAACCACGAGGCTATTGAAATATTCAAAGAGTTAGGGAATGATGAAATGATTGAGAATGGGGTAGCAGACATATAAGTAGAGACAAGAAGATACGAAGCTAGGAACACTATTTAGTAGTAGATGAAAGTGAGATTGAGGAGTCAAAGATGACACCGATTTTTAAGGTTGGGTGACGGAGAGGATGGTAGTGTCCTGACCTACACTATTCATTCCAGTCATATTGTCCAACAGGCAATTTGGGGTGAATAACACACCATCTATTTTTTCCATGTGCTCACACAAGTGGTCTCCCATGTCTTCATGCAGTCTCTCTATACTTCTATCCAATAAAATTCCTAGTTTCCTCAAAGTTCAGCCCAAGTGCCACCTTTAATAAGGTCTTTTCTGCTCACTCCCTATTATTAGTGTTGTCCAACTCTTGAAACTTTGTTCAATTTGAGTATTCTTTGCATGAACTTATCTGAGTAAATGATACATTCCTCCATAGCATGCAATCTCCTCAAAGGCAGGCATAGTTTTCTGTTTTGTTTTGTACTAGCAATGCCTTCCAAAGTACCTGGCACATGGTAGATACTTTTTAATGTTTGTTGGACAACTAAGTTCTGTTTAGTGTGTATAATTAATCTATGAAGTGTTTGCATGTTCAAATTCACATTTTCAAATTTAAAATTATGTAAAATATGATCATTTGTTGCAGCCAATGAAAATATGCAGTAGTAATTTGAAAAATATGACTGCTTCAGGGGATTCATTATTAATTGGAACCTAGCTGTATTTTATTCTAAGTCCTTTTGAAACATCCTTTAAGATTTGATCTCCTTCAATATTATGTTTATTTCTTCTGCACTGTTCTCTGGGTAGGGAACATTTCTGCATAATTTACATAGGTACATAAAGTTCTTTTATTGGAATGGTGTTATTGGTTGTTGTTTTTTCTTTGGAGTCTCAACTCTAAGCCAAAGACTTGTCCTTTTACTCATGCCAAATCAGGGACACTACCTCTGAACGACTGCCTATGGAATGGACCACAGCACATACCCCAATGTCTCTGTTTGCTTACCTAGGAAACAGGTCCATTACCATATTCCACATGCAAGGGGCATCTGCTCTATGTCAAATCCCTCCAAAATACAGGCTGTTCCATTTGTGTCTTGCCATCATCCACTCCTCTCGCTCCCTCCTGCGGACCCTACATCTCAGTAATAGGGAAAATTTATTTGACCACTTTAAGAACCCACCAAAACCTCTGGAATTCTGGGTTTCAAGCCAAATACAAATCTTTTGAGGTTCAATTTTGCCTTCTGGCAGCCAAAGAGACTTTCCAGGTTCATAAGAAGAAGGGGGAAAAACGACTTCCTTCAGTTGTTTGTACGGCAATAATTTCTTCGGACCAATATTTTGCTGAGTAAAATGGAAACAAGTTAGAAATCCACAGATGACACTGCATTTCATTTAAGAGTACAAGAGGGAATTCAAGGTGCATTTGAAAAGCTAACTCCCAATACATTTGACATAAAGATAGAAAAGCTAAATTATAATAAAAGTTATAAATGGCAGTTCCAGATAACAACAGAAAAGATTTTATGGAGCAATAATTGATTGGTAATTTTTCTTTGCTGTAAGAGAAGGATCTTTGAGGAATAGTATGATGGTAAATGATAGAAGTATGAAAATATAAGTTAAATTTGGAAGCAAAAATATAATAAATAGTGGGGTAAATAAATGTGAAAGAAAAAAGGCAAGAAAAAAAGAGAACAGCAAAGGAAAGCAGAAGGGAAGAAGGAAAGAAACTCCAAGAAGAAGAGGACATGACAATAACAATCTCAATTTATCAAGTCCTTTAAGGTTTGCAAAGAGTGTTATGCATGTAATGGAGGGGGTTCCATTTCTCTTCCCCCTCCACCCCCCACAAACACACCACGAACTTTAACTAATATCTCCATAAATGGTCCTATTATAATTATTGTAAGAAAAGGAGTTTTCATTTCCCACTTCAACTGATATAGTCACAAAATCAATCACAAAGTAGTAGGTGTTGAGAGCTTTTTCTTAAACTGGAATCACAGAGGATTGTATGGTTTTGGCTGGTAGATGAATGACCAGTAATAATACACAGGAAATACCTTGTGATTGGTAAGGCAAATCAGTCACGATCCTAGGTTCTTATATTAAACAATCAAGTCAGTTCAGGTACATTTGCAAGTTCAGTGGGAGAAAAGTTCAACAGTTCAGAAATTTGAGCCAGAAGTGGAAGAAGCAAGGACCAGAGAGGTAACTGATCTTGGGTATAAAGGAAAAGATTTCCTCTCCTCCCTTCCCCTTTAATAACTACATCATCAGATAGACCAGACCAGTAAGAGACAATGCATCCACCAGGACAAAGAGATAGGACTGAAGAATTCTGAGTAACTGCTGCATAAAAGAGGAAGAAGATTAATGTAATGTGATCCTTTATGGCATAGAGGATACCAGCTATGAACTCAAGGAATGAATAGGTTCCAGGAGTCCAATTAAACTGTCCATTCAACAGAATGTACCCAAAATGAGCTGTGTTGAGGATTTTTTGGAAAGAGAAAGGATGTCTAAGTCCTGAAGCAATAGGAATTGTGAGTTACCCTTCGCCACATGTTTATCCTATAATGTGCCCTCATTACCATTGTACATTAAGTATGTCTTTCTATGAACCCAGTGTGTAGATGGGAGTGTAACCAAAGTCTGGGGAAAATTATCCATAGCAACTGTTCTTATTATATGTCATTTTAGTAGATGTCTTTGATAGAAGGTAATTAATTCTCCTGGCTGGTTCATAATCAAAATGCACTGGTAGAGGCTCATAAGTAGTGTTAGGAGTAGCCAACCACAGGACCATCCTTAAAACTCAACATAGCAGCCAACAGTCTGGGGACCCAACCTATAAGTTGGAGTGAGTAGCTCCAACAGGGGCACTACTTACTAAATGTCTCATATGATTAATACAACAGCCTTGTGAAATAAATAGTCTTATTATCTCTTACTTATAGATAAGTAACTCAAAGCTCATGGGGGCTAAGTTAGCTTTACCAAAACTTATCAAATGACAAAGCCTGGGTTCAGACTCAGGCATTCTGAATACCCGGGAAACTACGTAGAACAGTGGATAGAGTGTCAGGCCTGGAGTCAGGAAGATTTAAGTTCAAATCTAGTCTCAAAAACTTACTAGCTGTGTGACCCTGAGCAAGTCACTTAACCCTATTTGCCTCAGTTTCCTCATCTATAAAATGAACTGGATAATGAAATGGCAAACCACTCCAGTATCTTTGCCAAGAAAACCTCAAATAGGTCACAAAGAGTCAGATACGACTGAAAACAATGAAACAACCAACAACATTCTGAACATGGATCCAGCGTTCTTTGATTGCTTCCCTTCAAGTTATCAAGTTAAAGGCCTTGAGACTTTCAGCTATTTTGGAGAGCACAGAACATGAGCCCAGTTTTCCAGGGGTCTGAGTCATCACAAAAAAACATAAGAGGAAATCCTTCCTCTATTGCGAAGGCAACATGGTATACTGGGCTGAACCTAAAATCAGAGGGCCTGACTTTAAAATAAAACTCTGGGTATTACTATCTATGTGACCTTGGGCAAGTTCCCAAAGCTTTCTGAAATTCAGCTTTCTCATCTATAAAATGAAGAAGTTGGGGGAAGGGAGACTAGATGACCTGCAGGGTCCTTTTCACCTTTAGATCTATGAAACTGAGACTTTCACACCATGATTCTATGAGGCAAGAAGGAGGATCTCTCTCCTGCCAAGATCACACCCATCATCACCAGTCCTGGACACCCACATACAGAAAACACTAGTCCAGAATTTCTGCTTAGCTCTTAACTCTTGCCCATGCATACCTGGGAAGAAGGGGACTACATATGGAATGGGCCCATAATGCTGTTGTCTACACAGCCTGCTTTCCTATGCTTTTCAGAAGCTGAAATAAGCACAGGTGGAACTCTTCCCGTTAGTCATATATCATGAATTCATGTTCTTTTGGATTTCCTTACCTTCCAATCAGGTACAATGGAGGAGAGAAAGGAGTTTTGTTGTGGTTTTTTTTTTCTTTGCTGGAAAGTAACATGTTCTTGTGAAGGGAGTTCCAGGGCTTAATGGCAAGGGAAATGTTGCCATAAAAATGAAAATGGCACCTTAGCACATCCCAGATGCCAGAAGTGAGACTTAAAGAGAAGCAAATATACTTTCACAAAAACATGTACCTCACCCAGAGACAACATAACATTAGACCTGATCCTGATTGGGTAACTTGGAATTGGCCTTATTTTCTGCCAACAAGGTTTTCCTCCCTTCCTGGAGAAGAGTTTAGGATAGTCAGTCCTCATGGTGTCCTGCCAATTGCAGGTTTCATTAGAGCCAAGGTGATTTTGAGGGCCAATAGGTAAGAGGGAAAACAGTGAGAGTCACACATTTCTCTCACCTCTCTGGAAACCAAATATTAAATGTAGCTGATGAAAAACAAATTTCATTTTTTTAATCAGCTTTGCCTTTGAAAAGTAGTAACAAAGGCAATTTATTACCATCAGTCTAATAAATTTAATATACCAAGTATATTACTAAAAGTTTATTATTTTCTACAAGTATATTATTAAAAGTTCATTATCATTTTCTAGAAAGACAACTCCCCTTAAAAACAAAAACAAAAGTTTGCTAGCAATAGACTAATGTCACAAAACCCACCAAATCAAAAAGGGTCGCTACCTGTGTACCTCAAAGGCAATAGAGCCCATCAGAGAAATCCAGGCCACATTAGGAACGGGAATAAAATGGGGAGGTGATCTGTGCATTAAGGGAGTTTTGAAAAGAGCAGCAGTGACTAAATTCAGACTTTAAGTTGGGTTGTGGGTTTTTTGAAGTTTTTGAATCTAAATCAGAAAGAACAACATTTTTTTTTTGTCACAAGGTGATATAAAGGGTGATTTGTCCAAGGCGGAATTTTTTTTTTTTGAAATGAGCAGGAAATGTAATGAAAGACATTCTTGGTAAGACTTGAAGGCAAGGAGAAACATGGAAGCAGCCAGAGACTAAGGAGGATTTCATGGAGAAGGGCCATATTGCTTTTAGCTGAAGACATACAGATCATGTAAGCTCCTCTCTGAGGTAATGAAGAAATACTTTCCTGGATTTCTGCTCTGCTTTAGATATTAATTACACAGTAGATAGACCCTTCATGAAAAATATTGAAATTATACTCTACTTTCCTGATTTTGGGATGTGAGCTTTCAGCCAATGCTCCTTAAAAAGGGCAAAGAAGAATGAAAATAGACACTGAGCAGAAGGAAGGTAGATGAGTTCAGAGATCCTTGAGCTAAGAGCCTGCTCTATAATGCTCAAAGATTCTCCAAATCCACTTAGTTATACTACTGGCCTCTGACTGATGTATCCCCACTGCTAGAAATACTGCCTTCTTTCTCCCCTGTGGTAACTATTATACAACGAAGACACTATTTAACAGAGCTATCTTTCTTTATCTTCATATCTACTCTTTGACAGTCCCTACCTCCAGTAGAGTAGACTTATCCATAGTTCCTTTCTGTCCTTTCTCAATCACTCAGCTAACAAATACATGGTAAGTGGCAACTATATGCAAGGCATTGTGCTAGGCAATGCCAGGAGACAAAGACAAAATTGAAACAGTATCTGCCTTCAAGAGAGGAGACCAAATAGTCCTGTATTTCCAGTGTCAGTAGAGTTCTTTTCTATCCCTGACTTGCCATTCTCTCCTCTTCCCCTGTGTCAAAGCATTTTCCTGTGTCTTCTAGAAAGAAGATTATGAGATTGTAGAAGGGGGTTCTACCTGAAGTGGAAAAATTACCTAAAAGTGGCACAAAGTTAGTAAGGGAAGAGCTTGCTTCTTGAACAGACAGGAAGAAGAAAAATCGGTGGTGTTAGTTGACCCTAGGCAGAGAAGACTTCCCCATAGTCACAAGGAAAAGAAAGAGAGAAAGAGGTGAAATACTAAGTACAATCTTATAGAAGCTTATTAATGTACAGAAAACATATCAATTATAAAATCAAATGCCAAAATTACAATGTCCCAATCAACCAGTAAGCATTTATTAAATACTTAGTATGTGCTAGGCAGCATGTTAAGAACTAGAGATGCAAAGAATTTACATTATAATGTATATATTCCCTTATAGGAAAAATATCCTTTCCCACTCCTTTCACTCTAACTAATAAAGATTTAGAGTTGGAAGAGATCTTTAGGATAATTAACCCAACCCCTTCATTTCTGATATATGGAAACTGAGGTCCCAAAATGTTAAGTGACTGTCGTAGCACAAAGCAGAGAAAAGATTTAAAGCAAGTCCTCTGAGTTAAAACCTAGTGATGTTTCTACTATGTACTGAACAGTCACCAGCCTCCTGTTGTTGAGAGGATGAAATTATATTTTGTAAAACACTCAGGGACAGTGCCTGGGACAGAGTAGGAACGTAACAACTGGTTGCAGTGATTAGATGGCTCAGTAGATAGAACACTGGTCTTAGAGTCCGGAAGATCTGAGCTGAAATCCAGCCCCAGACACTTATTATTGTGATGACCCTGGGCAACTCGGTTTCCTCATCTATAAAATTGAGATAATAATAGCACCTACATCCCAGGGTTGCCATGAGGCTGACATGAGATAATAATTGTAAATTACTTAGCACAGTGCCTGGGACATAAGCATTTAATAAACGTTTGTTTCCCTCATTCATGATTTATTCTTATAGAATTCTCCATAATTCTTTTTTTTTTCTTTTTCTTTTTGGAGGGCAATTGGGGTTAAGTGACTTGCCCAAGGTCATACAGTTAGTAAATCTGTCACGTGTCTGAGGTCAAATTTGAACTCAGGTCCTCCTGATTCCAGGGCCAGTGCTCTATTCACGGCACCACCTAGCTGCCCCTATTCATTTTAATTTGTTACTACACCTTAGATTTACAACATAGATTCATGGATAAGTTTCTTTCTTTAACTTCCCTGCTGAAGAATTACTGTTTCCCATTTAATCAAACTATGTTCTCCTAATCAATTAAAGTCTAAGTTTAATTTACTTTATGCAAAATTGTACATATTAAATACACCTGGCCATACCCAACATTAATTCCAACTATTTTACTAAACCCAACACAGCCTAATTTCTCTCCTCCTTTTCTGTGTATATGCTTGTATCTACCTATGCATATATACATTATATTTGTATATGCGCACACATGTGCATATATGTGTGCATGTGTGCATGCTTGTGTGTGTGATATATTTCCTCTATTTTCTGTTTACTGTTTTGCTTAACAGAGTTGACTTGATATTTGCTGTTTATGATGGTTTTTGTGTAAGGGTTAGCAACTAGGGAAGCAGATTTTACTCTAAACCTGTGGTACCCCTAGCCCAGTAACATTGGGGGGGTACAGATGGATGTAAATTAGTTCAATGCTTGTTGTTCAGTCATTTCAGTTGTGTCTGACTCTTCGTGACCCCATTTAGGCTTTTCTGGGAGGGGATACCACCTCATTGTCCCTAAATTAGCTCAAAACCTTTCTTAAATTTAGGTGAAAGAAAGAGCAAGCACTATCTATGGCCCTTCTCCTTCTCTCAAAGCCAAAATTACTATCTCCCTTAAAGAGAGACATTTCCTCATTTCTCACCTGGCTGTACTACTTTGGCACTTCCGTGATTGACTTCTCTCCTGAGCCCCAGAAGTTTTTTGGGGATAAACTTATCATCCCATAAGATCTCATCAGCCTTGGTACTTTACCTCATCATTAGCCTCTGCCTCTCTGATTAGAGAGTGGGCACATGAACTTCAAACCCCCATTTAAGGAGAGAGCTCAGCTCAGATATCTTACCTTATCCTCAGGGTATTTAGCACAGGTCCTCATACATAGTAGGAGCTTAATAAATGTCTATTGATTGATTGATCCATCTCTCCTACAGAAGAGTAGGTCAGAATCCAAAGATACCACCAAACTATCTTCATGCCTTCCATGAGACACATCCATTGTGTTGTAATTGTCCTTCATTTTCAAAAAGGACCATGGCATCAGGGAAATGATAACGTGATTTGCAGTTGACTTTGATTTGAGTGAGGGAGGGCCATTCAAAGTCACTAGCCTCACTTTCTCCTCCAGAGCCATCTGGATCCAGTGACTGGATATTCATCAGGATGACTGGAGATGACCCAGGATGCACTGGGAAACCCTGGACCTTTTAGGCTAAGGCCTTTTCAGGTTCTCACTTTGAGTGAGGTAATGCCCATTCAGTGAATAGGGCTCTTTAAGAAGTGAGTCAAGGGATGGCCCCTTTAATTAGAAAAAAAAATCAAGCTGGGAGGGGAAGTTCATCAGGGTCGCTGTTCCAAAAAAGAAAGTTACCATTGACATTCACTCTAAGCCAGCAGGGCCCAAAATGCAGGCATTAATGAACTGGCTTTAAGGTTTTGAGAAAGAAGGAAAGAAAAAAGGAAAGAAAGAAAGAAAGAAAGAAAGAAAGAAAGAAAGAAAGAAAGAAAGAAAGAAAGAAAGAAAGAAAGAAAGAAAAGAGGGAGGGAAAGAGGGAAAGGGAGGAAAGGGGAGGGGAGGGAGGGAAGGGAGGAAGACATCCATATTCATTTAGACAGCCATATGTACAGATATATCATACATGGATACATATATGCTCCTTACATATATAAAGGGGGCAGTGTGGTATAGTGGAAAGACAGCTAACCTGGAAGTCAATAAAACTTGGGATCAATTCTTACCTCTGACAAATACTGGCTGTGTGACTCTGTAGAGGTCACTCAAGTTCCCAGTGATCTGGACAATTCTCTGAGATAATAAGGTGCATAAAAGGTGCCAGCTTGCACTGACAGAGTGTTTCTCACACTGGAGTTCCTTATGTATAGTTGCAGCACTTGTATATATGCACCATTATATTGCATGCTTTAACCTTGAGGCATAACTTCAACCTGAACTGAGGAATACACATCTTTCCAAGGCGGATAGGTGACTCAGTGTATAGAGAGCTGGGCCTGAAGTCAGGAAGACCTGAGTTCAAATCTGGCCTCAAACACTTACTGGCTGTGTGACCCTGGTCAATTTACTTAACTCCTATTGCTTCCTAAAAATATCCTAAAATTACCTGTTTCAAAATTGGAGCTGATTTGTTTCCTGTATTCTCTATTAGCATATTGGTAAATGGGGTTTTTTGTGGGGTGGCACTACATAAACCTTATACGTGTGAATATGTGCATGTATTTTTTGCATTCATAGTGGATAATGATAGACTTGGAGTCAGAGAATCTGGATTCAAGACCTGCCTCTGCTGTTTCTACCACCTTTATGATCTTGAGTAATTTTCTTGGGCTTTAGTTTCTTTATCCGTAAAATGAGGTGGTTGGACTTGAGGACCTCTGAAGTCTTTTCCTCTTCGAGGTGAATGATCCCAATAAATCTTCCCCCTGACACTTTTTATGTGACTACAGGCAAATGCCTTAACCTCTGTGAGCTTAAGATCACTCTCTAAGGCAGCGGTTCTCAACCTGTGGGTTATGTTCAATTTGTAACAATGAAAATACATCCTGCATATCAAATATTTACATTACAATTCATAACAGTAGCAAAATTACAGTTAAGAAGTAGCAACAAAAATAATTTTATGGTTGGGAGTCACCACAATGTGAGGAACTGTATTAAAGGGTCACGGAATTAGGAAGGTTGAGAACTACTGCTCTAAGGCTTTAAGCTATGGACAAGTACTTACTAGAAGAAGTTCTCACACAGACAAAATCTCAGATCCTGGGCATATATGTCTGCATATTTGTAGCCACATCATGCATGCATCAATCAACCTGTTGTTGGTCTAGGGCTATATTTGCTTTCATCCACATTTTCTCTTTTTGACAGTAAAGTTCTGGAGGGCTGGGACTATACCTTCTCTACATTCAGTAAGCACACATTCCCCTTGCTATAACACAGTAGAGATAAGGATTGGTGTAGTCTGTTGCTCCTGGCCAGAAAGGAGAGAGGAAAGCTATGAGTCCAATTTCATCTCTCTCTCTTTTTTTCTCCTCTATGGCTTAATGTGAATCCCCCTCAAACTTGTTCTCTCTAAGCTTACATCCAGCACACAGGCCATTGCCCATTTTGCATTTGGCTTCTGTGTGGAATTTGTAATAACAGGATAAAGAAATATATAGTCTCTCAGTGCTCAGAATGGCACCGTGTCATGTGGCTTGGGAAGGTATGTCTGGAAGTATCATATGGCTGTTACTCAACCTGGACACAGAAGAGCATTGTACAAATGGCCTCTCTGGCAGTGCAGCCCCAAACACAGATGTACAGAGGAGCTGGCTCAGACTAACGACCACATATTTCAATCAGGGCCATGAGAGATTTTTTTTTTAATTGCAAAATATCTCCTCCTCCCTCCCTCCCCCTCTTTTTTTCTTTTTACTCTGCAAGGAAAATAGAATTCCTCTCCTGCCTTAACACTGTATACCAAGAAGACTTTCTGTTCTTTGGGACACAAGTTCAAGCCTTGGTCATGTCACTCTATTGCTCTACTTCTCCCAACACCCCAATGCACTGAGGAATCATTTCAAATATGTTCTCATTATAGAGTTTAGAGGGTTTCAACTCCTAAAGAGAAAACTGAAGTTGGTATAACTTCTTTCAAGAGCGTTCTTCATTTTCTTAGAAATTCAGCAAAGAAAGCCATTGGAGTGCTACATATCAATCAATAAGCATTTATTAAGTACCTACTGTATGTCAAGCACTATCCTAAACTCCGGAGTCATGGCTTCATGAACTACCTCCTGTCCACCTTTCCAGGTGGCTTACACATTATTCTCCTTCATGCCTTTTATATATCAGCCAAACTGGTCTGCTTGCTACTCCACAGATGTGATATTCTATCACCAATCATTGTGTCTTTGAACTGATTTCCATGCCTGGAATTCACTTCTTCCTCCTGCTCACTTGGAATCCCAAGCTTCCTTCAAAGCTCAAATGCTGCCTCCAAAGGAGATTGGTTCTGATTCTTGCTCCCCCCTCCTGTGGCTGTTTCCCCCACCATCACCCCACCCAGTTACTTTTACCTACTTTGTATACATTTTGAATTCACTTTCTTTATACACAAGTGGTTTTCCTCCAAAAGTATGTAAGCTCCTTGAGGGCAGGACTATTGGGTTTTTTTCTTTGTATGCCCAGTGCCTAGCCCAGTGGCTCACATACAGTAAGCCTTTAATGAATGCTTCTCAACGGTTCTGGGAGAGCCATGTGTCATTATAAGAAAGAGAAAAGGAAAAAGATATTCAGAGTACTTTGTGTAGATAGCAGTTGAGATGAGCAAATCCATGTGAATTTAATTATGATAACCTGGAACATAATCAGAAAAGGGTGACCAGGAGAATGAAGGGACTGAAGATATTAGATGAGTTGAGAAAATGATGAGGCTTGGTCTCCGGAATAGAAGATTTGGGGGGGTGGGGAAAAGGAGATAATTTTGTTGCTCAGTTGGGTCCAACTCTTTGTGACACCATTTGGGATTTTCTTGGCCAAAATACTGGAGCTGTTTGCCATTTCTTTCTCTAGCTCATTTTACAGGTGAGGAAATTGAGACAAACAGAGCTAAGTGACTTACCCAGGGCCACATAGCTATAAGGTGTTTGTGATAAGATTTGAATTCAGAAATAAGTCTTCCTGATGTCAGAACAACACTCTATCCACCGCACAACCTGCCTGCCCTAAAGGAGATAATAAATGTCTTTTTTTTTTTAAGTCACGTTAAAGAACAGCCAGTCTTACTCTGCTTAGCAAGGGGAAGCATGAGTAGCAACGTATGCATGTTGCAGTGAGGCAGATTTTGGCTCAATACAAGAGATGACAAAACAAGCAACCTATCAATTGGAACTATCCCAGAGTGCAAAGTGCTTCCTTGGGAGGTGGTGGGTTCACAATCACTGGAGATCTTAGAGGTAAAACAGGGTGAGCATTGACTGGAGACAGTGTAAAGAAAATTCCTGCAGGTGAAGGTTGGATCAACTGGGCTCGAAGTTCCCTTTACAATCTACAGTTCTGAGATTTTTATACCAAAGGGTCAATGCGTGACAGAGGCCAGACTAAATGTGTATCACAAATGAGAAGACAATCTTCAGTATAATGTGAGTGCATAAACCCTGTAAGTCGGAGGAGGAGGGAAATGTTGTGCACAAAGATAAAGCCAATTTCCAATAGGTTAAAGAAATTAAAAAAGCAAGATGGAGTAGAAGAAAGAGTGCTGAGTCAGGAAGACCTGGGTTTGAATCCTACCTCAGACATCCTGGGTTGCCGTGCAAACCACTTAATCCCTGTGTTCCTCAGTTCCCTCACCTGTAAAATGAGGGGGTTGGAATTTATGGCCTCTAAGGTTCTTTTCAGCTCTAAATTTCTGATTCCATGAGCTTTTCATTAAGATACCAGTTGTTTTTTTTTTGAAAGAGAAAGCTTTTGGGATTTATATGGATTTTATATATATGGATCTATTGAAAAGAGTTAAGGGCAGGAATAATGTGGGAAGTAGAATACAAAAACTTGACAAAGGAAGGAAAGGCCCAAGAACTGAATTAATTTACAAATGAGATTGTTTGGGTCACTAAAACATTCTCTTGAATCTATCTTATAAAACAGTAAGCTTCTCCATAAGGAGAGTGTCTCAGGCATCCTATCTTCATTAGACTCTAAATAACTTTAAAACTTGACTTATTAATTATGATGGTTAGATGAACTCAGTAACGTAACTCCATACCCCAGCCTGAACTGCTCTCCTCCAAAAAAAAAAAATACATTAGTTTCCAACAATTTTTTCAACTTGCATTTTTTTTCCTTTTGCCTGAAGTTGTAAAAGAAATTAAACAAAAGATTCCTTGGTTAACCTCCTGGTACTTCTTGTTTTGCACCAACATGGCCACTTTTTCCCCTCAAAACCAAGTGGTAGCTACAGTATTTCATCATCACATTCCTGTCTGATACAGTCAGAAGAACATCAAAAACAGCTCCCAGGTGGTCCCAAATATCCATCTGGATTATTTATATCTATAAACCTTATATTTAATCTGTTCTATTTCATATTGAATATACAAATAATCATGATGAATATTTGGGACCACCCAGACACTTTATCTTCCCGACAGGATACATCCATTAAATAGAAACGTGTATGTATGTGTACACTCATGAGTATGTGTGTATAAATTGTTATTGTACTGCATATTCAGGACGGATACTGCTAATGGTGTTGTCCTCATGGGAGAGTGTGACTGAGAAGCCCAAAGCACGACCTACAGTGCTGTGGATATATAGACAACTCTCCCTTGACTGGCGATATAATTCAGCTGTGTATGTACAATGTGCATTCTGCCCACCCTTTTCATATTGATCATGCCTGATTTTCATTATAGATGGGAGACTTGGATTGATCTAGGGCTAGCCCAAGGCAACACAGTAGAGAAAATTTGACTTTACTTATTCTGTGTACTTCATTATCCAGTGTTTGCCTCCTTGCTGTCTTGCTGCCAAAGAACCCTATAGGGGCAACTTCCCTAGGTCTGTACATCCTTGTTTCACTATATATTGTTCTTGCAGTCAATCTTTTTGCCTTTTCATAGGCCAGCCCTCCTGCCTGGAATGTTCTCCTTCTATACCTTTGCCTCTTAGAATTCCTTGTTCCATTCAAGTATCACATACACAAGGACTTTTTTCCAATCCTCCCCCAACTCCATTCCCAAATAGATCCTGTAATGATAGATTCTATAAATTTATTGTTGGTTTTTTGGGGGGAAAGGGGTTAGTAGAGGGGAAGTATAAGCCTAGAGACAGAATCAAACACCTTTAGGAATCTGTGACCCTGAAGAGGTCAAATAATGTCCAACCAGGCATGATCATCAGTCTATTAGAAATTTCCTCCTAAAAGTTTTCCTTATAAGGATCTACTAGTTCTATATAGGTACTTTCTTCCTCCAATGGCACAAATACAGACTAAACCACAAAATGCACATTCTTCTTGCTGCAACTGAAAATGTTTTCAGGAAAAGGATAAAAACCCTTTAGATTCAAAATGCAGAAGTCATCAGGCTTTTTTTAAGCCATAAATATTCTTGTAGAAATTTACCACCTTGAGAAATCCCTGTCTTTGAACTCTAGTGTTCAACAGAAACTTGAATGTTCTGTACAATGAAAAGTTCCATTCCTATAAAATCAGAAATACCTTTCTTGATTCATTTCATATTAGAGAGCAATAAGGTTCACAAATGTCTCTGTGAAGTCTGAGTGTAATAAAATTTAGCTATAAACTGTCTCATATGTTACAGTCTCCTATGCTGGTCACAGCCTAATCCTTGCTAAAAAGATCTCCCTTTAGAGGTTTACTTCATGATCAAGAGCAAGAAACATAAAAGGGTACAACAATCTATAAATGTCTACAAATCCAATCATCAAAAGAGATTTTTTAACGCTTGTTCTATAGCTTGCCAAAACAACTCTAATATTCATGATTTCTAATGCCCAACTTGCTTTCATAGAAAGTTCTTGTAACTTGGTCTCAATGGAGTATTTAAGATTCAATCCATGTTTAGATCTATCATACAGTAGTTAATAGATGTACTTCAACAGATTCAGCATCAATTTCCCATTTAAAAATTCATGGGTGGAGGGGAGGAGAGATGGAGCCAAGATGGCGGAGAAAAGCCAGGAAATTGCCTGAGATCTCCCCAGTTTCTGTTGGAAACAAAATTAAACCAAGACTCTAAAACAATTCTGGAGTGACAGAGTCCACCTAAAGACAGAGTGAAACAATTTTCCAGCCCAAGATAACTTAGAAGGACTTCAGGAAAGATCTGTCTCAGTTGGTTAAAAGGAGAACAGTGCATAGAACAGGCAGTGTCCAGGTAAGTCAGTGAGGGGCTCTTAGCCACAGCACAGCTCAGCACCCACAGCCCTGCAGTCCTGGCTTAGCAGACCAACTGTGAGACCTCCAGTCCCATTGCAGAAGATAAATTGCCAGGCCTGGAACCCAGGGCACAAAATGTAAAAGTAGGTTGGCCACCCTAGCACAGAGTGCAAGACACAAGATCCAGAGGCCCTGCTGCAGAAAGCCAGTGACCAGGAACCTGACCCTCAGTGCAAGAATCTTGGGAAAGTGTCCCCTGTACTCCAGGAGCTGAGTTCAACATCAGAAAAATGAACAAAAATAAAAAAGAATCCTGGCCACAGAAAGGTACTATGGTGACAGGGAAGCTCCAAACACACAAACTCAAAAGGGGGAAAATGTCAAAATACCTACATGCAAAGCCTCAGAGAGGAATATGAAATGGTCATAAGCACAAAAAGTCCTCTTGGAAGAGGTTGAAAAGAATTTTTAAAAATCAAGGAGAAGTGGAAGAAAAATTAGGAAAAGAAAATAGAGCTATGCAAGGGAATTATGAAAAAAAACAGCAGTAGGAAAAGAAATCACAAAAATGGATGGAAGAAAATAATTTCTTAAAAAATAGAATTGGCCAACTGGGGAAAAAAACATCCACTAAAGAAAACATCTCCTTTAAAAATAGAGTTGGCTAAATGAAAAAGGAGGTACAAAAACTAACTGAACACAATAATCCTTTAAAAATTAGAACTGGGCAAGTAGAAGCTAATGATTCTATGAGACATCACAAATCAGTCAAACAAAATCAAAAGAATAGAAGAAAAAAAATAGAAGAAAATGTAAATGGAAAAACAACTGGCCTAGAAAATCAATCCAGGAGAGAATATTTAAAGATTACTGAACTACCTGAAAGCCATTCAAAACAAAACAAAAAAAAAAGCCTGGACAGCATCTTTCAAGAAATTATCAAAGAAAACTGCCCTGATAGCCTAGAATCAGAGTGTAAAATAGTCATTGAAAGAATCCATGATCATGTCATGAAAGCAATCCCAAAATGAAAACTCCAAGGAAGATTGTAGCCAAATCCCACAACTATCAGGTCAAGGAGAAAATACTGCAAGGGGACAGAAAGAAACAAATAAAATAAGAAGGAGCCAGAGTCAGGACTATACAAGATTTAGCAGCTTCTACATTAAAGGATCAGAGTGCCTGAAATATGATATTCTGGAAGGCAGAAGAGTTAGGATTACAACCAAGAATCAACTACCCAGCAAAACTGAGGATAATCCTTTAGGGTAAAAGATGGACATTCAATAAAATAGAGGACTTTCAAAAACTCCTGATGAAAAGACCAGAGCTAAACAGAAAATTTGATCTTCAAATAGAAGACTGAAGATAAGCATAAACACATAAACAGAAAGGAAAAAAAAGTATTCAAGAAGGTTAAACAGTTTACATGCCTACATGGGAACATCATACTTATAACTCTTAACAATTATATCTCTAGGAAGATGGTGGAGTAGGTCAGAAAATTCCAAGCTCTCAAGATTTTCCCCCACAAAAGACATAAAATAGAATCTTAGGGCAAACAAAGTCAGGTAAAAATAAATAAGAATAGGAGCACAACAGGGGTCTTCCTGAGACAATTTGAGATCAGAAGAAAAATCCCAGAACTAGGTTTGGTCCCTGTGAAGAGTAAATACCTCCAGACTAGGATCCACTTCAACAACAAGAAGCAAGCCACTTAAACAACAAGCAGCAACCCCTGGGATTATTTGGTTTTAGAGGCTGCCTGGACCCCAGCCACAGGAACTTTTACCCCTAGGATAATGAGGGAATTGGGCATCTGAGCCAGGGAATATCGCAGGAATCTCTGATGACAAGGAATGCCAGACCCAGCTGTGCTGCAAAGAGCAGGCAGAGGCAAGAAGGAACCAGCAC
>CM053582.1:400422349-400441644 GCA_028627135.1 Pseudochirops cupreus | reverse complement strand
TTTAAAAAAAAATACACAGGCAAAGGAGAAAGAATCCAACCTTAGAAAGCATTATGGGAATGAGAAGACCAGGGTTCATATTCAAAGGAGGATGTTGAAGTAAAGAGTATCATCAAATAATCACCTATTCCTCCCCCCCAAAAAATTCATAGATCTTTAAAAAGACTTTAAAAACCAAATGACAGAGATAGAGGAAAAATAAAAAATAAGAATAATACATGAAAAACAAGAATATTATGAAAGAAAAGTCAACCAATTCGAAAAGGAGATCCAGAATCTTAAGGAAGAAAATGACACCTTTAAAATTAGAATCGAGTAAGGCAAAGTCAGTGAAATTATAAGAGATAAAGAAATAGCTAAACAAAATATTAATAATGAAAAATAGAAGAGAAAGTAAAAACATCTTATAAAAAACAACAAATCTGGAGAACAGATCAAGAAGAGAAAACAAAAATAATCAGACTAACTGAAAGCTATGATCAAAAAAAGAATCTTGATACAGTAATACAAGAAATAACTAAAGAAAACTAGTCCTGAAGTATTAGAACAAGTGGAGAGTAGAAATAGAAAAAAATCCATTGATCACCAACTCAAGGATAAAATATTAAAAGCAACAAGAAAAAAATAATTTAAATATGATGATGTCACAATTAGAATCACACAAGACCTGGCAGCAGAGACATTAAAGAATCACAGGTCTTGGAACACTATATACAGAAGAGCAAAAGAACTGGAGGTCTGGCTGAAAATATCATACCCAGCAAATTTAAGCATAATACTAAATGTAAAAAAAATGGGCATCTGATCAACTGTCGGACTTTCAAGACTTTAGAAAAAACTGAACTTAATAGGAATACAAGAGCCAAGAGAAATATGAGGCACATACCAAAGACTGATTATAAGGGATTCAGTAAGGACAGGTGATTTTTTCTCGATATATAAAATGTAATTATTAATAATTGGGTAGCTCATAAGAAAGATTGTGGTAAACCTGAGTGTGATGTGAATTTAAAAAGTAAAACCATTTAGGAACAGCTAAAAAGCAATTATTTTATACAAACAATGTGCAAGAGGAAGAATAGATATAGAGGAATTAGATGGGAGAGGAGGGCTAGTAGTTCTTAGTTCTGGTAACTACTTTCATCAGAAATGGATCAAGAGGGAATAATATGTATATATTTAGAAGAGTATAAAAGTCTTCTAAATTCAGAAGAAGTAAAATGGTAAAGGGATAAGGAGTGGGGAGAGGACAAGGGAGTGATCTTTAGAAGTGATGGTGAGGGAATAGGTAAAATAGAGTTTAGATCTGTGGGAATAGAAGGATAAGGGAGGGATCTCTAGAAAAGAAGGTGAGGGAATAATTTATGGGGGCTACGGAATGGTGTTTAGATTTATGGGAATGAGAGGATAAGTGAGGGATCCTTGGAGTGGGGTAGGCAAGTAATAGGAGGGTAAGGTAGCAGGTGAAAGTAAAGTAAAGGAGGTGGGATGTATAGGAAATAAGATATTTGCACAAACATAAAACCAAAGATCAGGAAGAACTATGTCTCTATTAGGGCAGTTAGAAGGAGTATACCTACACAGAGGGTGTGAATATAAATTAACTTTGATGTAATAATAAAAAAAAATTAAGGAGGAAAAAAATGATTGTACTGGGAGAAGGGGAAAAGGGTAGGTGGAACGGGGTAAATTATATCACATGAAGAGGCATGAAAGAGGCATGAAAGAGGAAAGAAAGGAGGGGATGAGCATTGTTTGAATCTTACTCTCCTTGGATTTGGTTCAAAAAGGGAATGACATACACACTCATTAGGGTAAAGAAATCTATCTTACCCTATAGGTAAGTAGGAGGGGCAGGGGAAAAGAAAGGTAGGGTGGCTGATAGAAGACAGGGTAGATTAAGGGAGGGGGTGGTCAAAAGCAAAACAATTCTGAGGAGGGAGAGAGTAAAAGGAGAGAGAGAAAAAAGTATAAAGTGGGGAAATAGGATGGAGGGAAATATACAGTTAGTAATCATAACTGCTAATGGAAATGGGATGAACTCTCCCATAAAATGGAAGTAGAGAGCAGAGTAATCCTATTGTAATCCTACAATATGTTGTTCACAAGAAACATACTTGAAGCAGAGATACAAACAGAATAGAGATAAAAAGCTGGAGTGGAATATATTGTGCTTCAGCTGAAGTTAAAAAAAAAAGCAGAGATAGCAGGTAGCAATCCTGATCTCAGACAAAGCAAAAGCAAAAACAGATCTTATTAAAAGATGGGAGGAAGGAAACTGCACTTTGTTAAAAGGAATTTGGAACAGGAATGCAAGACTGGCCCAATATTAGGAAAGCTATGGTACAATTGGTCATATCAATAACAAAATCAACAGAAATTATCTCAATAGTTAAAAGAAAAAGCTTTTGGGCCCACCTCTCCATCCTGCCGCTGCAGCTGCAGCCTCTGTAGCTGCGGCGGGGCCATGCTGCCCACCACCACTTGCTGCAGCCTCCACCTGCTGCGCCATGCCTGGGTCCCAGCCCCTCAGGCCCCTGCCTAAGCCAAGGCCGCCTGGGCCACCATCACCCTCCCAGGCCAGATGTCCTTCATCTTTGCCTCCCCGATGAAGGTGTATTTCAACTAGGCCAATGTGAAGTAGGTGGATGTCCCAACTCAGAGTGGGACCTTTGGGATCCTCGCTGCCCACATCCCCACCCTGCAGATGCTGAAGCCCGGTGTGGTGACTGTGCACGCTGAGGATGGCACCACCATCAAGTATTTTGTGAGCAGTGGTTCTGTCACGGGGAATGCCAATTCCTTGATGCAGCTTCTGGTAGAAGAAACCATGGCTCTGGACATGTTGGACCTGGTGGCCTCCAGATCCAATCTGGAAAAGGCGCACTCAGACCCCTCGGGGGCATCAGATGAGGCAGTCCAGGGCTGATGTTCATGTCTGGATAGAAGCCAATGAGGCTACTGTGAAAGCGCTGGAATCCTGAGCTGGGGAGCCAAATCTTTGCAGTCGTCCAGAGATGGTGTGACTGTTCTGCTCCATGGCAATCACCTCGAGCTGAGGAGACCTGGAAATATCCAGGAAGGAAGAGGATGCCTAGCCCCCAATCTGCCTTCCTGCCTACCCCTGTCCCCTCCACCCCCAGATTAAAAACCACAAGGGTTCTGGACTTTAAAAAAAGAAAAACAAAAAGCTTTTTGACAAAATATAGCACCCATTTCTATTAAAAACCACTGAAGAGCCTAGGAATAAATGGAACCTTCCTTATAATGATAGGCAGGATCTATCTAAAACCATCAGCAAGCATTATCTCCAATGATGATAAACTAGAAGCATTTCCAATAAGATCAGGGATGAAACAAGGATGTCCATTATCACCACTGTTATTCAATATGGTATTAGAAATGTTAGCTTTAGCCTTAAGAGAAGAAAAAGAAATTAAAAGAATTAGAACAGGCAATGAAGAAACAAAGCTATCAGTCTTTGCAGATGATATGATAGTATACTTAGAGAATCCTAAAGAATCAACTAAAAACTACTTGAAATAATTAACAACTTTAGCAAAGTTCTAGGATATAAAATATATTCACGTAAGTCATTGGCATTTTTGTATATTACTAACAAAACTCAGAAGCAAGAAATAGAAAGAGAAAATCCACTTAAAGTTACTGTAGAGATTATAAAATATTTGGGAGTCTATTTGCCTAGACAAACCCAAAATTGTATGAAAACAATTACAAAACACTTTTTACACAAATAAATTCAGATCCGAATAATTGGAAAAATAGCAGTTGCTTGTGGGTAGACCAAGCTAATATAATAAAATGACAATTCTACCTAAACTAATTTATTTATTTAGTGCCATAACAATCAAAACAACAAAAAGAAATGTTTATAGAGCTAGAAAAAAAGGATAATAAAATTCATCTAGAAGAAAAAAAGGTCTAGAATATCAAGAGAAATAATGAAAACAAAGGCAAGTGTAGGTGGTCTAGCCATAGCAGACCTAAAACTATTATAAAGCAGCAGTCATCAAAACTACTTGGTACTGGCTAAGAAATTAGAGTGGTGGATCAGTGGAATGTTAGGTACACAAGACATGGTAGTCAATGACCATAGTCATCTACTGTTTGGTAAACCCAAAGACTCCAGCTACTGGGATAAGAACTCATTATTTAACAAAAAACTTTACGAAAACTGGGAAACAGTATGGAAAAACTAGTCCTCACACCATATACCAAGATAAGGTCGAAATGGATACATGATTCAGACATAATGGGGGTTACCATAAGTAAATTAGGAGAACAAAGAATAGTTTACCTGTCAGATCTATGGAAAAGGGAACAAATTATAACCAAACGAGGGATAGAGAACATTATGGAATGCAAAATGGATAATTTTGATTATATTAAATTTTAAGTTTTTGCACAAAGCCAATGTAATAAAAGTTAGAAGGAAAGCAGAAAGCTTGGAAACATTTTTTATAGTAGTATTTCTGATAAAGGCCTCATTTCTAAAATATAAAGAGAACTGAATCAAATTTATAAGAATACAAATCATTCTTCAACTGACTAATGGTCAAAAGATATGAAGAAGTAGTTTTCAGATGAAGAAATTAAAGCTATCTATAGTCATATGAAAAAAATGTTCTAAATCACTATTGATCAGAGAAATGCAAATTAAAACAACTCTGACATACCACCTCATACCTATCATAATGACTAATATGACAGAAAAGGAAAAAATTATAAATGTTGGGAAAGATGGGAGAAAATTGAGACACCAATATATTGTTGGTGGAGTTGTGAACTGATCCAACCACTCTGGAGAGCAAGTTGAAACTATTCCCAAAAGCCAATCAAACAGTGCATGTCCTTTAATCCAGCAATACCACTACTAGGTCTATATCCCAAAAATATCATAAAAAGAAAGGAACTTACATGGATAAAATATTTATAGCTGTTCTTTATGTGGTAGCAAAGAACTAGAAATTGACGGGATATTGATCAATTAGGGGATGGCTGAACAAGTTGTGGTATATGAATGTAATGGAATGCTATTGTGCTGTAAGAAATGATGTGCAGGCAGATTTCAGAAAACCTGGAAAGACTTAGATGAGCCGATCCTGAGTGAAGCGAGCAGAACCAGGAGAACACTGTACAAAATAACAGCAAAAGGCAATAATCCGCTATGACTGATTTAGCTTCTCTCAGCAATGCAATGATCTCATGATGGAAAATGCTCTCCACCTCCAAAGAAAGAACTATGGAGTCTGATAAAAGCATGTTATTTTTGCTTTTTTGTTTTGTGTTTTGGGCTTTTTCCTTTTGTTCTGTTCTTTCACAATATGACTAATGTGGACATATGTTTGCATAATTGTACATGTATAACCTATTTCAGACTGTTTGCCATCTTGGTGAGAGGGGATGAGAGGGAGGGAAGGAGGAAAAAATTTGGAGCTCAAGATTTTATAAAAACAAGGTTGAAAATTTTCTTTACATGTAATTGGAAAACAAAAAATACCATTTCGAAAAGAAGATCATGTTGTTTGCTTTTGGATTGAGGAAGGTGAGGTCATAAAGCTCATTCAAAACTATTCATTTGAATCTGCTTCCTTCAGCGGCAGAGGAGAGGTGTTTCTCTATAGCTTTCTCTGAGTAACAGCCCTTTATTGAAATAATTTTATTCATTGGTACACTGGGCAAGCAGCAATGTAAATTTACATTACAAGCCTACAAGCTAAATTCTGTTACCCCTCCTTTCCAAATGCCCATATTATGCTGAACAGGAATCTTTCTCCCTTAATATGCAAAGTGTTGCGAGTGCAAAGATAGATAGATAGGTGATAGAAAGAAAGGAAGTAATGAGCAAAAGAATTGAAGGAAAGAAACATCCATTATGCACTGAGCACTGTGCAAGTACTCTCACATATTTTCTCGTTGCAACATCCCTGGGAGGGAGGTGCTATTATCCTCATTTTGCATATGAAGAAACTGAGGCAAATAGAGATTAAATGACTTACCCAGGATCATAGCACTAGTAAGTGTCCAAGGCTGGATTTCAGCTCATGTTTTCCTGTTTCCAGACCCAGAACTCTATCCTATCTGAGTCACATAGCCACCTCAATGATCTTCTTAAAAGGTGGCAGCCAGAACTGAACATAGTGGTTGATGTGTGGTTGGACTAAGGTAGAGTACAGAGAAACTGTAATCTCCTTATCCTCATTGTAATGTTCCCAAGATTGCATTAGCTTTTTTTGGCTGCTGACTCACACTGCTGACTCACATTGAACTTGCAAGACACTAAAATCCCCAGATCATTTTTCATTTTCTAAGAAAATTTCTGTCTACTCAGATCTGACCTGAAGAATTCATTGTTGATTGAATGTGGAACTTGAATCACCAATTGGTTGCTCTAAGATAGTCCCCCATTATACCAGGTTGGGGAAAGCCATTGTGCAGGAGATTGAAAATCGAAAGTCATGCTCAAACTCATGGAAGAAATTAATTGGAGGACCTAGAATAAAACCCAGTATTTTGTTGGGTAAACCACTGTGGCAGGCTAGGAACAGTGTGAGGCCGTCATCTTAAGGTTTCTGTTCTTTAGTGATGAAGTATAGCTGATCAAAGGTTATTCTGGAGTTTTTCTTGGATAGCCACAGGTCTTTTTTGACAGCCCCATCACAACTATAAAACGAGATGTTGGGACTAGATGACCTCTGAAATTTCTTCTAACTCTAGATTGATGACTCTATGCATGAGAGGGTTCTAGGTGATTATACTACAGATTAAAGAGTTGCTATCCTTACTTTCAGGAAGCTTACAATCTAGCAGGGAAGATAGGCCAAAATACAACCTACACGGTATATTTATGAATATATAAATGATGAGTGGACAGGATGATCAAGAAAAGATGGGTTGTGATCTACTTCTCTGGAGGAAACATAATCAAGATAGTAAATCCTTTTGAGTAACTGAGTATGAGCCTTAAAGATGAGAGGGCATATATAGGCTTCAATATGTACCATAGGAAGGATAGTTTATATCAGCAAGATTCCAGTTCCATCAAATCACAAAGGGAAATTTCAAGAACTATGCTTGTATATTGAAGTACAGAAGGGATAGAAATTCCCCATCAAGGCACACTTTAAGTTAAATGCCTCTAGAATGATCAGCTTGCCTACAAGGTGACACAGATTCCTTACCAGTAAAATAGGAAGCAAGTAGCCATGGAAAGCCAGAATAAACCAAACTCTAATCTGTCCCAGTAATTCAGAACTGTTCTTCCCACACATAACTTTCTTTCTCAGTAATTTGTAACTCTCTGCCTTTAATAGAGTCATACTTGCTCTTCTAAAAAGTTTCTGAAAGGGTAAAGAGTGATCCCCTGTACTTTAATCCTGTATCGGTTACTGAGGAAGCGGAAGAACCATTGCGACAGTGCTCTAAATCCTCATATGGCCCCAGGTGAGTACCAAGTGAAAGCTAGCTTATGTTCTTTGCTTCCATACATCTAGCCATCTAGCCACAGTCAGCACTGTTCCAAAGCAGGCGCTTCATAGTTAATGTTTAGATAAGCCTAGCAAAATTTACTGCCATGAAAGTTACTAAAGGGAAATTTTTAAAAGTCTAATTTACTCATGTTTATAAAAAGAAGGACAAGCAGTGAAACAGAATGGTAAACATCCCTGACAATGTGCGATCTGCTCAAGAAGAGAATTCCAGATATCCCTGCACAATAGTCTTCACTCTATCTGAAAATCGTAGGAAGAGTTTAACTAGGATTTAATTGTAGCTCTCTAATATCCACAGAGAAGGAAAGAAATAATTTTCCCCTGGTATTTTTTTCAAGTTATTTACCTTCATGTACCCTGGAACTCTTTAAATAACATGCTTTGCAAAATCAGCCAGCAAGCTGCTCTTGGCTCCAAGAATCATTAAAGAATTTATAAGCTGTTTTCTCTCCTAACCCTGGAGCCACTGACTAGGGAAGCAAAATCCAGACATTTGCAACTCAACACCCGGGAGCAACCAGGCTGATGTGATCAGTGGTGTCAAAGCAACAGTCTCTAAAATGTGATAGGTGTGACCCTCAGCTATGGCCAGCTGTGAATTGGGCCACCAGAGAATAAATAGCCCTTTAGAGGTGGTGATTTTTGCTACTGGGCCACCCTGGTGGAGCAATGGCTTATAACATATAAAAAGTGTAAGGATCAGGGACCAGTCCATGCAACCCAGATTTCTCCAGGCAGCTCTGGAAAACTTAGGCACACTTTAGAAATTTCTTATATTTCCTGTCCATGATCATGTACAACCTGAGATGATATGGCAGCAGTGATTCAGGGGGTCTCCCTGGGGAACAGGTAAGAATGAGGAGTCCCAAGAAAGTGCTTAGATTTGGTCATGATCTCTTAGTGATGGTGGTGCTTGGTTTGCCACAAATCATGTTTTTACAAAAGGCTTTCCTGTCTAAGCTTTTCAGGATGCTTCTCTGAGAGGCAGTGTGGTATAGTGAATACAGCACTGGATACATCACTGAGTCAGAAGACCTAGGTTCGAATCTTTCTTCATGTACTTATTAGCTATATAACCTTAAGCCACTCCACCTCACCCGGTCTCAGTTTCCTTATATTGTAACTGAGAGGATCAGACTTGATCATTTCTAAGGTCCCTTCAGCTATGAGTGCATGACTCTTTGATCTGAAATTCAGTCCAATTTCACTAACCAAAGAGGCAGTGAAGCATAATGGGCAAAGTGTTCTTCTTATGTAACCTGAGGTTTAAACCTGGTATATTTGCCTAAGATTATCCTTTTTGGTGAAGAGAATGATTCCTCAAAGCTGCTTGCCTGGGTGCAGGGTAGACGTATCACAAGAGCTTGGCAGAAAAGAGAACTTTGTCTTCCTTCTTACCTTGAATGAGGACACCTGTGGATCCACACTCTCTTTGGGGAGAAATTCAGAGAGGAAAAAAAGACTTTGGAAATTAGTGTCATGTTGCAGGACAAGCTTTCCCTATATGTCCACCTTCTAAAGTCTTTTCTTTCAATCTCTCTGAGGTTCTCCCCCAAAAGGCTCTGGATCTATGTATGCCCTCTCTCAAAGAAGGAAGGAAGAAGGGGAATTGGACTGATGCATCCTTCAGGAACAACAGCAGAGTTGATTTGACCATGGCTCCAGAAAACTGAGGAAGTAGGGAAAGAAAGGAATGAAGAGTAGCTATCAGGGGCAGTTATGCTGGTGAGGCTTCCCATAAGGAAGGAGTAGGGATTTAGGTGAAGCCTGTATGGGGGTAAAATAATGTGCCAGGTGAGGTAGTCACCAATCAAGAAAGGAGGATGGGTTGCAATCAGTCCTAATAGAGAGAAAATCCATATTGATGAGATCATTAATATATCAAAGCTTTTTTCATAATTGCTTTGCACAAATGTTTCAGAAATGCTAGATAAATGTCTTGTCTCTTCTCCTCTCACCAAAAAAAGTCTGCCATATTCTCCAGGGAAAGTGTGGTACAATAGAAAGAGTATTGAATTGGAAGCCAGAAGTTCTGTATTCAAATTCCATCTTTGCCATTTACTATTTACATGGCCTTCAGATGTCAATTAACCTTGCTGGGAATGTTTTTTTTTTTAATCTATAAAATAGGGGGAGGGTTTGGATTTTTTTGTTGTTATTGTTTAGTCCTTTCAGTTGTGTACAACTCTTCATGACCCCATTTAAGTTGTTTGTTTTGTTTTGTTGCAAAGACACTGCAATGGTTTACCATTTCTTTCTTCAGCTTATTTTACAGATGAGGAAACTAAGGCAAACAAGATTAAGTGACTTGCCCAGGGTCACACAACTGGTGAGTATTTGAAGCTGGATTTGATCATGAAGATCAGTCTTCCTGCTCTATCCATTGTATCACCTTGCTGTCACCGTGAAATTCTCAGATTCCTTTCCAGTTCTAAATCTGTGATCCTCTGAATGGCAAAAGGAAGCTCTTTTCCATCCCCAAAGCAACAGATATCAGTTTTAATCATGGGCAATTTTCTTAGCCTTCAAGGATCTCAGTCTCTCAAAATAAAAGAAAATAAGATAAATGAATGAAATAAAATGAAATAAATAAATTAAAATAAAGTTAATTAAATAAAATTAAATTAAAAATATAAAATAAAATAAAAAAGGGGAAGAGCCCATAACATTAGTCAGTACATGAAGAATCACCTTCTCATAAGATTAGACAGTTCCCTGAGACAGTTTAAGTGCAGTTCTGGAAGCAGGGGTTTGAAGTACAAGATTTCATATGAATACAGGAAAATGAAAAATGAAGTGTGAATGGGGTCTGAGTGTTTCAGGAGCATGAGTGGCTTGTCTCTAGAGAGCCTTTCGGTTCCAGGGCTCTCTAAGAGCAGCATTTGTGACATCTGAGACTAGGTTTCCCCTTTCTAACCACAAAGTGGGAGGACGAAGTCTGACTCATACAGGGAGAGAGAAAATTGCAACCAACTCATGACTTTTAATCTTTTCTCTACAGAACTTTATGCTTCCAAAGGCCATTTTCAGAGATCCCTTGAAAGAATGTGAAGAGAATACAATGAAAGGTCAAGCTTGGAAAATGTAATATCTACTGAGGCAATGGAAATTGGGAAAACCAAGGGAGATCATTGATACCAAACTTGTTTTAAAGGCTTTAAAGGGACCTGGGTCAAAAGCCAAAGGCAATCCCAACACTAATGGAAAATAGTTCAGGCTTCCCCTCCACATTGGGCGCCAGGAAGGAATATCTCCACCCATGCTTATTACAAAGAATGACAGCACACGGGATAAATTGAAGCCAAAAAAAAAAAAAGTACGCAGTCATTGGGACTACAACCTTATTCCCACCATAAATGCTCACAATCTGCTTTGGTCACAGCATAAACACAAAATAGAGAAAGGAAGCTACAGAACTGATCATCTTCCTACTGAAATCAATCCAACAATCATTTACCTGCTACAAACTTACTATGTGCAAGGCAATGTGCTAGGTGCTATAAATACAAAGAGAAAGCTAGCCCCTGACCTCAAGGAGCATCCATTCTCCTAGATTAAGTGAAGTGAATTTTCATTAGCTTATGTGAGTTTATTCCCATTACTGGGGTAATAAGTATTTTAAACAGCCATAATCAGGAAGTCATATATTTTTGCAATTCTGTGGTTGGAAAAGGGAGTAAAATAATGAAGAAATAATAAGCCTTAAAGTAGTTAAAAAAAAAAAAAAAGGAGTGAGGGGTGGCTAGGTGGCACAGTGAATAGAGTGCCGGCCCAAGAGTCAGGAGTACATGAGTTCAAATCCAGCCTCAGACACTTAACACAAAACCTAGCCATGTGACCTTGGGCAAGTCACTTAACCCCAATTGCCCTCCAAAAAAAAGGCAAAAAAAAAAAAAGAGGAGTGGCTACATAGACATCAACTTTTATTGATAAGACTTCTGTGTTGAACAGGTTATTGAATAGATAAACTGAAACATTGAGAGACAGACAGATGTAGTTAGGGAGGGATAGAGCCAATGGTAGAATATAGCACAGCGCATCTTAGTTCTCCCAATATTCCCCTCAAATCAAATTTTGGAGCATCAGAGTCAATAAAAAGTCAAAGTGAGATATGTTTCTAGACTAAGACAATTTAGGAGGTTGGCAGGAGAAATCTGTGACCCTAGGGTGGAAGCTATTGTAACGCCATGCACAAGCAGATTCCCAAAAGAATGCTACTGTGAACAGCTTTTAAGGTTTGGATTACACAGTATAGTGAAGACTCCATTTATTCCATTATAAATCAAGGCAAACATTGACAACAGATCATAATACGATATTCACAACATCTTATCACAGAAAATCACAATATAGTGTTCATAACAGCTTGACATTAGAATGGCCACACAGTTTTCACTACAGTGGCCACTATATTTAGAACAAAGAACAAAGGAATAATCATCTGGTTTCTCTAAGGGGGAAACCCTCCTTACTTAATCACTCTATCAATTCACAATACTATAATCAATCTTCTACTCATGGGGCAACCACTAACTTAATTAGTCACTAATCTAGATTCACAATTACTAAATATCATTAATCACTAAGTACAGTCATTAGAAAATTATACCCCCACCTCCGCCCCACCTGTGTCTTCAATTTCATCATGCATCCAAGGAGAGACCTTTTCTTCCTCTTGACTCAGGGCCGTCTCTCTGTTTCCCTAAATCCCCTTCCATAGTCCCAGCTCCTACCTGAATCCACCAAAGGGTCACCTGGATTCAGGGACAGACAGCTCCCAGGTCCTTGTCCAGTCCTCTGGGCAGTCCCTGGCAAACACCAAAGTTCACAGGGTTCAGCACATCTCAAACCCTTCACCACTTCTGTTGCTGGGAACTCAAGGCTCCACCAAGCCATGAACCAACAAAGGCTTATCCCAGTCATGCTTCCTCAGTCCTCCAGCAGTTCAGCTGGCCCTAGGACCCAGAAGGAATCTCAGCCTTCCAGGTGGCCTTCCAGGAAGCCCTTCTAGGCAGTCCTCTCAGCCTTCAGGAAGCCTTTACCAGGTTCAGGTCTCAAGAAAACTCCAATTCAGTTCTCAGTCAGCTTCCAGGTGCTAGGAGAGAAACTCTCTCTCTCTCTCAAGAAAACTCCAATTCAGTTCTTTAGTCCAGCAGCCCAACTCCCAGATGCTGGGACAATCCTGCTTCCTCCAACAGGAGCCACCAGGAGGAAGATTCTTGATTCTATCTCCCTGTCTCTAGAACTCTTGTTACATACACACACTGGCCTCTTGTCTCAGCCAACCCCCTCCTGCCATGTCAGCAACAGAAGACAGAGCTCACACCTTCTGTGCTTAGCTCTAAGTTACTAAAGGCCAAGCAGCTGCTAAATTGATTACTGTTATAGCTATGACCATAGATGCAGCTATGAAAGCATCAGCAGTAGTATCTTGGGGAGCTCTTGGACCAGAGATGTTAAGGGGGTCAGACAACAGGTAAGAAAAAGATTACAAAGGACTCCTTGCCAGCATTGGATACAACTGGCTCTGATGGGTAATTTTATTGCCCATATCCAGTTCTGGGTCACAGCTCCAATATGGAGAGGAGCTCTTGTGGTCAGTCACAAGGGAGCATGGACCCTGGTCACTGTTCCAAGGCAGAAAAGAGCACAAGCATTTGTGGTGACAGGGAAATAGTCCCTCTCCTGGGTAAAGACCAGAATGCAGACCAGGAGAACAGTGACCACACCTCTCCCAGAATAATACCATCTTGGAAGACCTAAAACCTTGTAGACTCTCAGAACTAGCTCTGAAAATAGCAGCAGAAAAAAGGCTGAAGTTTGGAACAGTGTCTCCCCACCCCCAGCTAAGCACAGCCTAATGTTAACATTAAGTTAAAAATGAAGAAATAAGTTGGGAAAATGAGCAAACAACAACAAAACAAAACGAAAATTGACCGTAAACAGCAACTGTGATGGCAGGGAAGATCAAGACCTAAACTCAGAAGATGACAACCGTGTGAAAATCACTACGACCAAAACCTAAAAGAAAAATGCTAATTTGACACAAGATCAACAAGAATTCCTGGAAGAGTTAAAGAAAGAGATAGGAGTGATAGATGAACAACTAGGAAATGAAATGAGAGTGATGTATATGTTTGTATGTGTACACACACACACACACACACACACACACACACACACACACATATATACACATCTTCAGTATTTGGCTAAGTATAGAAATGTATCTTATCCAATAGGGAAATAAGAGAGGAAATGAATGGATGAGAGTAGGGAGAAGATATTGATAAAAGGGAGAGAAGATTAAGGGAGGCAGTGATTACAAGCAAAATGGACTTTTGAGGAGTGACAGAAGAGAGAAGAAAACAGCAAGACAGAGAGAGACAGAGAAGTATAAACAGAAGAAAATAGAATAGAGGCTTAGCAATCATAACTGTGAATTTGAATGGGATGAACTCACCCATAAAACAGAAGCATATAGTAGAATGGATTAGAAGCCAGAATCCAATAATATGTTGTTTATAAGAGAAATACTTGAAACAGAGGACAGACAGTTAAATAAAGGACTAAAGTAAAAAGGGCAGGGGTAGACATTATGATCTCAGACAAAGCAAAAGCAAAAACAGGTCTAATTAAAAGAGACAAACAGGGAATCTACATTTTGCTAAAAGGTATCACAGACAATGAAGTAATATCAAAAAAATTAAGTGCAAATTTCTCTGTTAAAGATCTCATTTCTCAAGTGTATAGGGAATTTCATCAAATTTATAAAAATAAGAACCATCTCCAATGAATAAACTGTCAAAGAATATGAACAGGCAGTTTTCAGAAGAAGAAATAAAAGCTATTTATAGTCATATAAAAATACTTTAAATCACTATTGGTTAGAGAAATGCAAATTAAAACAACTCTGAAGTACCACTCAGACCTATCAGAAATTGCAAAAGCTGGATGGGGATGAGAGAAAATATGTCTACTAATAAACAATGGAATTAAGGTCATCGGAGATGGGTAAGAGAAAAAGCAGGGCCTGCAGCAAGGCCTGGCACTACCAGCCCACAGCCTGGATGTTTAAAAATTACATACCTGAACTTCCAGAAGTCAAGATGGAAGAAAAAAACCTAGCTGCTCTGATCCCCCCTCCCTGACCCAGAAAAGTCTGGAGTTAAATGCCCCACCCAGAGTAAAATCCTGAATTAGTGGAAACATCTTCAGGCTTGGGAGTCACTGAAGAAGGGGGAAGTGAGGCAGTACGGAGTCTAAGCCCAGGAGGGTAGAGACAGCAAAAACTAACAACATAAACCCAGGTGCCCTTTAGCACCACCTGGCTGATCAGCAGACTGCAGCCCTGCCCTGCTGCTGGCCTCCTACTACTGAGCCTGCAGGAGCTGTAGCCCAGAGGCACAGAGGTGGAAACCTAGAGGAGCCAGACCACCCCAGCCCCATAGGTTACTCTGTAAGCCTTAGGGTAACTCAGGGGAAACATTGAGAGTCCTGGCCTTGGCCTCAGTCTAGTCACTCAGATGCTACAGCTCACAAAGTTAACAACCAAACCCCTACCTCCCAGCCTGAGAAGCTCAATACCTCTGCACCACAGGAGATAGCCACTTTAAAAATCCAGGACATAGACAATCACAATGGGCAAGAAGGAAACTACAAAGGCTAGGGCCATCACATCTTTTTATAGTGAGCAAGAACAACCAAATTCAGAAGTCAACACAGACTCTATACTCACATTGGAGACCACAGAAGGAAATGTGAATTGGTCTCAAGCCCAAAAAGCATTCTTGGAGGACCACAAGAGGGATTTTAAAAACAAAATTAGGGAGGTAGGAGATAAATTTAAATCTACAGTGACCAAATTGGAAAAAAATCTCACTGAAGAAAACAAATCTTTATAAAGTAAAATTGGAGAACTAGGACAGAAGGTCCAAAATCTAACTGGAGAAAATACCTCCCTAAAAATGAAAACTGAACATATGGAAAAGAAACTTCAAAAACTAATTGAGGAAAACAATTCACTAAAAATTAGCATCAGTCAAATTGAAGCTAAAGACTCTATGATGCAGCAAGAGTCAATCAAACAAAAAATAAAGATTGAAAAATTAGAAGAAAGTGCAAAATATCTCACTGGAAAAACAGCTGAACTGGAAAATAGATCCATGAGAGATAACCTAAGAATTATTGGTCTACCAGAAAGCCATGATGAAAAAAGCAGCCTGGACAGCATCCTCCAAGAGACTGTCAAAGAAAACTGTCCTGAAGTCCTAGAATTAGAAGGTAAAATAGTTATTGAAAGAATTCACCAATCTCCTCCTGAAAGAGATCCCAAATTGAAAACTCCAAGAAATATAGCAGCCAAATTCCAGAGCTACAAGGACAAGGAGAAAATACTGAATGTAGCCAAAAAGAAACAATTCAAATATAGTGGAACTACAGTCAAGATTACACAGGACTTAGCAACTGCTACATTAAAAGATTGGAGAGATTGGAATTTGATATTTCATAAAGCAAAAGAACTAGGACTGCAACCAAGGATCAACTACCTGGCAAGATTGAGCATAATCTTTCAGGCAAGGAGATGGTTATTTAATGAAATAAAGGACTTCCAGACTTTCCTTATGAAAAAGCCAGAGCTCAATGGAAAATTCAATCTCCACTTACAAGACCCAAGAAAGACATAAAAAGGTAAACAAGGAAAACACACTCACACATACACATACACACACAGATGCTCACACATGCACATAACTTGGGACTCAACAAGAGCAAACTGTTTACATCCCTATATCAGAAGCATATACCTGTCAATATTAAAATGTGTATAAGTATTGCAACATTTAAAAGGGATGTACATAGTGTGGGTATAAGTGAACTAATCTGAAGATTACAAAAAAACTATTAAGGGGAAGAAAGGGATTGTAATGGGAGAAAAGGAAAAGTTGAGGCAGAAAACGGTAAATTATGCCACAAGAAAGGCAACTAAAGTGGAGGGGAAGGAAGGACGGAGATGAGCATAATATTACTTTCATTGGTTATGATTTAAAGAGGGATCAATACAAACCCAAGTTTAGGTTCTAACATAAAAAGACACAAAAACTCATAACAGTAGAGGGAAAAGAGGGAGGGAGAGGAGCACTGTATGAAATTTGCTAGCATTGGTTTGGGTTCAAAGGGGGAATAACATAGTTATTCTGTTAAGAATAAAAATCTATTGTGCCGCAAAGGAAGTAGGAGGGATAAAGGGGGGGAGTGTAAGAAGGGAGAAGGTTGTCAGAAGGGAGGGAAAGAGTAGTAAGGGGAAAGGGTAGGTAAAGAAGGAGGGACACAGGGAGGGAATACTGAGGGAGGTGGTGGTCAAAAAGAAAACTCTTAAGGAGCAGAAGGGAAAAGGAAGATACAAAGATATAAACAGAGGAGGGAATAAGATGGAGGAAAAGTCACAGATAGTAATCATAACTGTGAATGTGAATGGGATGAACTCTCCCATAAAACAGAGGTGGATAGCAAAATGCATTAAAAACTACAATCCTACAATGTGCTATCTACAAGAAACACATTTGAAACAAGGGGATACGCACAGGGTAAAGGTAAAAGGATGGAGTAGAACATATTATGCTTCAGCTAAAGTAAAAAAAAGCAGGAGTAACAATCCTTATCTCAGATAAAGCAAAAGCAAAAATAGATCTAATTAAAAGAGATAAGGAAGGAAACTACATCCTACTAATAGGCACCATTGAGAACAAAGCAATATCATTACTTAACATATATTCACCAAGCGGTATAGCATCCAAATTCCTACAGGAAAAGTCAAGAGAATTAGAGGAGGAAATAGATAGCAAAACAATACTAGTGGGGGACCTCAATCTCCCCCTCCCTGAATTTGATAAATCTAACCTCAAAATAAACAAGAAAGTTAAGGAGGCAAATAGAATTTTAGAGAGGCTAGACATGATAGATCTCTGGAGAAAACTGAATGGGAAAAAAAGGAATATACCTTCTTCTCTGTGGTACATGCCACATACACAAAAATTGACCATGTACTAGGGCATAAAAACCTAACAATTCAGTGCAGAAAGGCAGAAATATTAAATGAATTATTCTCAGATCATGATACAATAAAAATTATATGCAATAAAGGGCCATGGAAAGATAGGCAAAAAACTAATTGGAAACTAAATAATTTAATCCTAAAGAATGAGTGGGTCAATAAAGAAATTATAGAAACAATCAGTAACTTCATTCAAGAGAATGACAATAATGAGATATCATACCAAAACTTGTGGGATGCAGCAAAGGCAACTCTTAGGGGAAGTTTTATATCCCTGAATGCATACATGACAAAATTAGAGAAAATGGAGGTCAATGAATTGGGCATGCAATCGATAAAGCTAGAAAAAAACAAATCAAAAATCCCCAATGAAATATTAAATTTGAAATAATGAAAACCAAAGGAGAGATTAATAAAACTGAAAGAAAGAAAACTATTCAACTTATAAATAAAACTAAGAGTTGGTTTTATGAAAAAAACAATAAAATTGATAGACCTACTTAGTCAACATGATAAAAAAAAAAGAAAGAAGAAAGCCAAATTTCGAGTATCAA
The DNA here is from genome assembly GCA_028627135.1 of Pseudochirops cupreus. Classification (NCBI taxonomy): domain Eukaryota; kingdom Metazoa; phylum Chordata; class Mammalia; order Diprotodontia; family Pseudocheiridae; genus Pseudochirops; species Pseudochirops cupreus. The sequence goes on along the minus strand of CM053582.1, from coordinate 400,423,525 downwards.
AAATGAAAAGGGTGAATGTACCTCCAATGAAGAGGAAATTAAAACAATAATTAGGAATTATTTTTCCCAATTGTATGAACATAAATTTGACAATCTTAGTGAAATGGATGAATATTTACAAAAATATAAGTTGCCCAGACTAACTGAAGAGGAAGTAAATTACTTAAATAACCCCATCTCAGAAAAAGAAATTGAACAAGCTATCAGAGAACTCCTTAGGAAAAAATCCCCAGGGTCAGATGGATTTACTAGTGAATCCTATCAAACATTTGAAGATCAATTGATTCCAATACTCTACAAACTATTCGGGAAAATTGGTGAGGAAGTAGTCCTACCAAATTCTTTTTATGACACAAATATGGTACTGATACCTAAATCAGGGAGAGACAAAACAGAGAAAGAAAATTATAAACCAATCTCCCTCATGAATATAGGTGCAAAAATTTTAAATAAAATATTAGCAAAAAGACTACAGCAATTTATCACAAGAATAATTTTTATCAGGTTGGATTTATTCCAGGAATGCAAGGATGGTTCAATATTAGGAAAACCATCAGTATCATTGATCATATCAACAATAAAACCAGCAGAAACCATATGATTATCTCAATAGATGCAGAAAAAGCTTTTGACAAAATACAACATCCATTCCTATTAAAAACAATAGAAAGTATAGGAATAAATGGAGTTTTCCTTAGAGCAATAGGTAGCATCTACTTAAAGCCATCAGTAAGTATATATGTAATGGGGATAAACTAGAAGTATTTCCAATAAGATCAGAGGTGAAACAAGGGTGTCCACTATCACCCTCTTACTCAATCTGGTACTAGAAATGTTAGTAGTAGCAATTAGAGAAGAAAAAGAAATCAAAGGAATCAAATTAGGCAAAGAAGAGACTAAGCTATCACTCTTTGCAGATGATATGATGATATATTTGTAGAGTCCTAGAGAATCAAGTAAAAAACTTCTTGAGACAATAAATAAATTCAGCAAAGTTGCAGGATATAAAATAAACCCACATAAATCCTCAGCATTCCTATATATTTCCAACGAAGTCCAACAGCAAGAGATAGTAAAAGAAAACCCATTTAAAGTTACTGTAGACATTATAAAATATTTGGGAATCTACCTGCCAAAACAAACCCAGTACCTTTATGAACACAACTACAAAACACT
>CM053582.1:400357836-400421849 GCA_028627135.1 Pseudochirops cupreus | reverse complement strand
ATAAAGCAGCAGTCATCAAAACTGCTTGGTACTGGCTAAGGAATAGAGTAGTGGATCAATGCAATAGATTGGGTACAAAAGACTCAGTAGTCAACAATTATAATAATATACTCTTTGATAAGCCCAAAGACCCCAGTTTTTGGGATAAGAACTCACTATTTGACAAAAACTGCTGGGAAAACTGGAATATACTATGGCAGAAACTGGGCATAGAGCATCATCTAACACCATACACCAAAGTCAAGTCTAAATGGGTGCACAATCTAGGTATAAAGCCTGATACTATAAGTAATCTGAGGAAGCAAGGAATAGTTTACCTGTCAGATTTATGGAGCAGGGAAGACTTTATGACCAAAGAATAGTTGGAGAGCATTATAAAATGCAAAATGTATAATCTTGATTACATTAAATTGAAAAGTTTCTGTACAAACAAAGCCAACGTAACCAAAATTAAGAGGGAAGTGGGAAACTGGGAAAGAATTTTTATAACCATTGTCTCTGATTAAGGCCTCATTTCTAAAATATACAGGGTATTGAGTAAAATCTATAAGAATACAAGTCATTCCCTAATTTATAAATGGTCAAAGGATATGAACAGCAATTTTCAGAGGTAGAAATTAAAGATATCTATAAGCATATGAAAAAATGCTCTAAATCACTATAGATTTGAGAAATGCAAATCAAAACAACTTTGAGGTACCACATCTCACCAGTCATATTGGCTAAGATGACAAAACAGGAAAATGACAAATGCTGGAAAGGATGTGGAAAAATTGGAACATTAATGCATTGTTGGTGGAGCTGTGAACTGATACCACCATTCTGGAGAGCAATCTGGAACTATGCCCAAAGGGCTATAAATAATTGCATACCCTTTGACCCAGTAATACCATTTCTCAGGTTGTATCCCAAAGAGATCATAGAAGTGGGAGGAAGACCCATATATACAAAAATATTTATTGCAGCTGTCTTTGTGGTGGCAAAAAATTGGAAATTAAGGGGATGCCCATTAATTGGGGAATGGCTAAACAAGTTGTGGTATATGAATGTAATAGAATACTATTGTGCTATAAGAAATGGGGAGGAGATGGTCTTCATATTCACCTGGAGAGGTTTATACAAACTGATGCTAAGTGAGAAGAGCAGAACCAGGAAAAGTTTGTACACAATCACAGACGCATCATACGTGTCATGACCAACTTTGATAAACTGGACTTTTCTCATCAATACACAGTTGTAAGACAACTCTACAAGTCTCAGGATGGAAGGAGATGTCTACATTCAGAGAAAGATCTAGAAAAAACAGAGTTTAAATGGAGACTGAAGCAATCTACATGCTATTGTTCTTTTTCATGTTCGGTTTTCTTTCTTTTTTCCCATTATTCATTCCATTGGTTACAACCCTTCTATACAACCAGACTAATGTCCAATGTGAAAGTATTTGCAGATCCTATCCTTCATTTCATGCCACCATGGCAGGGGTGGGGGGAGAAGGAGGGGAGAAAATTTGAAACTCAAGAGATTGTGGAACTGAATCTTGTAAACAAAAAGTAAATAAATCAATTAAAATTTAAAAATAAATAAATAAATGAACAAATGAATGAATGAATGAATAATAAATAAAACAAAATAAATAAACGCATATGTAACTAACTAACTAAATACCTAAGGGCAGAATCTGAACATAATTATTTTCTTTTGACTGAACCTCCACTAAATATACCGGAAAACAGGGAATATACAATTGAAGTGATCTTTGAATCCTTTAATGTTCCAGGTCTATACATAGTTGTACAGGCTGTCCTTGCTTTAGCTGCATATTGGACATCAAGACTGGTAGGACAGCAGACACTGACTGGTACAGTTATAGACAGTGGAGATAGTGTCTCTGATATCATTCCTGTAGTTTAAGGGTATGTTACTGGCAGCTGTATTAAGCACATTCCAATTGCCGGGAGAGCTACAACATAATTTGTTCATCAGTTACTGAGAGGAAGGAGAAAGAGGAATTCCTCCTGAACAATCCCTGGAAACAGCTAAGTAGTGAAGGAACATTATAACTATGTCTGTCTAGATTTAGTCAAAGAATTTAAGAAGTATGATACAGATTAAGTCAAAATGAATTAAACAGTGTACTGAAATCAATGCAATCACAAAGAAAGAATTTTCCATTGATGTTGGTCATGAACAGTTCCTGGGTCCAGAAATTTTTCATCCAGAGTTTGCTAATAAAATTTTCACACAACCTATCTCAGAAGTAGTAGATGAAGTAATTTAGAATTGCCCCATAGATAAGAATATTGTCCCCCTCAGGGGGTTCAACCAAGTTCAAGGTTTTAGACATCGGCTTACAATGAGATTTGAAAAGAACTGTTGATACAAGGCTCAAACTCAATGAATAATTAAGTGGAGGTAGACCCAAGCCCAAGCCAATTGATGTGCCAGTCATTACACACCCTATTCAGCAATATTCAGCATGGTTTGGGGTATCAACACTAAAGAAATTGGACCTAGTATTTGCCGCCACAACCCATCGTTTGGGGTCATGTCTTAAAATTGACTTCATAGTTATAACAGAGAAGCAGGCAAGAGTTCATCTTTCTGATTACCTGTTTTGTCTGGATGACTGATATTAAGATAGCAAACTGACTTGACAAGAAAAAGACCAAACAAAATTCAAGAGGGATGTTTTAATAAGTGTATCAATATACAAATGTTGAAGGAAGTCAAAATGATTAAATGTGTGAGTTTTAGTTCTTTATGTGACAAGAGATTTTGAATATTTCTTGATTATCCAAGCTTTGATGGAATTTAACAGTATGTAGATAGCTCTACAGTGCTTGAAGTATACACTTGCCAGTATACAGTTTGTTTTTATTTCAGACTTTTTGTTTTATACTTTGAGGAAAAAATATAAAAGAAAAACTGTCCTATTTGGGGGAAAGAGAGGCCAACTATAAAATATTTTTTTAAAAAAGGCCTCATGACATTTTCTTACATAGTTGCATTATTCTAATTATTAAAATGTTCCACTATCAAAAAATAATCTGGTTTTCTTCACAAGTTCTTTTTGGATCTAAAGGTAGTATCTTTGAGTTAATTGATGCCTGCTAGTGCTTTCTTAATACTCTCCTTTTGTTTCTTGCTTTAAAGGAAAAATAAAGACAAGATTGTTGGACCAGTATTGTAGTTATGTAGTCTAATTTCTGATAAAAAAACAAATGTGTATATCAAAACTGGTGTATTAAAAGCCTAACACCATTCCATTAAGACACAAAATTTCTTTTAAAAAAAAGTTACCAATGACACAAAATTGCTAAATCTGATTACCTTTTCTCAGTCTTTATCCTTCTTGGTCCTTTGTCACTTTTGACCCTTGAGTTTCCATGACTCTGTTTTCACCTGGTTCTAATTTCTGTTTTAAAGCTCATTCTCAGTAATCTGTCTTGGTTTCTTTAACACTGGATGTCTCTCAAAAATGTGTCATGACTCCTCTTTCCACATCTCCCCCTCTCTATCTATCTATTTGTGTGTATCTTATTCTTTCTCTTGCTCTCTCCCTCTTTCTCTCTCTTTTTCTCTGCTTTAATTCCAATGGAATCAATTGTTATCTCTATTTCTAAATTTACATATTTAGTACTAAAACTGTAAACTCTCTATTCATAAAATTATCTTGCTAGTCCAGCTAGCTGCCTAGTGGACAATAATTTTCACTTAGATGTCCTATGGGCATACCGACTTAACTCATCTCTTCGATTACCACAATCACCAAACCTACTTCTCTTGTGAAGTGGCACCACCACCCTTCCTTGCAAATTCAGGTTTGCAATTCAGTAATTATCCTTAACTCTTTCCTTTCATTTATTTATGTCAAATCATTTGCCAAGCTTTATTAGTTCTGTCTCTGCATGAGTTTCTCATCTGTCCTTTTCTTTCCACCAGTTCAAGCTCTCATCACCTCTCACTTGAACTATTTTAATATCCTCTTTTCTTTTTTTTTTTTTTTTTGCTTTTTTGGAGGGCAATTGGGGTTAAGTGACTTGCCCAAGGTCACACATCTAGGTTTTGTGTTAAGTGTCTGAGACCGGATTTGAACTCAGGTCCTCCTGACTCCAGGGCCAGTGCTCTATTCACTGAACCACCTAGCCTCCCCTTAATATCCTCTTAATGTGTCTCCAGTCTTTCCTCTCTACCTTCCATTCTTAGTGCAGAATGATGAAACACCGATTTTTGAGCTAGAAATCTTTAATGGCTCCCTATTGCCTATAGGTTGAAATACAAACTCCTCACTTTGATGCTTAAAGCCCTTCACATTCTGAATCTAGGTCACCTTTTCTAACTTATTTCATATTATTACCCATCAAGCAGTTGCCATTTGAACCAAATTGGCCTATTCGCTTTACCCTGAAGTTGGCATTCCATCTCTTGCCCCTCTACCTTTGCACTAGCTGTCCTCCATGCCTGGAATCCACTTTCTTCTCACTGCCATCCCTTAGATTCTTTTTTCAGTGTGTGCTGCTCGAGAGGAGCTGGATTTTTTAAAATTGTCACATCCTTTGCATCTAGCACAATGCCTTATACATAGAAGGGATTTAATAAATAGTTGTTATATTGAATTGACTTTGTGTAATTAACTCACTGGAAGTCTTCAAGTGGAATATTGATGACCAGTCATTTGAAGGATATTGTAGAGGAAATGCCTGTTCATACATAGATTGGACTAAAAGACTCTGAGGTCCTTTGTATGATCTTCTAAATACTAGATAGTGCAGTGGGAGAATTTTCTATCATCATACAGCCTGGTTATTCCTGGAACTACATGGGGATGGTCTTCAGGGATCATCCCATAAAGTACAGGTGTCAAACTCAAATAGAAAAGGCCACTAAACCCTACTTTAGGATACATAGGGATCCCTGCAGGTTGCAATAACTTTAAAAAACCACATATTAACATTATCTATTTTCTATTGTGATTTTGTTTCTTTTGCTAAACATTTCCCAATTACATTTGATTCTGGTTAGGGTGCACTTGGAAACATTTTCCCCACTCCTATTTGATTAACACCTCTGCCTTAGAACATACACCTGAGATCCTTAGGTAAATTTATGGAGACACATGTGGTTCAACACTGAATGACTTGACACTTTGGGGATGATTCAGAAAACCCTAAGTGGAACTTTGGTACACCAAGAAGTGATTGCTAAAGTTGGGGGTGGAGGTGTTGACAGCATCAGAGAAGACTGGCCGCTAAGCCAGGAGGTGTGGCCCACTAGATGGACTCTACAGTTGTGTAATAGGACAATGGGCCAACATCCTTAGAGCATGGGCAATATCTGATGTCTGCTGCCAATCCATATGGAGGCTGGGTGAGTCTTCTTCTAGAAATATGTGATGGGGAAGCCTCTTCCTTCCCCACTTCAGGAGAGACACAGATATACTGATTGTTTGTTTGGGGTAGGGTGGGGGGGATTGTCATTTTACTGTGTGGTGAAAATAAGCCTTTGAACTGACTTGCTAAACCAGAACTGTTTGTGTATAAAAGGTTCATTTAAAAGAATCTCTTTTTCTTCCTTGATGACTTTTGAGGAGAAACAACTACTGTGCATTTGAGGGGTAGAGTGAGCTCATCGCCATCATCCAACAACAATGTGTCTATTAGCACACAACATCTCTGTTTCTGTTGTATCTTAATCCTTAATCTTAATTTTTTTTTCTGATTTTAGATTATCAGAGACAGAACAGACTGCATTGTGACCCTGTGAGCTTCAAAAAGTTGGAAGAGACATCAAAGGTCCAATAGCAAAGGCAGCCATTTACAGCAGTAGCTGGGTCCAATGAGGAACAAGCCCTGAGGGGTGACAATGATCTATCTCTTCCAGGAGTGAATGAACTCAGTGGCTAAGACACTATATTCTGCATACAAGTGACTTATCCATTGGTTATGCTGGATTCAGAAGTAACTTTAGTAAGTTAATATTTTGTAAGGAGAACATTAAGCTTGAGTGCATTCTCCCCAGAGATCAAATAAGTGCTTAGAGTGGTTGAAATAGGCACTGTGGAACAAGTTGAGGTTAGTCAGACATTGAAGATGCCAAGGTCATCCACTGCATCTTGGACCATCACCAGTCATCCTGACTTATAAGTGTTTTCACTGGACTCTGATGACTGGGAAAGAGAGTGAAGCTGAAGGCTTTGTGTAACTCTGCCTCACTTAAATCCAATTCAATAGCAAATCAAGACACCACTCACATGATGCCATTGGTTCTCTTTAAAAACAGAGAATGAACAACAACAACAAGGAGCGTAGAGAGAAGAATGAACAATAATTCAATGGGATATCATTATACTTTATTCCATGCTATACCCTCTCAGTAAATATTGCTATGTAAAAGATAATTGACGTCAATGAGTTGATTGATAATGGGGAGATGTTAATATGTTGATTCTTATTTGCACAAATATATTGGATGGAGGTTTGTGAGTAACATTATTAGATACCCTCAACTCCTCAAGGTTACTCCTAGGACTGTGAGAGAAGCACTAGTAAACCACTTTCTGGGGATTAAGAGGGCCCACATGAAAGACTATGGGATTAGACTTTTAGAACTGAAAGGGACCTTAGACATCATTTAATACAAACTTGTCACTTTGCATTTGAGGAAATTGGAGCCCAAAGAGGTTAAATGACTGTCAGTCAAACACAAATTTGCCTTGAATGATCTGACCAATTATTATAGTCATAGTTCATCATAAGTTTCATTGAGAACGTTGACCTAGAAAAGCAAAAAAAAAATCCCACTGGGAATTTTTAGAGGCCAGATAAATAATAAAACCATTAAAAAGTTGCTTTTTCCCCTTCTCCACCTAGAAAAATATGACCCATCCCATTGTATTTTGGAATTTGTTTTGCAAAATTGCAAACTGATGCAATTGTCTTTGGGGGAGGAAGAAGATAACAATAAATACTCTGGCTCTGAAATATGCCTTGGGCCTCCTAGAAAGAGCCCATTCATTTCTCATGTAATTTTCAGGGTTATTTCATACAAATATCAGGCCAGACTCAGCCCTTATCAAAACCATAAAGGCTACAAAGAGTTGCCCTTGACTTGAAGGAATCAATCAAGGTATTAATAAGAATTAATTGCTTGATGTAACCCTGACAAGATATAAGGAAAGAGGAATGGAACAATCTTCTATTAATCACCTACTGTATGTTACGCACTGTGCCAACTGATTTACAAATATTAACTCTTTTGAGTATTATATTTTATCTTGAAGGGTTTACTTATCAAAGATTTATTCCCAAGAACATAATCAAGAAGAAAAAACAACACAAAAGTTAATGACTGAGATAGAATGCAAACCATTTTTCAGTGAGAAGCTAAGTGATGCAGTGTATAGAGCACAGGGTTAGAATCAAGAAAATTCATCTTACTCAATCCAAATCTGTCCTCAGACACTTATGAACTGTGTGATTTTGGGCAAGTTACTTAACACTGTTTGCCTCAGTTCTTATCTGTAAAATGATCTGGAAAAGGAAATGGCAAACCACTCCAATGTATTTGCCAAGAAAACACCAAATGGTGTCCTGGAAAGTCTCACACAACTGAAACAACCAAACAACAAACTCCAGCATCCCATTTACTAAAATAAAGTAAAAATGAGAACACAATTTAGATATAAAAGCTGATACTATAAGCAAACTGGGAGAGCAAGAATTGTTCATCTGTCAGATTTGTGGATAAGGGAAGAATTTATGACCTAACAAGAGATAGAAAATGTTACAAAATGCAAAATGGATAATTTTGATTACATTAAATTGAAAAGGGTTTGTTTTTTTTTTTGCACAAACAAAGCCAATGCAACCAAGATTAGAAGGGAAGCAGAAAACTGGGAAAGAATTTTTATGACCAGTCTCTCTGATAAAGACCTAATTTCTAAGATATATAGAGAACTGAGTCAAATTTATAAGAGTACAAGTCATTCCCCAATTGATAAATGATCAAAGAATATGAACAGGCAGTTTTCAGATGAAAAATTAAAGCTCTCTCTTAGTCATATGAAAAAATGCTCTAAATCACTTTTGATTATAAAAATACAAATCAAAACAACTCTGAGGAACCATATCACACCTATCAGATTGACTAATGTGACAAAACAGGAAAACTATAAATGCTGGAGATGAGGTAGGAAAACTGGAACACTAATGTATTGTTGGTAGAGTTGTGAACTGATCTAACCATTCTGGAGAGCAAGTTGGAACTAAAAAGGTGCATACCCTTTGACCCAGCAATACCATTTCTAAATCTGTATCCCAAAGAGATCATAAAAATGAGAAAAGGACCCACATGGTACAAAAATATTAATAGCAACTCTTTTTGTCATGACAAAGAATTGGAATTTGAGGGGATTCCCATCAGTCAGGGAATGGCTGAACAAGTTGTAGTATGTAAATGTAATGGAATACTATTGTGATATAAGAAATCGTGAGCAGGAAGACTTCAGAAAAACCTGGAAAGACTTAAAACTAATGCTGAGTAAAGTGAGCAGAAACAGGAGAACATTGTACACAGTAACAGCCACAATATGTGATAACTAACTTTGATAGACTTGTCTCTTCTTAGCAATGCCAAGGATCTAAGACAGGACTCATGATGGGAAATGCAGTCCATATCCAGAAAAAGAACTATTGAGTCTGCATGCAGATTGAAGCATATAACTCTCTCTCTCTCTCTCTCTCTCTCTCTCTCTCTCTCTCTCTCTCATTTACTTCTTCTTTCTCATGGTTTCTCCCATTAGTTCTAATTCTTCTTTACAACATGACTAATGGGGAAATAGGTTCAATATGAATGTATATGTAGAGCCTATATCAGATTACATGCCATCTTGGGGTGGGGGAGGGGAGAGATGGGGAAAAAAATTGGAACTCAAAATCTTATGGAAGTGAATGGTGCAAACAAAAAAATGAATAATTATTTTTAAATCTCCTTAAGATAAGGCTTTGAAGAAAAACAAAAGCTTATGTAGCCCACAGTTACCATAATCACCAAAGTGACCAAACCCAGGTTCATGATTCTTCTATAGTTTCTCCTCTAGTCAGACTCATAGCTCTGAAGACCTACTCCCATGAAATCTCACCAGACCAAGCTAGAGGACACGTATGTTTAAAAGAGAAAGAATTTAATGAAACCTAATCAGAAAGTGGTAGCAAAGATTTTGATAAAGCATTAAAAATTTTTAACACCTATTCCTAATTGACAGCCACCATTAATGCATCCTTTAGGAACATCAGCTGCCAATTCATTACTCTACATTCTCAGAATAGCAAGAGGAAAACACTCGAAGCACTTTCAGGAAACTACAAGGAAACTTGTTGTCGAACTTGGGAGGGCTGGATTTCTAAGCACTGTGTGTGTTTATCATCATCATGGAAAGCTCAGCTGCTCTGTATAACCATCTCTCCAAGACTGGCTGTATGAAGCTGAAATCATAGGCTGGTGTCCCATGACCACCATCTTTCTTTCATATCTTCCTTTCTCTTTTTTACTTGGTTACTTACTAATGCCTTACCCTTCACAAGAATTTCCCCAGTCTTTTCAAAACCTCCCATTCTCAAATCCTCATCACACTACAAATTCAAACATGGCTTTCTTGGGAATGTTGTGACAAAAAGAACATGGTATATGGGCCAGGCATTCCTCCTTGTACTTTGAAGATAACATATTAAGTAGGAATAAATGGTGAAATACAGCATTCAGTCATCAACTGTCTTGATGTACAAACATTTATGTAACCTCTTTGAAGTATTGCTACATAATTTAACTTGAGAAGTTTCCTTATAAATCATTAGAAGTATATAACCCTGAAGAAAACTCAGCATCCTGGTCCCACAGGAATTTTCATAGTCATATAAACTTTCCAAGCTGCTTGGGTGGAATACAATAAAAGATCATTAAATGGTTGCCAAAAACAACAGCCAGCCCTGAGCTTCACTTCCCTGATCTCTTCAGCACCAGCAGGGCAACTACTCCCAGGCCACTCCCCCCACCGTCTTTTCCCTATGACCTCTACAAGTCCCAAATTCCCCGCAATTCCTGAGAAGTTGAGGATCAGACTTTCTGTAGACTGGGTCATCCCATATCTTTGAACAATTGTAATTTCACTGTCTCTAATGTCATTGTTGCCCTCCCTACCTCATTGGATGGATCTCTAAATTGCTTCCCCCTTCTTCTGGACTATCCTATGCAAACATATATTTGGACTATTTCCTCTCCAGATTAGAAACAAAAACAAAAACTCTAAGTGTGGATCTAATACTATTCCCCAATATTGAAAACATAGCTGTTCAGCTCCTCTTCATGTGACTGTGTATAATATAACTCTATTTGAAGTCTTCAAGGATTTCCAAGTGTTCACATCTTCATGACCCCATTTGAGGTTTTATCGGCAAAGATAGTAGAGTGGTTTGTCATTTCCTTCTCCAATTGATTTGACAGATGAGGAAACTGAGGCAAATGGGGTAAAATGATTTGCCCAGGGTCACACATTTAATAAGTTGTCTGAGACTCAATTTGAACTCATCAGGAAGATAATCTTCCTGACTCCAGGTTTGGCATTCAATCTACTGTACTACCTAGCTGCCCTTCCCTTCTCTTTTCTGTGTGTGTCCTATCCCTTCCATTCCCCTTTATCCTGAGTGGTTCTACCTAATACTTTATATACTAGATCATAACTCAGGCAGCGCCTAGACTAGGCTACTTTATTAAATGTCAAGGGATTATTTTGTCTATGTCTACCATTTGAGATAGGAAAAGTCTAACCTAGCCAGGTGTAGTGGCACATTCCTGTAGTACTTGCTACTGGGTAGGATGAAGCTAGTGGATCACTTGAATTCAGGAGTTCTGAGCTGGCTGGTAGATACCAGCACTAAGTCCAGTAGTAATGAAGTAACACACTCTGGGAGCTGGGGGTCACCAAAGCTGCCTAAGATGAAGCAAACTAGTCCAGGTCAGAAACAGAGGAAGTCAAAGTTTCTGTACTGACTGGCAATGGGGTCAGGCCATGAACTGTATGTGATAGTCAGAGAAGAAGAGAAGGAAGAGAGGAGAGAAGAGAGGAAAGAAAAGGCCTACTTATAAAGATAATTCTGGGGCTCCAATTGCCTGCAGGTTTCTTTCCTGAGCTCTTTAACTGGTGACTGGAGTAGATTGTAGCATTTTATAACCTTTTAACTCAAGAGTGTTCTCTTATAATTCCTAATTATTAAAGTGTTCTTTAATTGAATTTTATGGTCCACAAATGCTTATTGCCCTGAACTAGCAATACTCTGGCTTATTTCCCACTGTCTAGAATCACTTTTCCTTAGTCAGAAAAGAAGGCGTAACTACATCACTCTTGCTTTTTGTAAAGATATTTTGAAGATGAAAAGTGCTCTAATATAGGTAAAATACTTCAACCTCAAACTCGATGAAGTAGTCTAATTTAAGCATGGTCCATAATAATCTGTATAACCTACAAACTAAGATGGTGACCTTCTAGAGAAAGATCCCATATTCTTTCACTGAAGAGCATTCCTCAGTCCATCACACAAGGCTATTGGTAAATATCTGGGGTTTTTTGTTTCTTTTTTTTTAGGTGTTAATGCTGCGGACAACTTGTAGCACAATTAATCTGATCAGTGGGACAATAAGAAATCTAGGAATGATAGTTCTCCTTCCTAAACATTGAGAAATTCTCTCAGAAAATACTTTCTAAGCAATGCTGGACCTAGTTAGGTTTCTTCTTTGGGAACTACATCCCTGAGTAGGAGATTCTTCCAAAGACTGCCTGTCTTAAAGACCAAAGGTAAATGATCACTAATGTACCCAAAATAGGTACATCCCTGGGGCTTTTAAGAAAGTGTTAAGAAATGCTGTATCATCTTACCCTCAACTTAACTCAATTTGACAAACCTCTGCTAAGTGTTTATTGTGTACAAGGCACTGTTCTAGGTTTTGGGAAAACAAACAAAACTGGAAAAAGAGTGCCATCAGGAAGCTCACATTCAATAAGGAACTTATATTCATACAAAATTATATAAGTAAATAGGAAATTCAAGGAGGGAAGGACTAATAAAAATTTTTGATCAGTGGTGTGACATAGTCAAGTCTATGCTTTATGAAGATTTTTTTTGACACTGGGCAAAGAATGGATTAGGAAGGAGAGTGACTGGAAGCAAGGATATTCATTAGGAAACTATTATATTAATCCAGGCAAGAAGAGATGAGTTGTCCTGTTTGGTTTTCTGCCCAGGTGGAAAGTGTAAGTATATTCCCTGCAGAGAGATGCCTCCATCCCTTTAGCTCAGGAAGTTGGCAAGAATTTGAGGTCAAATTATTTGCCCAGGGTCACAAAGTCTGTATGTGTCAGAGGCAGGACATATACCCAGGTCTTTCTGACTCCAAGTTAACTATCTATTCACTAGGTAAGAGTGTCTCTCAGTAGTTAGTTATAGTGTTCTTCCTTGAGAACAGGGACTGGTTTTTTGCTTTTCTTTGCATCTCCAGCTTAGTACAGTGCCTGGCATGTTGTAAGTGCTTAATAAATGCTGGTTGAATGACTGATTGACTATTGTTCCTGGGTTGCCACTTTCCTAAGCCATGTGGCTTCCAGAATATCTACCTTTGATCCAAGGAAATTTATGAGTCCACATCCATATAAAAGGGTAATCCATAAGGCCCCATAGATGTGTTCAATTTTCCTTTCATCAACCAGAGGACATAATTAGTTCTAAGCAAAAATGCTTAAAGAAAGACTTTCCTAAGAAGTGTCCTCATAGAACATTTCACCTTAAACCTAGGGTATACTCTCCCACAAATATACAAATGGGTAGAGTGAATATGCATAGAGATCATACATGAGGGACTCACATATGTTCATCAATAGGTGTAGAAGGACAACTTGTACCTCTTAAATGGTCAAACTGCTCTTCTCTCAGTCAATCAATGAGCCAATAAGCAACAAGCATTTATTAAGGGCTTGCTGTGGTCCAGGCACCAATACTAAGTGGTGAGAATACAAATATAAGTAGAATGATAGCTCTTGACCTCAAGGAGCTTGTGTTCCAATGGGGAAAAGTAACACATAAGAGAAAGCAGGAAGGACAATGACATAGAAAGACATTAAATGACTTGCCCAGGATCACAAATCTAATAAGTGTCTGAAGCCATATTTGAATTCAAGCTTTCTTGACTCCATGCTCTGTCCATGGTGCTGGACAAAAAGAAAGAAAAATTCCTTCAGCAGCAGTGTGTAGGAGTAGTAGTAGTAGTAAGAGACTGGAGACAAGAGTGAGGGCCTACACTAAGGTGGTAACTGTGAGCAGAGAGCCACCAGTTCAGATAGGATCTTTTCTGTTTGACTCCTAGGTCTAGGATTAGACACTCTTACATGCCCCCACACCCAAATTCTCTCTAGCTTAGGGCAAATGAATTTTACGAGGTAAAATGGTAACCAAAAGAGGCAAGCTCAGTGATTTCTGCCCACCTGTCCAGCATTCCTCTTTTTATTATATGAATTGGTTGGGGTATATGGAGGACTTGGATCTCTGGTGTGAGAGCTTACCAAGCCCTTTTCAGGGCTGCTCATCCACCTTGGATATCCACCTAACACTCAACTCTCACCTGCAGCTCCAAGAAGCTGTAGCATGTATAGTGGCCATGCCCCATTAAACCATCTTGTCAGACGGGCTAAACCAGGTTGAGGGTAACTGACAGGTGTCAAATGCATTAGAGCAGTGGTTCTCAACTTTCCTAATGCCGCAACCCTTTAATACTGGTACGTGGGCATATCTGCACGTGGGCGGACCCACCTGGAGATGGATAGAGGATCAGTGTCTCAGTTCCTAAGACCATCGGAAATATGTGTTTTCCGATGGTCTTAGGCGACTCCTGTAAAAGTGTCATTCAACCCCCAAAGGGGTCGCAACCCACAGGTTGAGAACCGCTGTATTAGAGGGATGTCTACCCCAAGCACGTGAAGACTTCCCCACTGCAGAATGGATGAGAACAATTTGTTCCATCAGCCATGAAGGAGACTGAAGCAGGCACTGTGGAGCACTTAGAGGTTGATCAAATATTAAAGATGTCAGGGCCACTCACTGCACCTCAGGCCATCATCAGTCATTTTGATTTTTGTCTTGCCACTAGACTTCAACAATTCTAGAAGAGAGAGTGAGACTGATGACTTTGTGTACCTCTGCCTCACTTAAATCCAATTCACATACAACTCAAGACATCAACCTGTGATGTCATTGGTTCTCTTTGAAAACTAAGGACAATGGGGTGGCTAGGTAGCTCAGTGCATACAGCACAGGCCCTGGAGTCAGGAGGACCTGAGTTCAAATTTGACCTCAGACACTTAACACTTACTAGCTGTGTAACCTTGGCCAAGTCACTTAACCCCAATTGCCTTACCTTCCCCCCTCCAAAAAGCAAAAAAAAAAACCAAAAAACTAAAGACAAACAATACAATACACATCAGTCATCAGTAACGTCCAGTTGTTTTGTGAATATAATTTGTCCAGTAAAAAACAAAACTCAGTTTCCCTATGGGTAAGTAAGACACATTTCTCAGACTCATCCAAAATAGATCAAATGACTCTATTAGCAAACAATAGATGAAAGAAAGAAAAAAGGAAATTTCTAGGCTAGCGACAAGGAGACATAGAGTTAGAAACATAAAAGTTTAAAAAAATGGAATGAACAGATATCGTTTTATTTTTTGTGAGAGTTTTTTTTTGGTGGGTTGTAGGGGAAGGGGAGTTGGGGAGGGATTGCTTGATAAGGAAAAGCCAACTCAGACCATGAGTCTAAGCAACATGGAACTAAAAGAAAATAGACTTCTCAGAGAGACGAGTCACTATTCTGATTTTGGAATGAGCTAGACTCAGGTAGACAGCCAGAGGCATGTGGGCCAAGGAATCCTAGAACTGCCTTTTCAACTCAAAAAGTTGAATGTCACATGTGTCCTCAAGGCTGCAGTTTCCCCACCCCTGGTCTAGTCTGTGATTCCTGACTTGTATGAACTTTGTATTGTTAGACTCTTACCCTCTGGCCCCTAGGAAAGTAGTTATTGTTGCTTACTTGTTTTGCTGGCTTCAAGAACAGCCTATGTGGTACTTTTGTGTGATCTACTCCCAATGGGGAGTACAAGGAGGGATGGAATTCTACCTCCATAGCCACAAACCAGCAATTGCAGAAAAAAGAAGATTCAAAAATTCCAACAACCTCGTCCCTGCCCTCATCACAGAGCACCTCTCTATCTCCCAAGAGATGGAGATTGCCCTGGCATAACTCCCACTTCTGACTCAGACCAGCAAGCCCAACCAAAACAAAGTACCACGACTAATTCAATTGAACATCTCCCACTCGAATGTCTCATACCGCCTCATTTTCCACAAATCAGTAGCCAGTTCAGAAAGGACAAGCCATATTTTCCTAAATGCCTTTCAAAGTGTCTACATGGCAAGCCACCATTGTTTGACTGCTGGAACAGCTAGTAAGTGACAGATTTGGTGAAGGCTTCTCAAATGAGGTGGATCCAAGAGAAAATGATGGTGTTAAATGATAAAAATGAATTGTTGAAATTGGTCAAATTGGCCCATGCGCAAACACCAGGCCTTAGACCAGGAATTGTCCTAGGTGTGTCATTCACCAAGATGCCAATTAGTCTCTAGTTGCATTTTACTTTTGTAAAGATTGGGTCTCCCCATACACTCTAAATTGGATATCTTGCCCTGCAGGAGAGTAGGGGGGAAGGGGATGAGAGGGGGGGATGATGGAGGAGAGAGCAGGTTGGGGGGGGAGGGTTGTTAGAAGCACACACTTCTGTAAATGGGTAGGGACAAAGTAGAGAATAGAACAAGTGGAAAGAGGGAAATATAGTGAGTCTTTCACAATATGTCCATTGTGGAGATGTTCTGTGTAACTACACATGTGCAGCCTGTATTGAATTGAATTGCTTATCTTTCCAGTGTCTGTCCTCAGTGAGTGACAAGGGAGGAAGGGATAGAATACATACATACATATATATATATATATATATATATATATATATATATATATATATATATATAGTTATTATTTACATGCAACCGGGAAATAGGTTATGCAGGCATTGGAGTAGAGAGATCCATCTTGCCCTACCGGAAAGTCAGATGAGTGGTAGGAGAGGATATAGGAGAGAGCAGATTGGGGGAGGGGGCATACAGTGGGATGGCTGTTTTGGGGTGGTGGGTAGGGGAAGGATGGGGAGAAAATTTGCAACTCAAAATTTTGTGGAAATGAATGATGTGAACTAAAAATAAACAAAAGCTAATTAAATTAAAAAAAAAAAAAGATTGAGTCTCCCTATCTTGCCCAAGCTGAATGTACACAAGTCACTGAGGGTACCATCCCACCAGTGATCAGAATGAGAGCCAGTATGGCCTTTTCAATTTTTGACCTGAGCTGGTAACCAGGTTGTCCCCTGCCACCTGGGGCTCACCCATTAATGTTGGACTTGGTGTAGACACCCAATAAGTATAGTCTACTTCAGCTCAGAACTTTTGAACCCGAGAGATGCACCAGTCCCAGCTTCCATAGTACCTAGGATTATAGGAGGGAGTCACAATAACAGGCCTCCAACTTTCAAGATAAGGCTCCAACTTTGTAAAGTAAGCTCCAGGCACATTGGTAAGTATAAAATTTGGTCTCTAGTAGTCTCTATGTGTTTCACTTGCTCCTTGCTGCCTACTGTCTTCAGAGGAGAAGTGGGCAGCTGGAAACTTGATAATTATCCTTATGCTTCTCTTTGGATGTCAAGGGTATCCTACTGCCAGAAAGAATACACCCTAGGGAACCCCTTAGGCTCTGACCTTTCTAGACCCCTATCCAAACTGTCTTGTATGCACTTCCCTCAAACAGTGATAATTTAACTGAAAAACTAATTTCTACTAGTGGTTAATAATGAACTATGATGTTGTTTCATGTAAGGTATGCTTATTGTAATATATACTTCCATGAAATTCCTCCACAAAGAAGTAGTTCTATTAGTAGAAACTTGGGGAACCATGGAAATTCTAGAGGGGAGATGATGGGGATGGGAGGGTATAGCAAGGTCTTGAACAATCTCACTCCTAAAGCAAGCTGCTCTCCTCCTGACAGAGGTGATGAACTCAGGAGGCAAAATGAGATGTACCTTTTGGATATGGCCAGTGTGGAAATTTACTTTTCTTGACTGTCCATATTTGTTTCAAAGGTTTTGTTTTGTGACAGTTTTCCCCAGCCCTACCTCAAATTATGGGTAGGAAGCAGAAATAGGTTTTTTTAGATAATTAAAAAAATAAAATAAAATTTAAAGCCCCTCTCTAATCATGGCATAATATTCAACAAATGTTTGTTCAATTATAATTATAAAATTAAGGCTGAAATCTTAGAAGTCATCTAGCCCAACTCTCTCACTTTATAGAAGAGGAATTGCGACTGATAGAGATTAAGTGATTTGTCCAAGGATACCAGTTACTATGAGGTGGGATTTAAACTTAGTTTTTAGGACACCAAATCCAACAAGGCCAAAAATGGTCTTGAATTCAGATTTTATTCTCTGTCAACTACATTATAATTTATTCTTATTTTAGGAAATGGGAAATGTTTGAAGGTTGTGGAACAAAAGAGTGATACCATTATAGGGAGATTAGCCTAATAGCATCTCTGTAGAAAGGATTGGAGTTGAGGGAGGCTTGCCATAGTACCACAATTGAATTGAGGTGGCCACCTACGACTCCACCTAGGTATACAATTGGCCCTGAAGAAGTATGGTTCTCTTGGAGGAAAATTATCTAGATCTCAGAACCCAGAGTGAATCGACTTGGTTCTCTTTTAAGGAACTTTGCATGAGTGTAAAGAGTAGAGACTGGTGCTTCCCTAAGGGACAATGTTTTCGAACATTTCCAAAGAATGTGTTTAATTTTAGTCTTAATTGTAGTTTTAAACCTAGAAGAAACATCAGAGGTTATCTAGTTCAACTCCAAATTTGCAGGTGAGGAAACTGAGGCAAAAGAATTTAAATGACTTGTCTAAGGTCACTCAAAGAAAAATAAATAACTCTAGTCCCAGATGGACTTACAAATGAATTCAACCAACCATTCAAAGAGCACTTGATTCTTATACTATGTAAATTATTTGGAGAGAGAGAGAGAGGAAGAAAGAAAGAAAGAAAAAAAGAAAGAAAGAAAGAAAGAGTTCATCACACTTATTCTATGACACAAAAACAGCCCTAATGTCCAAACCATGGAGAGATAAAGCAGAAAACAAAACCATAGAATGTTATCATTAGTGAATACTGATGTAAAAACATTGGCAAAAAGGCAATTGCAATCTATTCAAATGATTTATCACTGTGACCAGGCTTGATTAATATCAGGAATACAGAAATGGTTCAGCATGGGGAAGCTATCTATGCCATGTTAATAAAAATCATACAATTACCCTGCTGGAGGAAAAGCCATCAACAAAATATAGCACTCATTTATCTTAAAAACTTAGGATCAAATTGTAAATATCCCTGAATGCAAGGCTAAAAAATTTGGGTTTTATCCACTGTCAATTGAAAGTAATATATAACTATAGTTTATTATTACACCAGGCAACAGGAAACCATCAAAGGTTTTAGAGCAGAGGAGAAATGCCATTATAGAAGATTAGCCTAGTAGTATATTAGAGACAGGATTAGAGCTGAGAGAGTCTTCAAAGACACCAGTCTATTTTATAGGCACCTGAACTGAAAGAACAAGAGTAAGAATGGAGAGAAAAAGACAGAAAATAATAGTAACATGACAAGCCTTGTCCCTAATGCCACAACTAAACTATTTGCAAAATACTTGCTCATATATCCATAGGCTCTAGAATTGAAAGGAAGGAAACAGAGCATCCAATTCAACCCCATCATTTTATAGGTGAGGGAAATGAGACTCAGGGTGGCTAGATAACTCACCAAGAGATTCTGCAAGTAGCATATAATGTCTGGGTTTGAACTCAGCTGCTCTGACCACTTATCCTTATTCATGCTTTTCTCCTGTGAAGGCAGTCAATAAGTCTAATAAAAATAATGATAATAACAACTAGTGTCTATAAGCACTTTAAGGTTTGCAAAGCACTTTGTATATTATTTCATTTGATCTTCACAACTCTATGAGGTTTATGCTGTTACTATCCCCATTTCACAGATAAAGAAACTGAGACTGAAAGAAGTTAGGCAACTCACTCAGAGTTATATAGTTAGCAAGCATCTGAGCCTGAATTTGAATTTAGATCTTTCTGACTCCAAGTCTGACACTAGAACCTCTGTGCCAATAAGTTGTCTTTATGTAACTGTATCTAATAGATGTGGTACTGTTTTATACATCAGTCCATTATACACCATAGGAAAAATGGGGTCCCAAGAGTAGAGACCACTTTCAGTGTCACACAATAAAATTGGTGATAGCAGATTTAAAACCCAGAGCTCCCGTCTATGACATACAAGGGATGTTGTCTATCTTCCATTCACAGAAACAGCATCCTGTCTTTTCCCTCCCTCCCACCAGATCATAGTAGCATTTGATGGATTTGCCCTTCACTAGTATTGACTTGCATGAACTATACCAGTCTAGGGATAAAATAATCAAATCAACAGAAACCGGTTTCAAATATATAGAAGACTTCTCAATGTTATATCCTGCTTTGGGACTCAGTTATCCATAGCATCTCCTAGGATATCCATTGGAAATGAGGTTTACCAAGATTCCTAAAGAATAAGATTTCAGATACCATCTGATGGTCCTCAGTCAGTCCATATATAGATGGGTGGGGAAGGATCTTAGGTTACTGTGCAGCTAATGTTTATGTATCAAATGGATGTGGTCCCCAGTCTGGGTTTTGGGAATATTTGCATTTTGGCAGCTCCATAACCTGTCCCCATCCCCATCTGAGGGGGATGAGCCCTTTTACTAAGGGCTATTCTCTTCAATGTGTAACCTTCAGAAAGCCAAACACCCTGATTGGCTTCATATTTGAATATTTATTGCAGCTTAATGGAACGCAAATATCTAGCACCTAAAACAAAATTAGAACCCAATAGTCTCCAATAAATGTTACCATCACAAATATAGCATAGTGTACTTCAGATTGCAAAACAATATGAAATTCTTCTCGAAAACTTCCAGAAAACAAAAAGTCAAAGAAAATCCTATCTTGCTCTCAGAAAAGTAAGTTGAAGGGCAATGTCATACTCTTCCCCTCTATTCCCATTCTCATCTACATCTACAGCTTCATTCATATGCTGCCCTCCAATTGTAGGTGTCTAAGCTCAGTCCTTAGTCCTCTTCATTTCTCTTTTTATACCTCTCTTGCTATCTCCCCAGATTCAATGGGTTCATTGATCACCTCTAAGCAGATGACCATCATATCTATACATGCTGCCTCTCCAGGGCTGTAGTCCCACATCTCCTACTGTCTACTGGACATTTTCAACTAGAGATCCCACTGGCATCTCAAACTCCAATGTCCAAAAATGTCCAAAATAGAATTTATTATCTTCCCTGCACTGCTCCACCCTACCTTCATCCAAGCTTCCCTGTTGCTCTTAAAGACATTACCATTCTACTAATCTCTCAAGTTCCCAATTTTGGTGTCATCTCCAACTCTTCATTCTCTCTGTCTCCACAGATTTAATCCATTGATTGAATCCACTTATTTAATCTTCCCCAATATATATTTAACTGAATGAGTAATGTAATATTGGTTAAATGTGTATAGATTGTATTATTTTATTTATTTTTAACATTAATTTTTTAAATGTTGAATTTCAACTTTTCTTTCTCCCTATCTGTAGTCACTCCTTCATCCATTGAGAAGGCGAGCAATATATCCATTATTCATGTGATTATGCATATTATATATATATATATATGTTATATTATTTCCATATCATCATGTTGCAAAAAATAAGCCAAAAAACCATAAAGAAAGTGAAAAAATATGCTTCAATCTGTGCTTAGAGTTCATTAGTTCTCTCTCTCTCTCTGGGGGTGAATAATATGCTTTATTGTAGAGCCTTTGGAATTACCATGGATCATTGTCTTGATCAGAGTAAGCAAGTCTTTCATAGTTTATAGTTATGATATTGCTGTTACTTCATACAATGTTCTCTTGGTTCTACTCATTTAACTGCTTTACAGTTTTCCCAGTAATTTTTGTCAAATGGTCTATTCTTGCCCCAAAGGCTTGAATCTTTGGGTTTATCAAACACTACATTATGATGGTCATCTACTACTGTGTATTGTGTAACTAACTAATCCATTCCACTGATCCATCATTGTATTTCTTAGCCAGTATCAACTTGTTTTGATGAATACCACTTTATATGAGAGTTTGAGATCTGGTACTCACAGGCCACCTTCCTCCACATTTTATTTTCATCGATTCCTTGGATAGTATTGATCTTTTGTTCTTCCAGATGAATTTTGGAATTAATTTTTTTTGCTCAATAAAATATTTTTGGTAGTTTGATTGGTATGGTACTGAATAAGTAAATTAATTTAAGTAGAATTGTCACATTTATTATATTCTCTTGAACTGCTTATAACAATTAATATTTCTGTGATTGTTTAGATCTGTCTTTACTTGTGTGAAAAGACATTTTTAGTTGTGTTCATATTGTCCCTAGGATTTTCTTAGCAGGTGGATTCCCAAGTATTTTATACTCTTTGTAGTTATTTTAGATGGATTTTCTCTTTCTATATTTTCCTGTTAGGTTTTACCAGCAATACACAAAAATGATGATGATTTATATGGGTTTATTATTTTGTACCCTGCAAATTTGCTAAAGTTGTTCATTGTTTCACCTAGTTTTTTTAGTTGATTTTCTAAGTATACCCTCATATCATCTGCAAAGAGTGTTATTTTTGTTTCCTTATTGCATGTTTTTATTCCTTCAATTTTTTTTCTTGTCTGGTTGCTATAGCTAGCATTTCTAATACAATATTAAATACTGGTGGTGACAGTGGAAATCCTCACTTTCCCCCTGATCTTATAAGTCTTCTAGTTTATACCCATTACAGGTAATGTTTGCTTTTGGTTTTAGAAAGATATTACTCACTGTTATAAGAAAGGCTTCTTTTATTGATGTATTTTCTAGTGCTTTTAATAGGAATGGATATTATATTTTGTCAAAAGGTTTTTCTACATCTATTGCTATAATAACATGATTTTTGTTGGGATTTCTAATTGATACGATCAATTATGCTGATAGTTATCATAATATTGAATCAGTAATACATTCCTAATATAAATAATAATAATAATAATAAATTCCTAATATAAATCCCAGTGCCCAATTCATTGATCTCTTCTTTCTCTCTTTTATACGTATTATTTAGAGATGTAAATTTCCTCCTAAGTCCTGGTTGGCTCCATCCCACACATTTTGGTATGTTGTCTCATTGTTGCCATTATCATAATAAAATTATTGTTTCTATGATTTGTTCTTTGACTCACTCATTCTTTAGGATTAAATTATTTAGTTTCTAGTTATTTTTAATCTACACTTCCACAGACATTTATTAAATATAATTTTATTGCATTAAAATCTGAAAAGGGTACATTTAATATGTCTGCTTTTTTCATTTATTTGTGAGGTTTTTATGTCCAAAAACTTGGTCAATTTTTGTGAATGTGCCATGTACGATTGAGAAAAAGTATAGTCCTTTCTATTTCCATTCAATTTTCTCCAGAGGTTTATCATATCTAACTTTTCTAAAATTCTATTCATTTCCTTAATTTCTTTTTTATTTATTTTGTGTTTAGATTTATCTAGCTCTGATAGGAGAAAGTTGAGATTTCCTTCTAGTATAGTTTTACTGTCTATTTCCTCCTGTAATTCATTTAACTTTTTCTATAAGAATTTGGATGCTATGCATTTTTGGTGCATATATGTTCAGCTTGATATTATTTCATTGTCTGTGGTCACAATGTATTTTTCATATATTCATTTCTCCCTATTCATACAGCCACTACTCTAGTCCTGTCCCTCTTTACCTTGCAGTGATGAGAAATGGACTCAAATTCAGAGGGAATGGGTCCAAATTCTATCTATCTTACTTATTACCTGTGTGACAGAGACAAGTCACTTCTTCCTGCCCTGAGCATCAATTTCCTCATCTGTTAAATAAAGGAGTAGGACAACATGGCAGCTGAGGTACATTTCAACTCTAAATCTAAGATCTTTCAACTTTTATCCTGAGCTATAGCAGCTGGATTCTCTGCCTCAAATTGGAGAGGGGCTATCATATTATATTCCCAAAGCACAGATCTGATCATATCACTCTCCTACTTACAAAGCTCCTATGACTCTCTATTTCCTCTAGGATGAAATACAAACTACTCAGTTTAGCATTTAAAACTTTAACAGACTGGCTACAGCCTGAATTTCCAAATTTGTTGCCCATTACTGTCCTTCACACACTCTACAGAGCCACTGTCTTCCTTACAGGACATGGAGACTTCAGAAATTCAAGGACCAAGAGAACCCTATAACCACATTCTTCTACCTCAAAGACAACTGTGCTTTCACATCTCTTCTTAGTGAAACTAAGTGCTATGTCAGTTGGAAACAGATTGATTTTAACTCTACCTGATCTCCAGTCAGGTGAATTTAGGAGCTCTTTTTTCTTCCCTACTAGGATTTGAAGACTTTTTTTTTGCCAAAAGGGTTACCCAAGAGATCATCTAAAGATTTCTTGGGAATGAATTATAGTGAAAATATGCCTGTTTTTTAAAAGCACTCTTGTTTTTGAAGAAGACACTGTCATTGAATCACAAAAGGTCAACTAAGGTTCAGGAGCAAATTCATTCCCATTTAAAAAGTGGAAAATTTCAAGCACAGAATAACCAAGGTCATGACCTCCTGAAGCCATTCATGATGTTGGCCCTAATCTCAACCAACAGCAGTCAAATTGCATAATCCTAAATCTCTATGCCATAATACTGTTAAGAGAAACAAAATGACATATGTGGATAGGTTGATGAAACCAGGATTATTTAATCTGAGGAAGAGAAGGCTTAGGGAAAGAAATTATAGCTCTCTTTAAGGACTTAAAATATTTTTAAGTAGATGAAGGGTTATATTTCTTCAGCTTGACAAACAGGTTGGAAGTAGGAGGAATGGGTGAAAGTTGAAAATGGCACATTTAAGTCTGATATTATGGGGGGAAAGCTACCTAGTAATTAAAACCGTCCAATTTCTTTTGGAAAGAGTAATTTCCCTGTCACTAGAAGTTTTTGAGCAAAGACTGGATGACTACATATAAGTTGTGCTATAGTGGAGATATTTTGGGGGTTGGGGGTGTACATGTTGGACTTACATGACTTCTGAGGTTTCTTACAACTTCTGAATTCAAACATTCCAAAATCTTCTTTAAGTACTGGCAAAAATGGATAACAATTATTTTGCTCCAATTCTCCCACATTATGTCTGCCTACATATCTTTAACTAGCTTCCCTCTTTTGGCCATAGTCCAATGGCCGTGATCATGACCATCTGTGCCATCAAAAGTCATTTGTAAAATGTTTAAGGTTTTACAAAGAATTTCCTTTCAAAATTAATCCCTGACTTACAGATAAGGAAACTGAGGCTCAAAAACTTGTTTATTATAACTCAGTTGATAAATGTCAGATCCTGGCTTTGAACTCACATCTCCTGACAAGTCCAATGCTACACAATATCTACCTTGCTATAGGAAACATTCTAATGATTACTTTTGCTTCTTTCTTGCTAGTTTTTTGTAGGGCAAGATAGTGAAATGGACTTCCACCATCTTATGTAACAGATCAAACTCCTTGGGGGAGAAAATAAGGCTAAAATAACATTCACCTACTTTTCAGGAGTCAGTAATATTGACAGTTATTGTACTCTCCAATCAATAAGAGGCACTAATTATAGGTGCGATGAATGGCTTACCCTGGCAGGAGCTCAGGGAAGAGGAGAGAAAACAACTTATAAATTCTTCAGTGCTGCAGGGCACTGAGTATAACTTGTTGGCTGGTTTTGTGATGACTTTTATTTGAAGGGTTCCAGAGAACTGGTAGGTAAATAAGCAGCAAGGAGTCATAACAGTAAGGAAAGAGCAAAATGTTATTTCCATGCTTGTGAGGCCTAGATGACCACTTTAACAGCCATAATTTAGCCTCAAAGGATATGTATTCTTTGCAAATTCTGACCCAAATTATTCCTGAGCCCTGGCAGTGAGTACAATATAGGGACTAATCATTCTGATTTTTCTTTTTCTTCCTTCTGAATCATTAACAATTCCTGCCACTTTTCTGGCCCCTAAGGTCCTTCAAACCTAGACTTTCCTTTCTGTAAAAAATCTTTCACCATATAACAGCACAAGCGAATGCTCGTTAAGGTACCATAGGTACTAAAGCCAACTCTACCATCCAAATGCTGTGATTTGGGGTAATTCAATTAACTCAATTAACTGTTTTCAACTGGAAAATGGAACTGTGAGTCTAGCAACATGTTCATATCTGAGCTCCTCCAGTTCATTAAAGTAAGTGGGTGGGAACAAGTCAGGGTTGGCAATGAGGAATAAAGAAAAGAAAGGAAGATGAGAGAATGAAAAAGTGAAAAGAAGAGAGGAAGAAAGGGGAGATAAGGAAGAAAATATCAAGAAGAGTAAAAAAGAATATGAAAAAGATGAAAAGAGAGAGGAGAAAAGATTAGTCTAGAAATGTATTGACATTTTAATTAGTTTGTGAAAATTGAAATTTATGGAACTGGATGAGATGATTCAGGGATAGAGCTGAATAATAAAGGTTGGTTGAATTCCCTGGGAAGTGGAATAGTGGGCAATTACTATTGTTAGGTATTTATTTTTTAGGGTGGTCAAATCAGAGTTGCTCAAGCTGACTTAGACACAGCTAGGAACCCATTGATTCGTTGTCATTTATGCATTCATTCCATCATTCATTGAGCACTTCAAACATTATTATGTAGGAAAATGGAAGAGAAAGTGTTGTATTGACTCTACTGGAGGGATGTTTACTCTGAAATTGACAAAGGGCAAGAAGTGGAGGGGAGTGGGGGGGAATTCCTAGAATTGTTCTTTGGAGTCTTAAATACTCAGAATTTAACTTTCTGTCAGTCAGTTAACAATTTTATTTGGGGGCATGTTTATTAAGTACCATATGTCATTTCACCAGTTGAGACTTCACATGCAGTGAATTTTTCTCTGAACCATAATCTCAAATCTATACCTTGAAATGAAGGAAAATGCTAAAAAGCAAGCAACTTGAAAAATTCTCTATCTATAGGTCCCTGTATTCAACTTTTATCCCCGCAAAAGAGTGGGACAAATTCTTTTTTGTTGAGAGCAAAGAAAAAGAATATCCCATCCCAACCTTTTATAAAAATTTGGTCTTAGAATCTCAAAGGAAACACAAAGAAACTACTTCAATGGCATCACTGTTATGAATTCTAGATGCACCAATAGATTTGGAAGAACAGGAGCCCTTTTTGCTTACTAATGATCCTCATTGGAAAAAAAAATCTTATAAAAAAGATGTGATATCCTACTTAAGATCAATAATTACTGTCTAGAATATTCCCCAATGACCCATGAATTACTTTTCCCAGGGTCTTCTCAAACACAAGCCTGATCCCACTTTTCTTAATAGAAGGCAAATTAAACCTGAATGGAAAGAATGACAGAACAATTACATTCAATTATGGTTAAAGGAAGTAACATGTATGCAATTTCAGTCTCAGTGTACAATTTTGGAATTGTAGAATGGACCTTAAGATATCTGAAAACGATCATCACAACAACATATATAATATTAATGAAATACAGGGCTCATCACCCTAAAGGCACCTGGTGGATGAATAACACTAACACTTGCTTTCCAAAAAGAAGGAAGAAAATTGATAAGCTATCCTAGAACTTACTATAAACAATGTAAAAACCTACAGAAAAACCCACTTTGGAACAAGTAGACATCACTTTACCAAGCAATAGTAAAGGCTGTTACCAAAATGTAGCCAGAAGTAATTTACTTAGAGATGGAGTTTATGAAATGGCAAAGGTCCAAGAACAGAATCAAAAGACCCCATCGTGGGCAATAGCCAGATAAACTCAGCCAACAAAAAAAGCATCAAATGGCTGTTAGGCGGATTGATTTCTGGAAATAGAGGTACCTATGATGACAATTCAAGACTAGGTCATTGTCCTCAGAAATTCTATAAAATTTATTCCTAAGATACTGTAATAGCAAACACCCTAGCAGACCCAGGATAGGTGCTAGCACAGGTTCTTTGATCTGTTTTTCTAAAGGAAAACAACTCAAAAAGGGTTAACAACCTTACTTTAATCAAACATGTATATCCTTCACTTAGTTCAGGAGAAAATGTCAGCACCCTGAACTTCAGAAAATGCAAATAGAAATTACAAGCAGACAAAAAATACAGACAGGAAAATAACACTATTCAACAGACCAACAGACAAGGCTTATAACTGTCTGACCACTAGATACATACATAGTTACCAGAGATAGAAGCACCAACATCTGGGTTTTCAAAACCTGGGTTCACAACAGCTACCTAGAGTCTCATCTGGCTACATCACTTGAATGGTCTTCCCATAAGTAAGCCCCAAAGCAAAACCTCACCTCAGGGTCAGAGGATATCACAACCTTCGTGACCCACTGCCTAATTACAAAGTAACAAAAGGTGTGGGCCTTCCTGAAAAACAAGCTTCCCCTAAGCAAGCTTCTGTTGTTGAGTTCCAAGTGAGGTTTATTAAGAGGCAGGGAAGATCTTCAAATTCCCTAGGCCTATTAAGGGGCAGGCAAGATCTTTAAATTCCCTTACCATTACAGATGCCTAGATTTAGTGATCAATATAGATTATGTAATTGGATATCAGTGGTATTATATGTCTATTGGTGAGCGGGAATCCCCCAATGTTTTTTTTAATCCTAAGACAGAAAGGATTTATTTTCTTCTACTCCTAAAGGATGGGGAGGAAGAAGAGAAGCCATGTAAGAGGTATCTACATAAGATGATTTTGGAAGATGGGATAAATGGGCCACAAGTAGATAATGTAACTGGACACTGACATACACGTATGCCTCTACATTTTGATGCACAAGGAAAACAGTAGAATCTACAACACATCATTGCAGGCTATAAAATTTACTATCTACCAAATATCATGCAAAATGTAATTGGGTGTCTACAACTGTACACTAGAAACTTCTTATTTTTAATGAGTTAATAGACAAAATATTCCCATTCTACAAAAAATGACATAAAAATATTCTTGAGAACTCAAACAATAAACTATATTGCAACTAGACCACCTGAACTGAATTATTACTCACAATTTCCAAAGTTTAACAACAATCCATTAAAAATATATTAATTGATGCTATTATTCAAAAAATAAAAGTCATAATGTCCCATCTAAATGGAGCAAATAGCTTCCAAAATATTGTTGGTGCTATTCAACTTTCATTTTCAGAAAGGACCCAAGATATAATGGGGTGATATCTTGACTTACACATAAATTGGCTTTAAGTGAGGGAGAGTTACACAAAGTCATCAGCCTCACTCTCTCATTCAGAGTCATCACAGACAAGTGGCAAGACAAAAGTCAGGACAACTGGTGATGGCCTGGGCTGCAGTAGATGACTGTGGCATTTTCAGTGTCTTGCCAACTTCTAAGCACTCCACAGTGCCTGCTTCAGTCATCTTCATGGCCAATGGAACAAATTTTTCTCACCCACCTATTCTACTGGGAAAAGTCTTCATATCCTTGGGGTAGACATCCCCCTAACTCACCAACAGGTTTGAGGCCTATCCATTATCCTTAACTGATTTAGCCCAACTGCCAAAATGGTTTTACCAGGGTATGACCGCTGCACATACTACAGCTTCTTGGAGCCACAGGTAAAAGTTGGGCGAGAGATAAACAAAGGTAATGAGCAGCCTTCTCTATATCTGAACATTTAGAGCTAAAGGTGCTAGCCCTCCCCGAACACCCCATCACTCCATTTACATATACAGCTTTCAAAATATACAGAGCTATAGGAGGAGATAAAAATCAGGTGTAACAGAATGAAGTAAATTTAATCCGTTATCCTAATTTCTAGGGAGTTGAACTAAGGATGGTTTCTGTGAGCCTAAAGAAAATTAGCTTACATCTAAATATTTTGATTCAATTTCAAAAAGTAATGCATTTATCTACTTGTACATTAGTCCATAGACCATTAAAGAATAGTGACTTGCCTCAAGATAGCTCTATTTGAGCTCCATTGAAAAAGATAAGAATAGGAGCATGATAGAAGAGGAGGGAGATGGAGGAGGAGGGTGAAGGAGGAGGAGGAGGAGGAGGGTGCTGGGTGGTAGTGGCAGTGGTGGTAGTGGTGGTGATGGTAGTGGTGGTGGTGGTGATAATCTATTTCACCTGATTCTTAATCCACTGTTCTTTCCTTTCAGCTTTTTGAAATTCAGCTCCCTATTCTTCCTTCTTTACCTGCACCTAGCTTCCCAGTCTTTCATAGAAGAATTGGACTTAACTTTTCCCAAATTAGGTAGTTTTTGTTAAAAGCCTGAATATTAATCAGGCACATAGATTTTATTGATCTTTGGCAAAAATCACTTCCCTTCCTTCATCTGGGTAGGACTAGACCACCTCTAGGTTTCTTTCTAGTTCTAAATGTTCAGATATAGACATCAGGACGGCAATTACTAAGGAAAAAGAGGTGAAAGCCAAGACTTTGCAACCAAACTGGGCTGCCTGGGCACCTTAAGTCTGTCTGACTGGGATGGCAGAGCAATATTATTATAATTATTATTATATATGATGATATATATCATATTATATTACATATGATCCTAGACTTACATCAGGAAGAGACCTCAGAGATCATCTAGTGCAAAGCCTTCATTTTTTTTTCAGCTGAGTTAACTGAGGTCGAGGGAGGGGTTATTTGATTTGCTTTGTCACACATTTGAAGTCCTCTGACTTCCCCTGCATTGTTCTGAATCTTAAAGCACTTGGGAAACGATATAAATGAAACAAGATAAAGTAAACCTGAGCTTTCTAGTTGCTTCTTAAAGAGGCTCTTTGGGGATCAGGGTCCCCTCAGGCCCCAACTGTCCTCCTTTGTTGGCACACGCATTTTGCATGAAAAGATGAATAAGCTCTTTTCTCCATTTCACCCTCACAAGCTTTCCTAATAACAAACTGTTTGCTTAGTTCTAGTAGCCAAATAGTGCTTTTGTTATTGAAGCAGTAGCCAGAAATGCAAAGGATTTGAGTCACTCAGCCCAGCTATTTCCTTCGGAATCAGTCACTTGAGCCAAGTAAATTCTATTTTGCCTTTTTCAAAATGAGAGTCAGTCCTCTGCAGCAGACACTTGGATAACCTACAGGCAGTCCCAGGGTCACACCCTGTTCTGGAAGTGGGGTGGGGGGAGGAGAGGTTGGGGGAGGAGTAGTGGGAGATGTATTAATAGATTTTAAAGCAATTCCTATGTTTATGTAAAGGCAACTAGGTGGCCCAGTGGATAGAGTTCTGGGCCTGGTATCAAGAAGACTCATCTTCCTGAATTCAAATCTGGTTTCAGACACTCACTACCTTTGTGACCTTGGGTAAGTCGCTTAACCCTATTTGCCTTAGTTTCCTCATTTGTAAAATGATCTAGAGAAGGAAATGGCAAATCCCTCCAGTATCTCTGCCAGGAAAACCCCAAATGGGGTCATGAAGAGTCAGGTACAACAACAACAAATGTTTATGCATTTGAAGATGTCAGTAAAGGACTGCTTTTGGGAGCAAAGCAGGAGAGGCAGAATGACAGGAGAAGTTGGGCATTTGGGGTCAGGGGTACAGCGAAAGGTGAGGGATTTGTGCATGGACAGGGAGCAAAATAATCAGCAAAGGGAACAAAACATTAAAAAGAAAAGAATGTTTTCTAGCAGATGTTACAGAAATATCTTTAAAAAGAGGAAAGGATAGATGGTAGATATATAGCACTCGAAAGTTTATTGAAAATTTTCTCTGTGGCAACCCCATATATATAGGTAGTGTGGACATTATTATCCCCACCTTACTGATTAGTAAACAGAGGCTGAAAGACATAAATTGCTGCCCAGAGTCACATTAGGAGGCAGAGCCAGTATTTGAACTTATGTACTAACAGCTGATTAATAAAGCATTTTGAAGTTTGCAAAGTACTTCATAAACATTCCCCATTGGAGTCACAGAACACCTCTGCAGCCCTGTTCATTTCCTACCAGTTATTCTGATTGGTTTCAACTCCAGAAACATTATGCTTTCCCCAGCATAAGTTCAGCACCGGAAATCTCATCCTCACATGGCTACTGGGAGTTTCCATAACTTCTTGAAGGCTTTCAACATTGGCTTGAATGTGTTCAACTCAACCATATGGAAGCTGGCTATTATTTCTCTTCCATGCTAAAAGGCAACAAGACTCGAATTCAAATCCTGAATTAAATGCTTATTAGTTGTATGAAAATGGGTTAGTCATTGAAGCCCTGTGTGCTGTTTCCTACCCCATAAAATGGAAATAATAATACCTGTAACATTAATAAAAAAAATTCACAGGGCTCATTCCCTCAACCTTTCCAACCTTTTATAGGCAGAACCTATGAAAGCTTGCGTTTTATAAGGCTAGTTTTCAAAGACAGAGTGACAATGGCGCAATTAGAAATCAGAATATGACTGAATGGCTGTTAAGGCTAATAGATTGTACAGTGGAAAAATCATTGGAGTTGGAACCAGGAAGTTCTGAGGTCAAATCCAGCGTCTAACAGTTAGTAGTTGTTTGACCCTGGGCAAGTGATTTAACCTCTGTGTGACTCAGTTTCCTCATCTGTAAAATAGTGATAATAAAAGTGCATATCTTCCAGGGCTACTGTAAGGATCAAATGAAATAATATTTGTAAAGCACCTTTCAAACCTTAAAGTATAAATGTCAGGTGCTTTTGTTGTTATTATTGTCAGGATAGGGAATACCATAGATCAAAATGTATTCTTAATCTGGAAGTTGTCATCTTATTTTGTGGGATTTTTTAATATTTTGATAACTATTTCAACATAATTGATTTCCTTTCCAACACTATGTATTTTATGTAATGCATATAAAAATATTCTGGGGCAGCTAGGTGGCACAGTGAATAGAGCACAGGCCCTGGAGTCAGGAGGACCTGAGTTCAAATGCAGACTCAGACATTTAACATTTGCTAGCTGGGTGACCTTGGGCAAGTCACTTAACCCCAACTGCCCTGCCTTCCCCCTCCAAAAAGACTATATTTAAAAAAAAAAACCAAATGGGGTCATAAAAAGTCCCAGTGTTGTTGTGAAGATAAAATGAAATATTTGTAAAGTGTTTTGTAAGCCTCTAGGTTGTTGTTCTGTCATTTTGCAGTCCTACCTGACTCTCTGTGACCCCATTTGGGATTTTCCTGACAGAGATACTGAGGTAGTTTGCCATTTCCTTCTCTAACTCATTTTACAAACAAGGAAGCTGAGGCAAATAAAGTTAAGCGATTTGCTTAGGGTGGCACAGACACAGTAAGTGTCTGAGGCCAGACTTGAACTCAGGAAGATCAGCTACTCTACCCACTAATTCACCTTGCTGCCCTGAAGTGCTACTTATGCCTCTAAATGCTACTATATAAATGGTAGCCATTATTATTACCTCCATTATATGATCTATGATTATATGATAAAACAACTGAGCATCAAAGAATTTAAGTGACTCAGCCAAGGTCACAAGCTGGGCCTGAGTTCACTCCAGCTGGGCATCTTCTGCCCCACCAGGTTTCTACTCCATAGAACAAGATTCCCCTCCCAGGTTAAGCTCATCGCCTGTAATCTCATCACCATGGTGATGGGGTGCTCAGGTGCCTATGTTTGTAATATCCAGTTAAAACTTCAGCTTGTAAAATCACACTTGTGTTCAGGTACCTATGTTTGTAATATCAGCTTGTGAAATCAAGTTGTAAAATCACACTTCCCCCAGCCTCAAAGCATTAACTCTGCCTCTTCCCTAGGCCAGCACTCTGCCTAGCTACAATTCATGAACTGCTTCATCCCTGCTTGGTACAATAACAAGCTATACCTATGAATCCTTCACTCGACCATCTATAAACAATCCCTTTAGCTTAGAGAAATGTATATCTCCCTTGTTCTAACGGCCAGCTGCACCTATGAATCCTTTAATGCACTATCAGTAAGCTAACTCCTCTCCTATTAGGCACATCTTGAATCCCCAATTAGTCTAGCTTCCCAACATCCATCTTGTCAAACAGGACATTGATGGGTAACAGACTGGACACCTTTCAGTCAGTTCTGACCATTAGGTGACCCAGTAATGTTTCAAGCCTAAAACCAAACCTCCATGCAGCCCCCCTAGCCCCATGGGCTTTCTCCCAGTGAATTATGGGCAATATGCCTGTGCAGTAGATATGAAAAGTGCATGTCCCTTTAAGCACTGATCACTCCTTAACTCTTCCCTAATCCCACCCTTACTCATCTAGTTAGCATAACTGATACCTTTTATTGCTTTATAATCTGTACCCCTGACTCCTTTAAATTTGCAGGTTCCCTAAGACCTCCTGCCTGCTGTAAAGCATAACAATAAACTTTTACAATCTTGACTCACAAGATTGCTTGAGTCCTAAGAATTCTTTCCAGACTAACCTTCCAGGAATTCATTGGGGTCCCTCAAACACCTACTTTTTTTACCCTGGTCAATGGGGTAACTGAAGCCTTGGCTGACAACCACCTCCCTCAGCCTCCTTTCTCCTCTGATTAGAGGGCTGGAGGGTGGAGTATTAAAGCCCTTCTGATGCCTTCCTGGGGGGGGGGGGGGCGGAGGAAGGCTCACTCCACTCAGCATCTGTTGGCTGATCTGGTCTCAATTACACAGAGCAAGATACACCTTTGTCTTCCTCACCACCCCTGCCTACCTGCCTCCTTTTTTGGCTGCTGTCTCTCTCCCTCCCATTAGACTGTAAGCTCCTTGAGGGCAGGCAATGTCTTTCTTTTTATTGTTTCCCCAGCACTTAGCTCAGTGACTGGCACACAGTAGGCACTTAAATGCTGATTGGATTGGATAATGTCCAAGAGGATCATAGAAGTAGAGCTTACCTCAGAGCCTCTAGCCCTAGCCCTTCATTTTACATATAAGGAAACTGAGGTCCTTAGAGGGTTGACTTGCCCAAAGTCACACACATAGTTCTGTAAGAAACTAGTTCTGGGTTTTCCTGTTGCAGACATAATTAATATATGTGGCAGTCAGCTTGGGATGAGAAACTATTCCCTGATCAATAATGATCTCAACATCTCTACAGGCACTCCCTGTACTCTTATGCTAGCCCCCACCCTGCACTCCTCAGTGATATACTGTACCTGGCACCCTTCCCTGTTTCAATCTCATATTTATCTGAAGAAAATAGCAAAATAACATTACGTCATGTAAAAAACCAGTGGGCAGCTGGCTACTCCTGACTTGATAATGTAACTGTCAGAGTATTTTGGCTGCCAAGCTCTTTTGATAGATAGTACAAGGGCCATTCTCCTTGATCCAGGGAGATACTTGCCAAACAGTCATAAGAATTAGATTTTAAGTTGGAAGGGACTTCAAGGCTCAGCCATACAAGAGTTCTTACCTTTTTGTGTATCATGGATCCCTCTGAGAGTCTGATGAAGCCTATGGACACCTTCTCAGAATAAAGTTGTAAAGGAAAACAATGATATTGAAATATAGTTATAAAAATATTTTTAAAGAAAAATAAGTCCATGCCTCTGGTTTAAAAGTTCCTGATTTATACCATCCTCCCTTTTTCTTCCTCTTTTCCTTTCTTTCTTCACTTTTTCTTTCTTTTTCCTTCCTTTTGTCCTTTCTCTTACTCCCTTTTTCTCTCTTCCTTTCTCTTTTTTTCTCTTTTCCTTCCTTTCTTCTTTCTTCCTTTACTTCTTTCACTTTTTTCTTTCTTCCTTTTGTCTTTCTTCTTTCTTTTCTTTCTTCTTTGTTTTTTCTTTCTGTTTGTCTTTCCTCTCTTTTATTTGTTTCTTTATTTCTTCTTCCTTTCTTCTTTCCTTCCTCCCATTCTCTTTTTTCCCCTTCCTTTCTCTGCTTATCTTTTTCTTCCTTTCTCTCCCTCTTTCTCCTTTTTTCTCCCTTTGCCCAGCACCTAGCAATATGCCTTGCATGTTTACTTCTTTGTTTTGATCCTGCCCTGTGATTTCAGTGGTGTGAGGAATTAGGGAATTCCATGTGAGGCAACTCCCTGTAATAATATGGATCAGCAACTGTTCTCTGTTCTGAAGCTGATGGATGGGGGTTGTCTTAGAAGAGTTGTCTAGAGACACTGAGGGATTAAGTGATTTTCTCAGGGTCACACAGCTAGTTAACTTATCATGCCATTTATACTGTCTCTATTAAGCAAAACAGACATTTATCAAGTGTTTGTCAAATTAAATTTTACATGTCAGAAAACTGATGCCCACAGAAGTTAATTAACTTCCCCAAGATCACAAAGGTGGTAAGAAGCAGAGCCAGGAGTTGCAACCATGTCCTTTGACTCCAAATTCAGTATTCTAGTTTTCCACTATACTTATTGGAGTCTCCTCTCTGACAGTAATAAGAGGGTTCATGTTACCTCACCTTAATTATAACCCACAGCTAACTTCCCACTGTTTGAGGACTTGTCATTTGGGGCCAAGTCAAGACAGGGTTTTCAAGGAAGCCCTTGACTTTCTTCTTCCCCCATATCTAGCTAACACTGTAAGTCAGGACAGGCAACGAATAGTCTCTTTTCTTGAATCAGAGCTCACCTTTGATGTTATCTGATGTTTTCTTGCTCCTAGAGAAAGCAAGCTTCTTGAAGACAGAGCCTACTTCATTCCTGTCGTTGGATTCCCGTTGACTTGCATCTTGTCTGGCATATAGTAGGTGCTTAATAAATGTTTGTTGATTGATTAATCCTCTTGCTACTTTCAGATTCTTCAGCTTTCTTGCTTAGGCCTTGTGAGCCATCCATAAGTAATACAAAGAATCTTTGGAAACCATTGTATATTGGAAAGATCACTGGATTTACAGTCAAAAGACATGGATTTGGATCTCAGTTCTGCTCCTTACAACTGACTAGTGATAGCATCCCTGTGCTATAGTTTCATCATGTATTAAGTGGGATCTGAAATAGCTAAGGTCCTTTCCATTTAAAAAAAATTAGCATCCAGTCAATGGAAAGACCCTTCATGTTACTGTCACATCTCAGGAAGAAGTAGGAAACCCAACATAAATAAAAATCTGCCTCGTTTCCAGTGGTGACAGAAAATAAATTGACCATGGAAATGCAGAGAGAATCTGAGTTTCAGTGCAAAGTAAAGAAATGAGGTTGGTGATTAGATTTAGTTAATAATATAAGCCTGGCAATTAAACTCCTATATGTGAACCAAAGCAACTTAGAGAAGGGAAGAGGAGGGCAAAAGAGGGGAAGGAAGCTCATTTGACAGATGAGGAAACCAAGGCAACCATGATTAAGTGAAGTTTGCAGGTTCACATTGTTAGTGTCTAAAGTCAGATTTGACTTAGGAAAATGAGTTCCTGACTCTGGACCTAGCACTCTATCTGCTGTACCACCTAGCTGACCATAGAGTGGTACTAAAGAAGCTTAATTATTTACTTGATACAAATGGAAGAGAGATGTTTACTATATTCCCCTAGGTCCCATGTAGGACCTGAGGCAGCTTCTCAGGACCTGTCAAATTTAAAACTACTGTGGTCTATGTGAGGACAAATGATTTCACCAGCAAGCAACTAGGAACTACTGCTAAGGATTATGAAGTTTTAGGCAAAGAACTTAAGGACACAGATGGTATTGACATCACTGTTGCCAACAGAAGGTAGGAGCTTCAATTGGATTTGGGCAATGAACAGCTGGGTAAGGAGATGGTTTCTGAGAATAAGTGAACTGTTGCTCAAAATATAAGAATTATGAGCTTTTGGCTAAGTACCTAATGAAAGCCAGCAATAATATTTTTTTTCCTGAGTCTGGCAAATACAATCAAGAGGGTTCAGGAAACTTTTTTTGCTACATATTATAACAGGAGTGTTTTATTAAAGGATAACAGGTACAACATAGGAATAAAAAAAATAGCTTAAGAGAATACCAGTAATTTTCCAGATAGAGTATCAAAGGAGAAAGTCAGCAATACAGCTCATGACCAGAAATGTCTTTATATGAATGCACAAAGTATTTATAATAAACAGGTTGAATAAAAAAAGCTCAATAATGCAAGGAGGTTTATATGACCTGACAGGGGCAGCTAGGTGATGGAATGAATAGAGAGCAACCAGCCCTGGAGTAGAGCACCTGAGTTTAAATCAGACCTCAGACACTCACTAGCTATGTGACCGTGGGCAAGTCACTTAACTCCAATTGCCCCCCACACACACAAATACGTGTGTATGTATGTAGAGAGAAAGTGTGTGTGTGTGTGTGTGTATATATAAAATATACATATATGTGGCATATATATACATATACCTATATCTCTCTCTGTATATGTATTTATGTGTATATATATTCATATATGTATATGTAGCATTTGTATACATAATATATGTATATGTGTGGCATATGTATATATAAAATATATCTATATCTATCTCTATTGATGTATTTATGTAGATTGACAGAGATATAGATATATCCATATGTATATATGTTATATAGATATAGATAGATAGACAGAGATAGATAGATAGATAGATAGATAGATAGATAGATAGATAGATAGATATAAAACTTGATAGGTAACAGTGAAACTTAGTGAGATGGGACTTGTGCCTGGAATAAGGTTATAAAAAGACATAACTTAATCAGAAAGCATTCGTAAAAGGAGTAGTACAATAGTATTCTTTAGTAAGAAGATATATTCCTTTGGAGATTTCCAGAAACTTGAGGCAGGAAGGGAAGAGGAGCCAAATCATTTGAAGAAGATGCAACTATTTGGGCTTCAAGGAATGATGACGAAAATTCACAGGCACTACCAGAAACCAGGTTAGGAGAAGAAAGGAGCAGTCGTGTTTGGTTAACTCCCTGCTGAATGATACTAAGATAGCTAATTATTAATCTGACAAAAAAGTCAATCAATAAATAAATGATTTTTAAGTACCTACTATATGCCAGGCTCTGTGCTAAGCACTTTGGATACAAAAAGAGAAAAAGACAGCCCCTGTCCTCAAGGAGCTTATAATCTTATGGGGAAGAAAACATGCAAAATAATATATACAAAGCAAGCTATACACCAGATAAATGTGAAATAATTAACAAAGGGAAAGCACTGGAATTGAGAGAGTTTGGGGGAAGCTTCCATTAAAAGAAGGGATTCTAGCTGAGAACTGAAAGAGACCAAGGAGGTCAGAATGGAGGAAGGAGAAAGCTCTAGGTATGTGGATCATCAGATAAAATGCCCAGGGTCCAGAGTTGAAGTGTCTTGTTTGTGAAACAGTATGGAAGCCAATGTCACTGGATGAAAGAGCAAGTGGTGGGGAGTAAGGTATAAGAAGACTGAAGAAAACTGGAAATGCAGAAGAGGGCAGCATTATGAAGGCTTTAAATGTCAAACAGAGCATTTTGTATTTGATCTTGGATGCAAGAGGGAGTCACAACAGTTTATTGAGTAGGGGGGTGACGTAATCAGACCTACACTTTAGGAAACTTACTTTGGCATCTGAATGCAAGAGAGACTGGAGTGGGGAGAGACTTGAGGCCGGCAAACCCACCAGCAGGTTATTGCAGTAATCTGGATGTGAAGTGATGAAGGTCTGTGCTAGAGTGATGGCAGTGATTTTTTTAAACTACAAATGAAAGAACAAAAATGGTTAACATTAAGTGGAAATATAAGAAAAGTGAAAAGATGATAAGGGTCTTTGAGACCTTCATGTCGTGAGACTCAGGTAGATACCTATGAGAGAACCAAAAGGATGAAAAAATGTGATTGCTAAGTTTTCTTGGTGACCCCCCACAGAAAATAAGTCTGCTAAGACTTGAAAAAAACCAATATCATCACAATGTTTTTCTTTACGAGTTGGGGATGGAGGTGGGGAGAGAATAGATGAAAATTAGTCAAGCCTTTGAGCTTCCCTTCTACTCCTGGGGTGGCGGGGAATTTTTAGAAAGTGCTTTAAAAGGATCATCTGTGGGCATTTAGAAAGGGAATCATTAGTTACAGAAAGCCTCTCTAGAAACAGGTCATGGGAGACTAACATCATTTCCTTTGTTCTGACAAGGTAACTAAAATTATGGTTAAAGACAGTGGTGTCAAAATCAGAAAGAAATGGGGCTACCAAATCACACATAAGAATTCCTGCAGGCCACATACTAACTTAGAGGAACACAGAGTAACATGATCTATGTTCTAATATCATTTTGTTTTGTTAAATATTTCCCAATTACATTTTAATCTGGTTCAGCCTCAGGAGTGCTGTGGGCTTACTGTTTAGGGAACCCCTTACTGGTTTAGGGAACCCCTACAAAGGTAGCCAATTGAAATTTCAGTAAAACATTAGATAAAATCTCTCGTTATCTTCATGGATAAGATGGGGGGATATAGGCTACCTATGTTGACTGGTCATTCGAAGATGATGATGATGATGATGATGAAGATGATGATGATAGAAGACATCTTTATAGTGCTTTTAGTCAACTAAGTGGTACAATGAATAGAGTTCCAGGTCTAGAGTCAAGGAAGAATTGAGTTCAAATCCAGCCTCAGACACTTATTAGCTATGTGACCTTGGGCAAGTCATATTTCCCTGTTTGCTTCTGTTTTTATATCTGTAAAATGAACTGGAGAAGGAAATGGCAAACCACTCCAGTATCTTTGCCAAGAAAACCTCAAATGGGGTCACAGAAAGTTGGAAATGACTGAAACAATTGAACATTTTAAATTATGAATGTATGCCACAAAAAAAAATTTGTCTAAGAAGGGGTACATAGGCATCACCAGACTGCCGAAAGAGTCCAACAAAGATAAGAGGTTGAGTATCACTGTTTTAACAGCAAGTTTCAAAAAGGAATGCTGTGCATTCTGACCCACTATGCTGACCTGGAAATAGCACAAACTTGGGTATTACTTTTAGGTGGGTTTTTTTTGTCTTTATTTCCCAATTTATTTTATTTATTTATTATTTAATTTATTTATTTTATTTCCCAATTTGTCTTTCTGTTTCCTAATTTATTTTCTCCCACTCCCACTAATTGAAAAAATGAAAATGAAAAAATAAATAAACAAAATCCTCATAACAATGAGCACTAGGTGGTGGAATGGATAGAGTATTAGATTTAGTGTCAAGAAGACCTGAATTTGAATGCCACCTTAGATACTACCTTTGTGATCCTTATCAAGTCAATTAATCTCACTCACCCTCAGTTTTCTCATCTGTAAAATGGGGATGATAACATCACCTGCCTCCCAGTGTTGTGAGGATCAGATGAGATACCCTTAGCAAACCTCAAAGGGCAGATAAGTGAGACAGTGGACAGAGTGTCAGGGCTGGAGTCAGGAAGGCTCACCTTCCTGAGTTCAAATCTGGCTTCAGACACTGACTAACTGTGTGATCCTGGGTAAGTCACTTAACCCTATTTACTTCAGTTTCTTCATCTGTAAAATTTAGCAGGAGAAGGAAATGGCAAACTACTGCAATATCTTTGCCAAGAAAACCCTAAATGAGGCCACAAAAATTCAGACATGATTAAAAGACAATTTATTTCAAAGTGCTATGTAAGGATAATGTATTATTAATATTAAGACTGTATATGCATAGGAAAGTAAAACTAATACCCACTGTGGCCAGGTCCAAAAATGTATATCTCCTTCACCATCTTGAGTCTATTGCCTTTCAGTCAAAAAATAGGTAGCATGCCCTCTGTCCTTTGGAATTACAGTGGGTTTCACATTGATCAGAGTTCAGGGACTCCTTATAATGGAAGAAACTATAAAAATTTATTTAATCTTAAAATGACCAAGCTTGGCCTTGGAGAAGAGATAAGAAAATATAACCCCTTCCTTTCTTTGCAGAGGTGGGGGAAATATGGGTGTAGAACACGGTATATACTCTCAGACTCAATTGACATGTTGACTAATTTTCCTGAGTTGTTTTCCTCTTTTTAAATTTTTTTATTATAATTTATTATAAATTTTTATTATAAGAAATTACTTTCTAGGTAGAGGAGGAGGAAGGATCAATTCAGAAATTAAAGTAAGATTAAAACAAAAGCAATCAACATATTTTTAAAAAATAAATGTGCTAGTTACTCAATCCCCCTCGAGACTTCCAGGTGAAGGCATGGGTAGAGCGCAGGACCCAGAGTCAGGAAGGTCTGACTTCAAATCCAAACTCAGACACTTACTAGGTGTGCGATCCCGGGCAAGTCTCTCTATGTTGAACTGATTCAGAAAAAGGGGATAATAAATGCCCCCGTAAAACAGGGAAAATAATAGCAGGTACCTCTCAGAGTTATTGTGAGGATAATATGACATAATATTTTCAAAGTGCTCTGCAAAACTTGAAACATAATATAAATGCTAACTGCCATTATTCTTAATATTATTAGACACGTGTTTTCTTATCCTGTTCCACAAGATGGCCTGAGGAAAGGGTAACATTTCTTCCCTCAGTAACCTACTTTCTCTAACCTATTTACTTAGGCAGTTTTGTGGGCACTTTCTCCTCTTTAACAATCCAAAGAAGAGTGGTGTGTGGAGAAGTCAATAGTAATTCAGAGTATTTCAAGCAGAACCTTGCTCCCTTCTATCCTTCCTGACTGCCACAAGTCGATGAAAATGGTGGATGGCATCTTTCTCACTCTGATGAAGAGCATTATGGGAGTAGAGGGTCCTCTCAGTATCTCTTCTTATGTTCATACACACTTCTAGGATTTCTGATACTTAGAAGCCATTCACCCAAGAAAGGAGATCTTTTAAAGACCCAGGTCCTTCTCTAAGTGTTAAAGTGGATGGTCTTGGAGTCAGGAAAACCTGAATTCAAATCCTACCTCAGATACTGTGGGCAAGTCATTCGAGTCTCTATGTCTCAGCTTCCAGAAAGGGGGTAGTAATGGTGCATACGTCACAAGGTTGTAAGGATCTGTGTGATAATAAAACCTTAAAGACCAACAAAAATGCTAATTATTATTGTTAATAGTAATAATAGAGAATAAGGAAGAATATTATTATAATAAATCAGAGGCCACTGGGTAGGTTCTCCAACGCTTTGTCATGAACCTTCTCATCTGTCTTTCTATATGTTTTCTCTTCATTTTCTCATCATTTCCCATGGATTCAACTATGACCTCTTAATAGATGATTCCTGGATCAAGATACCCAATCCCTTCTCCATTCTCTTTTGTGTTGAGGGTACCATTATCCTTCCAGGTACCAAGTTTTGAACCTAGGACTTATCCTCAACTCTTCTCTCTTCTATGCCTCTCACTTCTAATGAGTTGCCATGTCTTGTTAATTTACCTTCACAATATCTCTCAAATTTGACCCTTTCACTCACACCACAAACACACTGGTTCAGAGTCTACCCAACTCTTGTTTAGATTTCTGTAATAGTCTCCTACTTGGACCCAATTCTTCCCCTCTCTCTCATCCTTCACACTGCTGTTGAATTGATACACCTAAAGCTCAGGTCTAACCATGCTAATTCCCCTGCTCTGAGAAATTCCAATGACTCCATCCTTCCTTTAGGATAAACTACATACTTCTATGTTTGGCTTTCCATGTCCTTCATAACCTGCCTCCAACCTTCTTTTTCAGTCTTGTTAGATAATATTGTCCTCCACGCACTTCTTGGCTAGGGAAAACTGACTCTCCTCCTATTCCCTGTGCACAATCCTTGGTTTCCCAGCTCTGTGCTTTTTTCCTAGACTGTTCCTAATGCTTAAAAAAAAATAACTCAGAGTTGACCTTAGCAGTCAGCTGGTCCACTCTGTTGATAGGGGGTGCCATGGAACAAGAGCTG
Organism: Pseudochirops cupreus; assembly: GCA_028627135.1. NCBI lineage: Eukaryota > Metazoa > Chordata > Mammalia > Diprotodontia > Pseudocheiridae > Pseudochirops > Pseudochirops cupreus. The sequence goes on along the minus strand of CM053582.1, from coordinate 400,378,724 downwards.
GCTCCCAGGGCATCAGTATGTTTTTTTCAATGCATTGAGCAGTTTTGCTGATTTTCTTACCTTCTTTTTCTTTATTTGTAAAAATATTATTTGTTAAATGGGATGGCTCTGGGAGAGGGAGGGGGGAAATTTAGGCAATGCAAAAAATAACCAATAAAAATGTTTTTGAATGTGAAAAAAAAACCCTTCTCCCTCAAGTCTCCCTCATGGAATCCTATACTTCTTTCAATCTATCACTCAATTGCTTCCTTCTTGTAGGAAGCCCAACTGGATTCCATAATTGCCTTTGTCCTTGCCCCCTAAATGACTTAGTATATATTTTATTTTCTAGCTACAGGTTGCTTCTTCCCCAGTCAAATGTAAGTTTTTTGGGGAAAGAAGATGCACTTTTGGTTTCCCCAGCACCAAGAGTCATGGCAGGCGTACAGTAGGAGCTAAATGAATGCTTTTGTGTGATTCACTAGTGCTTTCCTCACAATAATCCTATGAGGCAGATATTATTATTATTACTCCATTTTGCACATGGGAAAACTGAGGATAACAGAGAGTAAGTGAATTATAGAATATCATGATTAAGAAGTGAAAGAAGCTATGTAGGTATCATCTAGTCCAATCTTCTTATTTGCTCTCTGAGGAAACAGAGGTGAAATGAATTGCCAAAGGTCATAGGTAATAGTTATTGAAATCAAGATAAATGAATGAAACTGACATGATTTTTTTTTAATTCTGCTTTCCTTACATGGTTCCTGGAATAGTGTTGTTTTCTGAGGCTGGCTAAAAGTCCTTCAGAATTCATAATTTGACAGATTTGAATGTAAGAAAAAGAAAGAAAGCAGTCAGAGCCCCTAATTGCTCCAAATCCTAGAACTTTGAGCAAAACTGAGGCACGTGTTGGGTAACATAACTAGCCCGGATATGGTCTGCAGGAGAAGAAATGTTACCACACCCAGTGCCACCAAGGCACAGGAAGGACAGTGTCACCAACAATCCTCCTTAATTATATATGTAGAGTACTGTGTAGAGTACTACAGTACACATATGTATATGTGTACTACAGTATAGTATATGTGTAAAGTACTACATATAATATGTAGAGCACTGTTAAAACAAATAAACAAACAAAGAATGGGAGGTTGCAATAGCAAGGGGAGGATATTCGTAGATGGACTGCATGTGCAAAAAAAAAAAAATTCAGATTCTCTGTTGTGGAAAGGGACTTCAAAGGTCATCTAGTCCATCCCTCTGCCTCTAGATTACTGATGCAGAGCAGTCAGCTATGAAATGTCTAGTCTTTGATGTAAAGAAGAAAAGAAAAATAAATTATACTGGAAATCTGACCATACACATTAAGAGTTCACATATTCAAAGGTCACACCACTTTCTGAGGTCAAGTTCAAGTTTCAGTGGCCAATGTGAAAGCTGAGGAAGGGCATCAAACAGCCTTGAGATTTTTCCTACATGGAGACCTAGAACTATAAGACTCCCTTTCTTAAACCACAGTGAAGTATTTTTATTTACCGCTGGGAAGATAATTACACATACATCTCCTTCAAGACAGAACATGGCTCCTCCTCTATGCCATTCAAGAAGAGAATTCAATCCTACCAAATCTGTCATTACCAGGGGTATTTTCTTCTTTCCAACACATTTCAGAACTTCCAGTCTGCCAACTCAGCAAACACACACACACACACACACACACACACACACACACACACACACACACACACTCATACATACACACAAACCATGTATACATGCAACAGTCGAAAAGCTAATTCCAGCAAGTAGCAAAAAAATAAACTAGGCTGGAGATGGAATATAGGAAGAAAAGAGGAATAATATGCACTTAAAATGCAACCCTTCCATCAGAGACTTCCTTGGGGTCATTTTGGGGATCTTTCCTTTTTTTTTTTTTCACTCATCTACTTCAACCCAGGGGAACTTAGAAACTTTAACAGTGTGGCTCCCAAAAGGTGACCATCAGCTCTTCTTAGAGATGAAGCAAGTAAAGTTTGTAACCAGGATGAGGTTCACAAAATGGAACCAGGGCAAGTGGTCTTCAAATCAACATTTTAAGAAAAATTCATTGTTGGAGGGGAAGAGCTCCCAAGACACAAGGCCTTTTATAAAATCTGTGATAGGGATAATAGTGACTCAGGTACCCTATGAGGTTATGCTAAGGAAAATGCTAACCAATGATAAGAAAGAAGCAAGATGGCAAAAAATGTGGGTTCAAAACCTGCTTCTGACACATATTGGTCATAGGATCCTGGGCAAGTCTCTCAACTTCTCAGAGCCCTGAGCTCTGAGAGATAGCTCTCTAAAGTGACAAATTGGAGAGAAGGTACCAATATGCATTTGGTAAAGGAATTTTCCTCATGTGGAAATTCCTTGAACCAACAAAATCATAGATCCAGTCCCTGGCCTTATTTCTACATGAAAATTATATTGGGCTCCTATCTACAATTTTTAGGCATACATTAGACAACATTCTTGGGTTACACACAATTTTCTATATAGTAGACCCAAATAAGAGTTGAAAAGCAATTTAGATATATTATTTTATATGATGTATAGCAGCCATCCACAAAAGAAGTTTCCTGCCCCACCTGAGGCTGCATCCTTTTTATCACCTCTTAGCCATCATGGTACAGTGCTCTGTTCACTGGGTCAGTATTCTAGGAATCTCCGATGTGCCTTGAGGCCACTTTGAACACTCAGTCTCTCCACCTTGGAGGTGGAGCAACTATCCTTTGGCACACTGGGTTCCAGACCCAGTTCTGGGCCTGTGGGTGGCCTAAGGCATATGGAACTATCTCTTGACCTTAAAGGATCATGCAAGCTGGGAATCTGAAGGAACTCTTGAGATCATGTGGTTCTCTCCACTACCACCCTTGCTACAAAAAAACAAAAACAAAAAAACAAAAAAAAACACCAAAAACTCATTTTACAGATGAACCTCAAGAAAAGAATGTAAGTTGGTCAGCGTCACCTCTATATTTAGTGTCACGGATAGCACTGGAATTTAGGTCCCCGGACTCCCACATCAGTGCTTTTCTATGATATCACATGGGCAAGTGAGAATTTTTATATATATGAAAAACATAGCCAGGTCCACAGACCTGAATTAGTGAAGGGAAACTCATATAGAAGATCCAAAAATAGTGTAAGTAAGATTTTAGAGTACTTTTGGTGAGATAGCTTTGAAGATAAATGTATCTGAAGTTGTGAGAAGTCACAGGGCAAACAAACCAAAGAGAGGGATAAAAGGACAAGAAAATTATCTAGTTCCTCCAAATTGTCCTCCGTTCTCCAGTTCCTACAATTAACTCCTCCATGCTGAATTCAGATGGCATTCACTGCTTTTCAGACTGCTGTAAAGTACCAACTTGTACTAGCCATCAGCTGAAGAAAATGCTCAAAGCAACAAACAAACCACATACCTTTCCATCAGCATTGTGAGCTGCAGAGATCAGAGATCAATGCTCCATTTCCATCTGACATTATACCCCCTCAGTGGACCTATTTGACCACTCCCAGGGCTGACTTTGAAATCTGAGTTATTAGTGTCAGAGTTCTCGAGCCTAAAATATTTGTAATGATAGACAAATTAAAACAAGGACCTTCTTCACTCTTTGAGGTGACTGTACTGGAACAGTTGATGGCCATCTTATTCAGAGGGACCATTTAAGTTAAATGCCAATGCTGAAAATGTCTAACTCCTTATGAGCCCTTTAGGATAAAAAGATGGATATTGGGGATCTAAGAAATAATTATGATAATTTAATAATGCAAATTTCAATGATTTAAAATAATATTTTTTTGGAAATTTTAGGCGTTGGTGTGTGGAAGAAGTGGGGAGAAGACTATCCTATCTGGTCACGGCCAATGGAAATTGCTTGAAAAAAATATAACATCTTTCAATGCCTCTTTATGCTGCAGGACGTTACTAATGTAAAAATATAAATATCTGGAATGCAGTCACCCTAGTAACAGGCCAGTAGTTAATGGCATGACCATTTTGCCGTGGAAACACGGCTGAGCTCAGTGGAAACTGCATCATGCTGTAATGCTGAACATATCTCTTCTTCTTCTCTTCCTGAAGTGGACAAGTCCCGAGTTTGCATCCATCCAACCCACTCAGACAATGTGCTACTTTGTACGGCTCTGACTCGTACAGCTGCCACCCACCACAGGCGGCTTCCATAACTCCTCTCCTTCAGGGCATTGCAATGAAAACAAGTTGGCTGATAGAAGCAACACTGCCTGGCATGCATTATGCCAACACCAAAGCCCATTAAACCAGTAAATCAAAGTTATAGAAAGTATATAAAGCGCAGAACTTCAGTTTTAACATGTCCTTGCTTGAGAAGAGGAATATCTCTTTTGGCATTCAAATGTTACCCAGGAATGACAAGACCAGGTCTTGACAGATCTTGATCCACAATGGTTGGCCTATAAGACAACCTCAGATGTTTTCTTGCAGAAGGATCCAGGCAGAGGCAGAAACACATTCATAATCACCACCATGCTGCACTGTTTGTATCTCAGTTTCATCTTTTCCTGAGATTGCCAGATGGTGAGTGTGATTCCTTTCATACAGGTGGTCTCATTTATTTTCTTGACTCCATTGATCAGCACTAGGCAGAGGATTCCCGCAGCTATATCTCTATGTCCAACTTCTTCAACATTTCTCGCTGCCTTTTAGACATTTACTTGAGTATCCTTCTAAGGCCTCCTAATCCACATCCAGGAAAGTGAATTTACCATCCCCTCCCCAAAACAAACTGCTCAAAACATCCCTATTTTCATTAATGATAATAACACCCTTTAAGTCATCCATCCATTTTAATAACCAAATGGTCTTTGATTTTTTCCTTCTCCCCCTGCACCCCTATAGCCATTCAGCTGTCAATCCAACTTCCAAAGCTCCTCTTGGTAAAGAAGTGAGGGACTACTTGTATGGCATACTGCATGTAAGCTCACTTTCTTGGTCAGTTTTTCTTGCCTATTTTGCTTTGCTACAAGGGAACTAGTGTGGAATATTGGGAAATAGAGATAGTACAAGAACAAAGGTCATGAGTGAAACTTTAAAATATATCTCTAGCATCCTCTGATCCCCACCACCCACCTGCCACATGCCCACAACCATCTCAATTCTGGCCCTCATCACTTCATGGCTGGTCTGTGATAATAGTCTTCTAAAAGGGTTTCCAGATAGTTGGTACAGTGGATAGAAGGCTAAACTTGAGACCTGGGTTCAAATCTGGCTTCAGACACTCACTAGCTGGGCAATTCACTAAATCTTTCTCAGTCTTAGTTTCCTCATCTGTAAAATAGAAATTATAATAGCACCTACCTGCCTGGGTTGTTGTGAGGATCAAATGAGATAATGTATGTAAAGTAATAGCAGGAGGAAATCCACTGTGGTTAGAACACCACTTCTAATGTCATACTGGAGATTGGACTGGAGGACCTTTAAAGCCCTTTCCAACTTTGAATTAAATGATTGCCTGAATTTGGTCAATGTTGTTAGTTGAAATCAGTTATTTTAGGATCATTCCAACTTCACTCTTTAACCCAGTTTCTGTTTGATTTTGTCTGAATCATTCATATGATGGACTCTAGTATTACATTGCTCATGCAGTTATCTGTAAGGAAGCACAGTCTATTACCTTAGGGTATTTTGCTTCCCTTCAGCAGACAGCTTCCTTTTTTTTTTTTTTTGGACCCTGATTCTCTCATTTTTTAAAATAAGATTTTATTCCCCCCAATGAAATGTAAATGCAATTCTAATTTTAAAAAATGTTTTGAGTTCCCTAACCTTCTACGGTTCTTTCTTTGGAGCCTGGGAGTCACAGTATGACATTAGAAGGGGTGTCCTAACCACAGTGGATTTCCTCCTGATTTTACTTTCCCCTCCCTTTTTGAAAAACCTGGACCTGCTGTATTTTTTTTCCATTATGAAATCATGGGAACATCAGTTTGAAGATAGAAGAGATTTATGAAGCTTGTCAATTCCAGCACCTTCATTTTTACTGATAAGGAAATGATACTTACAGAGGTTAAGTGACTTGCCCAAGGCCACAGAATTAGGTAACAAGTATCAGAACTAGAATTTCAGCCCATGTCCTCTAAATGCAAAATCCCAGAATCTCTCTACTAAACCAGTAAAAAAAAAGAAAAAAAAAAGGATCACTCCTAAGTCACCATTATTCCAGTACCCTCCCATGCCTTTTTAAGATTCCTATGGCATCCTAATTTTATTGACAAAAATTCCTTTGCTTTTCACAAGATTAGTAAATGGCAACAACAGGCTGTCTGTTCTCACTTTTAGACTCTCAATGATTATGTTAAATAGAATATGACCCATCCATCACCCCTCTGGTGCCATCCAAGGTATCCCCTCCCCCAAAGCTGAATACCAGACCACTTAGTATTTTCCTCTGTTTATAGGTTCCCAGCCAAGTGTTTCAGTCCATGTGACTCAGTTTTCCTCTTAAGCCAATTGGATTTAATTTAGTAAGGAACTTTCAGAGACATACAGTTGATTGCAGGAAAAGCAATGGAATCAGTGTTGACCTTCAGCCAAGAGAATGTTAATTCTGTCTAAATTAGGCCACTAAAAGCTTCCTACATCCCTTGGAGGACAAGCTCTGTTTAGATAAATTAGAATCCATGGGGTAAGCAAGAGGGAGAGGTAGAAATAGGGGATAATATTGCCAACATTTCCCCAGCTGCTAGCCAACATTAATGACTCCCATTGAAATGACCTAGGTTTTATTTTTTTTTTCATTCTTTATAAAATGGAAAAAAGTCACAATAAGCAAGTCCCTTTTTTCTAATCTTTGGAAAGGAGGAGGAGGAAGAGGAAGAGGAGGAGAGAAAGATTTTAAAGTAAATCTGCAAGAATGGGAGAGTCAAAAAAGCAAAATGACAAATGTTGGAGGGGACATAGGAAAACCAGGACACTAACACACTATTAGTGGAGCTATGAGCTGATCCAACCATTCTGGAGATCAGTGTAGCGCGATACCCCAAAAGTTATAAAACTGTGCATATACTTTGATCTAACAATACCACTGCTAAGTTTGTAATCCCAAAGAGATGAGAGAGAGTGAAAAAAAGAAAGGAGAAAGGAGGAGAAAGGAGGATAAGGAGGAGGAGGAGGAGGAGGAGGAAGAGGAGGAAAAGGAGGAGGAGGAGGAGGAAGAGGAGGAAAAGGAGGAGGAGGAGGAGGAGGAGGAGGAGGAGGAGAAGAAGAAGAAGAAGAAGAAGAAGAAGAAGAAGAAGAAGAAGAAGAAGAAGAAGAAGAAGAAGAAGAAGAAGAAGAAGAAGAAGAAGAAGAAGCTATTTGCACAAAAATATTTATAGCAGCTCTTTTTGTGGTGGCTAAGAGCTGGAAATTGAAGGGATGCCCATCAACTGGGGAATGGCTAAACAAGTTGTGATATATGATTGTGATGGAATATTAATGTGTTATAAGAAATTATAAGCAGGATGATCTCATAAAAATCTGGAAATACATGAACTGATGCAAATGAAGTGAGCAGAACCAGGAGTATGTTATACACAGTCACTGCTGTTATTGTATGATGAAGAATTGTGAATGACTTAACTATTCTCTGCAATACAATGACCCAAAGATCCAAAGGACTCATGATGAAACGTGCTATCCACCTCCAGAGGAAGAACTAATGTTATATGAACACAGCCTGAAGCACATTATTATAACTTTCTTTCTTGATCTTTCTTTCTTTTTCTTCCTTTTCTTTCTTTCATTCAAGTTTTCTTGCACAAAATGACTAAGATGGAAATGTTTCGCCTGATTACACATGTATAACCTATACCGGGTTGCTTACCATGTCAAGGAGGGAGGAGGGGACCATAGGATAGAATTTGGAACTCAAAACATTTTTTAAAGTTAGAATTGTATCTACATTTAATTGGGGGGAATAAAATCTTATTTTAAAAAATGAGAGAATCAGGGTCAAAAAAAAAAGGAAGCTGTCTGCTGAAGGGAAGCAAAATATCCTAAGCTAATATCCTTACAGATATCTGCATGAGCAATGTAATACTAGAGTCCATCATATGAATGATTAAGACAAAATCAAACAGAAACTGGGTTAAAGAGTGAAGTTGGAATGATCCTAAAATAACTGATTTCAACTAACAACATCGACCAAATTCAGGCAATCATTTAATTCAAAGTTGGAAAGGGCTTTAAAGGTCCTCCACTCCAGTCTCCAGAAATCCTGTTTCCCTGAGAGATGGATGCCAATCTTTGCTTGAATACTTCCAGGGATCTGTTTCTTGAATCAACCAGCTCCATCTTAGGATTGATATGATTAAAAAAATTTTTTTATTATACTTAGCTGAAATCTTTTTCTTTGTATCTTCTCCAATTCCCTTCTGCTTTCTAGATCCACAAAGAGCAGGTCTATTCTTCCTTTTGGACATTTGTAAATGTTTGAAGATGATTATGGTGCCTCTCCTGGAGTAGTTATACCATGAACTAGTTTCATGCCTTTTGCTTGTCCCACAATCTTTAGAGACCATAGTTGGTTATAAAATGAAGTAAACTATAAGGGCAGCTAGATGGCACAGTGAATAGAGAGCGGGCCTGGAGATACAAAGGCTCATCTTTATGAATTCAAATCCAGCCTCAGATACTTACTAGCTGTGTGACCCTGGGCAAATCACTTAGCCCTATTTGCTTCAGTTCCTCACCTGTAAAATGAGCTGAGGAAGATAATGGCAAACCACTGTAGTATCTTTGCCAAGAAAACCCCAAATGGGGTCACAGAGAGCAGTCCATGACTGAAACAATTGAACAATAGAAACAACTAGATCAGAAGGTCTCAATCTGTGATCAAAGACCCCCAAGGATCCTTGGATAGATTTCAAGGTATCTCTGAACTTGCATGGGGAAAATATTTCACCTTCACTTTTACTAACCTCTAAATGAAATTTACACTTTCCTTCGATTATTTTAAAATGTTTGGTTTTTTTTTTCTGAGATGGTATTTTTAAGCTTCACTAAACTGTAAAAGGGATCCATAATACACACAGAAAGTTAAGACCCCTTAGAATAGATTATTCCCTAAGATTCCTTCCAGTTTTGCCATTCTAGGATTTCTTGAGTTTATAAAAATCTTCCATTTCATTAATCAGTCTATGTCACTCCAAGTTACTTCACATCCCATCCTAAAACATTATAGAATTGAGAATTTGTAGGCATCTTGCGCCATATACTCTACATCTTGCCACTATGTCTGTGTAATTTTATTAGTCATTGACAACTATTTCCTTCGAGTTTGTATCCATGATAGTCAAATATCAGTTACGCCTTTGGACCAAGTGAACTTCAGTTTATAAAACAAGTTCTTTTGCAGATACAATTAGCTACAAATTCTGATTAAGGTTTTCCTCCTTATGCCCAAGTACAAGTCCCAAGTCCTAGGGAGACCCTGGGAATTGCTGCTAGAGGAAGTGGAAGACAAGAGGCAGATGCCAATGAGTGGGGATGATCTATAAGGGTCTGGGATTACAATTTAAGCAATGTTATTGCTCCAGGTTTCAACAGTGGTTTAGTGTTTTTTCTTGGCAATACTGCTTCTATTATGCTCCACCATACCTGGAGACTTGGAACAATGATAACAAAAAGTGCCCAATGTACAGTTCTGTTTTGAAACTGTCTGCCCAGAGAATTAGCAGTCTAATATACCCAGGAATGCAATTCAACTTAAAAAAAAATATTAAGCAGCTACTATGTTCAAGGCATTGGCACAAAGTCCTGAGGATATTAAGATGAAACCACACACAATTCCTGCCTTCAAGGGGCTAGTAATGTAGATGAAACAACACACACTTATTGGTCCAGACCTATAATTTCATTGACATAGAAAAGGAAGTCCCACGGAGGAAACTGCCTCTACACTGGCAGTGGCTCTGTGTAGTCCTAGAGAGTTACCCAAGGGCATTGAGACATTCAGTGATTTGTCTAGTTTCTCCTGGATTGTATGTGATACCAAGGTTTACACACAAGACACAGGAGTCCCGGGCCAATCCTCTATGCACTACTAAATGGCAGTACCTTTCAGCACATCTCAGTTTCTTCTCTGAGATTTTCTTCTCTAATCCACTGAAATGACCAGTCTGGACCAAATATGTGAATGTGTGTGTATTTATGTGCATAGGCATAAATAACTAATTATCAGTATAGAATTAAAAATAACTAATTATAAATATTCCTTTGCAAAACTTGATTGATGTTAATTGGTTAAATTGAACTAGGGTATTAATCCCTAGTAGCTAATAGTGTGTGGGGATCAGGTAAATGGAGGCTCAAGTTTATAGCATTAGAGGAGAAATACCCGCTAACCCCATGGGACACTTGAGAATTCTAAAGGCAAGATGTAGCCAATTAAATTTTGGTAACCTAATCTCCTAAGTATGTGTATAAGGTGGGAAAGTAAAGCTTGATAGAATATATTCATGGTATCATAGATTTAAAACTGGAAAGGATCTTTGAGGTCATTAATTCCAACACCTTTATTTTATCGATTGGTAACTGAGGTAGAGAAGTGAAGTGACTTGCCCAGTGTCACAGAGTTAGCAAGTGTCTGAAGCAAGATTTGAACTTCAGAGGCAGGTAGACTCTTCAATGGATACAGCACTGAGTCTGGACTCAGGAAGACCTGAGTTCAAGTCTGAACTTAGGCACTTACTAGTTGTGTTACCTTGGACAAGTCACCTAACTTTAGTATCCTTAACTATAAAATGAGGATAATGATAGCATCTACCTCCCAGGATTATTGTGTGGATACAATGAGGTAATATTTCTTTTCATTAGATTGCAAACTCCTAGAGGACTCTTTTTTGCATTTCTTTGTACTCCAGGCACTCAGTACAATTCATGGCACATAATTAATAAATCCTTATTGATGAGGAGAGGAGAGAAGAGAAAAAAGGAAAAAAAGAAATTTTCATGATAACTATACAAATGATATATTTAGAGGGAATAGCAAGTTGTACATGCTAGATTTATAGTTTCATGTACAATCATCTTTTTTATCATACTATGTGTTACGGTAATGCTTATTTTGTTCCATTTTAAAAATAAAATACAAATAAATTAAATAAATTAAAAATAAAAACTTTTTAAAAATAAGTAAGTGCTTATTGATTGACTTATGGACTCAAGCCTATTACTTTATCGGTTATGGTCAGATGAACATCCCCTATCTTTTGGAATGTCTTATGTCTTTCATTCCAAAAGGTAAGTGGAAAATGATGGCTTATCATTGGAAAATCAGAGCTAGGAATGCTCCTGCAGATTAAAATAGCAAAGAATTCATGTCTTGGTGTCTACTTTTCATAACGGACAACACTCAGGACTCTGAAAGTCAGTGGCAAAATTGAGAAACCAATCCCATGATACTGTTCCCTCATGCTATAGCCATTAGTCACCTGGAAAAATCAAGAATTAAGGATCAGTATATTCCAAGGACAAGGAGACTGAATCGACACAAAGTATCAATTGCTGTATTTATAATAAATAATTTTGTGGCCAAATGATTTTAAGACCCTGATGGAGCCAACAACCTTGTAAGAGGATTGAAATGTGTCTGTCTATAGCAAGTAGCAGCTCTGAGTCAATCTATTCCACGCAAAGGTGAGTGATTGCTGCCATCTTCCCTTGCCAAACACCACTCTAGCTCCATGTCCATTTCCATCAAGTTTTCTTTATTGGTTCCACCGTTTTGATGATGACTCAAATTAAAAGGTATTTTGACTTGCACTGCTTGGACTATTCCAAATCTCTTTTCTTGTATTATAAAACATTTTGTCACCACCTAGAAGTCCTTTGCATCTGTACTGCTAAAGCAGTGATTAAATCAGATCCAAATAACCAGACTCCTCTAGAATCCTAGATAGCATCACAAGGAATTGGAAGCATTTTACTTTTATCTAGATTTTTTTTTTGTTTATGGGCAATTTGGCTCAATCATTATTTTTGGTTTTGGGTTTTTTTTTTTCCCTTTATCTTGGTTCTGTCCTTTCGTGATGATCCACCCTCTCCCTATAAAAGTTTCCCAATTCATGACCAAATCAATTCCTGCCAAGTGGGAAAGCTTTCTCCGCAAGAGAAGAATTTTAGATTAGCAACTACTGGTGTCCTTCCAAGGCATTTTGGTCACTGAACACATTTCTACAGAAGACAATGTACCCATCAACAGCTTCAGAGAAGGGATTTTTGATCAGCCAAGAAAAATGCCCATACCTCTATAGCCAAACATTGTTCAGGGCCACAGTGCCCCTGACTCATAATCTTATTCTCAACTCATGTAGATGGGAGAGTTTCACAACTAAAATCTAAGGTTTCATTGGGTTCATAGATTCAGATAAAAAAAGGGACACTAAAGATAGACTAGGAGTAATTTTTAGGCTTTAGGATGCTGTATTCTGGTGCAGAGAGGTCTTCAAATTATAGATTTTTATTAGACCAGAGTATTATCCAGCTATTGTCCATTTCCCCTGAGATCCCAGCCAAAGGAGATAAATCATGGCTGTAGGCAGATAGGTTACATATACAAGGGAAATGTTGAATTGACCTGCTAATGAGACATCACAGAATCTTTTCTTAATAATATCAAAATAAATATTTTTTTAAAAGAGTAGATACTTTTTATGTTGGTTTAGATATAGACTTTAGGGATGTGTTGGAGCCAACTTGTACCAGCTCTCTAGGGACAATTGTTAAATTTTCATTGTGAACATTTACTTTTGGAAAATGGTAAATACTACAAATCAAGAATTGATTTATTGTTTTGCTGATTTTCCAAACTTAAGAAAATGATGGATGAAATGTTAATAATGAAGATTAAATTTAAAAGTATACTATATACATTTATGCAATACACACACACACACATATATATATATTTTTTTTTTTTTTGGAGAGCTGGTTGTTAAACATTTTTACCAACACCCTAATATATTGAGTCCTGCCAACAAAAAACAGCATGTTATGGTGGGAAAAGAACTAGATTTTGAGTCAGAAAAGCTGGGAACCAATCTAAACCTTGCTTCTTACTACCTCTGTGACTTTGGGAGGCAAATCACTTCATCTGTCACTAACTCATCTATAAAATCAGTTCACTGAAACAGACTACCTCCATGGGCTCATAGACCTAGTGGTGGGAGGGGCTTCAGACATCATCTAATCTGACCCTATCCTTTTACAGATGAAGAAACCAAGTCCCAGAGAAGTGAACTGACTTACTCAAGGTAACATAGGTAGCAAATGGCACAGCTGAGCTTCAAACTCAAGCTTTGTTCCTTTTGTTTCTATTCTGTTGTTTTTCAGTCATTTTTCTATCATGTCTGACTCTTCATGACCCCATTTGGGATTTTCCTGGCAAAGATACTAGAGTGGTATTGGTAATGGCAGCCATTATGTCAAACACTTTACAATTATTATCTCATTTTATCCTCACAACAACCCTGGGAAGTAGGTCCTATTATCATACCCATTTCACAGATCAGGAAACTGAGGGAAATAGAAATTAAATGATTTGCCAAGTGGTCACACAGCTAGTAAATGTCTGGGGATAAATGTGAACTCAGGTCTATCCCGATTCCTGGTCCAACACTTTGCCAACCTTAAAGTACTATGTAAATGTTATTGCTATTGTTGTTATCATCAAAAGCATGGTTTGTGCTTGCATCATTAGTAGAAAGAGAGCTGAACAACTTGGAGTCATCCTACCCACTGCACCACCTTCCCACTTCGGTATTTTTTCCCTTTCTTTATATCCTTAGCACTTAGTACAGTGCCTGGTATGCAGTTGTTGCTTAATAAATGCTTGTCGATCATGTGATTGCATTATGTTCTCTCATAGGCTAGAGCATTTTCACTTGCCAGCATCTACAAAGAGCCATCAGGCATTTTTATGAAAGTGGGGGAGGAGATCAAGGATGGTTTAAGTTCAAGATCATGAAGTGCTTTTATCACCAAGTTAGGTTCCCAAGATATTTCCACACCACAGTGCAATGGCACAGGGCCAGAAGAGGGCCATTTTTAGGACCAAGAGATACTGAGCCCTAGGAAATTGAAGACTAGTTTACTGTTGTTTCACAGCAATTGTGGGAAGAATTTTGGAAGAAGTTCTGAGGAATCTACTGCAGAGAGAATGGTCAACAAAAGCCACAAGTTGAAGTAAGTAGAGCCAAGAGGGAGACAGGAAATGAAGATCACACTTGACTGCCTAGATGGAATGATGGGAGACCCTGTTTCTGGGATGTCCTCTGAGAATGCTATAGGTATTGTCTCACTGGGCTCTCCAACACAAATCTGACAGAGCTGTACAGCAGAGTCTATGTTACAGTAATCCTTTCATAGTTTGGTGGATCCATGAACTCAATGACATTGTCACTCTTCCACCAGAAAGAACATTGATTACTAGCCATTCTTGTCTTCTCATCTTGGCAAAAAAAAAAAATCTACATCTCTAACTATATACACACACCTATATACATGTACATACACATACACATATATAAACATACATACATATATATGTATAGTACATATAAATAAAATTTTACCATGTCTTTCTATAAACCCTCCATAGAGTATCAAATATGTTGGAGATCTTCTAGGTCATTCATTCATTCATTCACTCACTCATTCATTCATTCAACAAATACTTCTTAAGCCCCATGCTAAATGCTAGAAAAAAATGAAGACAAAAACAAAACTATTCCTGTCCTCAAGGAGCTTACATTCTGTTGGTGGGGGAACAAATATATAGAAAGTTCCTTTAGTATTTCATAGATACTATTTTACCATTTGAACTATCTGTTTTCCTTCTGCTCTTATTAACACACATTATCAGCAAACCTCTTTTGATGGTTATACACAGTCATAATGCTGTTTTTTATTCCACTTGTCTCAGAGAAGCCATTGTTTCCATATCGGTGCAGCTTACTTATATTCATCATGGTCCCACCTTTGAAATTTAATACTTGTGTGACCTTGACCAAGTCATTTAACTCCTTTGAGTCTCGGTTTCTTAATTAGTAAAAACTGATGATGCTGGAGTAGATGACTTCTGAGGTCTCTTTCAACTCTAGATTTCAGATTCTGTGATTCTCCAGCCTTCCAATTGCCCTGTTTGACCTAGAAATGTTGATTTTACAATTCCTTGCAAAGTGAGGACAGGACAAGGAAAACTTCTAACTCATGATAATAAATGCTAGTTTCTAAAGCTAAAATCTTATCAGATGCATAGGCCCATTTCACAGAAGGGAAGACAAAAATCACATTGCCAGAGCTCTTCATTTTACAGATGAAAAAACAGAAGTCTAGAGATGCTTATGTGTTGCAAAAAGGTCATATCCATAGCTAGTACTGGAATTGGGAACAGAACCCAGATCCCCAAATCCTAAGTCTAGTGTTCTTTGTGCTACACCACTCTTTTACAATATTTATTTCAATGACTATTGTTGTTGTTGTTCAGACATATCCAACTTTTTGTGACCCTATTTGAGGTTTTCTTGGCAAAGCTACTGGAGTGACTTGTCATTTCCTTCTCCAGCTCATTATACAGACGAAGAACTGAGGAAAAACAGGATTAAGTGACTTGCCCAGGGTCACACAGCTTTTAAGTTGTGAGGCCAGATTTGAACTCATGAAGATGAGTCTTCCTAACTCTAGGTTCAGCCCTCCATCCACTGTGCCACCAAGTTGCCCATTGCGAAATACTATAAGCACCATGGAGGCTATATAATTAAAAGGCACTGTCTCTGATCTCAGATACTCAGTGTTCTGGGAAATACAGCACCGACACACATGAGAAAGGGGAGAAGACATACATACAAGCAAATACAACATAGTGCAGTACAAGTAGCAGCTCTATGGGTTGGACAAACAGAGTGAAGCATAATCAGAAGGCAGTGGGATCAGCAAATGAAGGCTTCATCAAGGAGGTAAAAGTTGAGTTGAGTCTTAAAACAAGCAGTGCTCATGGACTGAGAGAGAAGATAGAAGGACGCTCCAAAGGAGAAAACAGCATGAGTGAAGAAAGGACTTGTGCAAAATGTATTCAGAGAAAGATAAGAGGAATGATCAACCATTTGAGGGCAACAAGACAAAATCATCTTGTTATCAAAATAGAGTAAAAGATAGCAAATGTGCTTTTGTAAATTAGTGAATTTGGAATACTTATTTATAATTTCACCTTAAATCACATATTGCTAATTAAACCACAAAATGGAAACAATTAAAGATCTCTATGGCCTACGGCAGCATCTAATGAGGTGGCTAGGTAGCTCAAAGGATATAGTGCTAGGTCTGGAACCAGGAAAACTTGAGTTCAAATCCAGCCTCTAATGCTCACTAACTGGACAAGTCACTTAACTTCTGTTTGCTTTCATGTACTAGAAAAGGAAATGACAAACCACTCCAGTATCTTTGTCAAGAAAACCCCATCCCGGTCACAAGTAGGATTAAATGATTAAACAGCAACAAATGTCCTGGAGATAATTCTGCTCATCATATAATAATTTTCCCTTTTTATAAACAAAATGATCTTAAAAAAATCAACTAGTAGATGCAGAACAATTATCATTTGGTTATCTCTAAGATCATTTTCTTCCCTATACTTTCTCACTCTAAAGTTAGCTTTAAAGCTCATTTTCTAATTCCCCCCCGCCCCAGGATTTTTGACTGGGGTAAACTGGAAGGTAAGCTTTTTCCATCTTCTTCATATTTCTGAATGAATGAATGAATGAATGCATGAATGAATGAATGAATGAATGAGTGAGTGAATGAAAAATCATTTATTAAGCACTTATGTTCAAATTGTTGCCCTGAAGGCTGGAGAGACTAATAGAAAAGCAGAGAATGTCCTTGCTTTTAGGGATTTCGCAGTCTAATGAGGAAGACCACACAAAGAGGAGGTTTCAGCAGCAACTCATATGGAAAGGTCCCATGATCTTAAAAATACAGCAAAGCAAATGGTAACATATCATCTTTGCTGTCATCTCCACTGATAATATCACATCTGTTCCCGATGGCTAAGACATTTGAGGGTACTAAGTACTTTGCAACTGCAGAGTTTCTTCTCTGGGACCACAATCACTGTGGTTACCGAGAAAGTAGTAGAACCTTCAGCATCTGCAGAAGTAACAGCCAGGTGGTATCTCCATAGGAGTTGCTCCCCAGGATGATGGTTTCAAGAGTCAAGATGAAAGCACAGCTAGTAGTCTTGGGGGCATGGCTATTCCCAGGGTTTTTTGGGGCAGCAAAATAGAGCCAGGTCTGGAATCAGGAAGACCCAAATTCAAATCTGGCCTCAGATACTTACTAGCTGTGGGATCCTGGACAAGTTATTTAGTTTCTATTTTCCTCAGTTTCCTCAACTGTAAAATGGGGATAATAATAGCACCTACCTTCCAAGACTGTTGGGAGGATCAAATAAGATAATATTTGTAAAAGAGATTAGCATAGTGCGCGACACAGTAGAGACCATACAAAAGCTATTCTCTTCCCCTCCTTTTGTTTTCTTTGGTT
Organism: Pseudochirops cupreus; assembly: GCA_028627135.1. Lineage (NCBI taxonomy): Eukaryota > Metazoa > Chordata > Mammalia > Diprotodontia > Pseudocheiridae > Pseudochirops > Pseudochirops cupreus. Next base: position 400,361,140 of record CM053582.1, on the reverse strand, counting down.
CCAAGCCCTGGGCGTTTCCGTCAGATGAAAGAGAAGATGGTGGTCAAGATTCTGGCAGTGGTTTCACTTGCCTTGCTCATGCCACCCCTTGTCTCTCCCCCAGGGTACCATTCTGGTTCAGCAATGCCTTCAATGACTCTCCAGGATAAGCGCTACCCCAATTCATCATTTCTATTCCTTCCGATCTGTTGACACTAACTCCTTTTCTTAGAGATGCTATCATTCCTTCCTTCACATGTGAGCTTAGGCTTTTGAAATATTGGTGAGATTTGCCCTCAGGGTAAACTGGTTTTCATGATCAGGAGATGGGAAGTTGATGTTCACCAAAGAAAACTTCTATCAGTCGGGCTCCTAGGGAGCCAAGGATGAGCTGAAAGGGGGGAGGGTCTTGCTAGTGAATGAGTTTATACTAAGTGACAGCATGAACTTGGATACAGAAGGGAAGAAAAGCCTTGTATAAAGAAAGACAGAGAGACAGACAGAGAGACACAAAGACACAGAGAGGATCAGAGAGAGAAAGAGAACAATAGCTGGACTCAATTAGGGACATTTCTCAGTGGCTTTGAACAGAGACCGGGACTTAGAAATGTAAGAACAGGGCTGCCAGAGCTGTGGAAATGAATAGAGATGGGGGCACGCCCTAGCAGAATCCTGATGATGCTGGAGGCAAAGTGAAAGACTTCAAAGAATTCTAGCCTGCCTCCAGAAGGTTAGCTCATCTCTAGGCATCCACCAATAACAGACCGGAGGAAATCTGTTGATGGTTTCATCTGTAGATCTCGATCTTCCCACATGTTTAGGAGCAGCCTTCTCCTAGGTTTCCATCCCATTCCTCCAGGTGGATAGGTGGAGATCGAATTCATTTGTATTTGGGATAATGTCTGACATTTATTTCATGTCTTAAGTAAATGTTTTTATTATTGGGTTTGTCTCTGGTTTAGTCTGGCAATACAGAATGTACCAGATAGGAGCTTAGACTTTCTATTGCATAATTTGTTACCCAAAGCAGTTAAACTGTATCTGGAGTAGGGAGGGGCATGTGCTAGACTTAAAATAACCCTGTCCTAGTCAAGAAAAGCAATGCTAAATTGATAAGGCCCTGGCTTACTTTAGCAGTTCAGATACGGTTCCCTCCAGTGCTCAGGACCATTTCATAGGTAAAATGGTTACTTACTATACAAAAGCACACTGTCATAGAAAGGGATTTCAGAAATTCATACAAAGCATTCATGCAGTGCTTTAGGGTTTGCAAAGCACTTTTCTCACAACAGTCCTCTCTGGTAGGCAATGCTATTTCTGTTGTCTCCATTTCACAGATGAGGACACTGAAGGTCTGAGGAATTAAGTGATTCTGATCATATAGCTTATAAATGTCTGAGATAGGATTCAAACCTACCCTCCTGATTGTCATTCCAGCACTCCACCCATTATGCCAAATCTCTCATTTTCAGTGTCTCTAAAAGAACCACAACACACTTCACACATAATAAATCTCAGTGGGGAGGACAAGCCTAGTTGAATTTGTAAGGTGGTTTAGTCCTAAAAACTGGAGTCAATGGGATAAAGCTGCTGCCTTGGAAGTAGAATGTGAGAGATTTTGTTCCCTTTCCAGCTATGTTTCCCCATCTTAGTCTTATAAGCTCAAAGGTGCTAGAAGGGAACTCCGAGGTCTTCTAGTTCAACCTTCTCCATTTTACAGATGAGGAAACTGAGACTTAGAAAGATTAAGTGACTTGCTTAAGGTCACATATCTAGAAAGTAGCAGAATTGGGATTTGAACCCAACTTCAATGACCCCAAATCTAACACTCCTCCCAGTGTTCCTTCTATATAACAGACTGATATTCCCCTGCCAACCAGAAGACAACAATCACAAAACATTCCGAAGCTTATCTTCACAGTTCTGTAAAATTTGAAAATATGTCCAATTCTCCTGGATACCACATGTTCTGTTGTTGTTGAGTTATTTCAGTCATGTCCAACTCTCCATGACCCCATTTAAGCGTTTATACCGGAATAGTTTACCATTTCATTCCCCAACTTAATTTATAGATGAATAATTAAGGCAAACTGGGTTAAGTGACTTGCCCAGAGTCACACAGCTGGGAAGTGTCTGAGACCAGATTTGAACTCACAAAGATGAGTCTTCCTGATTCCAAGCACCAGTAACCTATCCATTTCACCACATAGCTGCCCAGATATCATACATACTCCATCTCATAAATGATCATTTTTGAAGTCAGTCAGTCAACATTAAGTTTAATTAACATTAATTAAGTCAACATTAATTAATTAACTATATGCCAGAACCCAGGCTAAGCTCTGGGGATACAAAGAAAAGTAAAAGACTAAAGACTATCCCTGTTCTTAAAAAGTTCACCATCTAATTAATGGTGGAGATGGCGTGCAAATAACTATACAAACAAGCTTGGAGCTTCGTTTGGCTAAAGGGGAGTTTCTCACCACTGCTACTCATGTTTGCCTCCTATGGTTCCCAGCAACAGGAAATCATGGAGACATCAGAAGGAGGGTCAGACCAAGAAGAACATAAATCCAACTGACAGTGGGAAATCTGGCAGGAAATAACACATCAGTCACTTATTGTCAGCATCATAGACAACCACATTTATTCAATAGGCTTGTGGCTGTAAAGTGACCATCGGGTAGGAGGCTGGGATAGGTGGGATCCTTAGGGGAGAATGGGAATCTGGAGCTTCCCAAAAAAGGCAGAGGCAGAGGAAAAGTCTTGCTAGTTGATAAAATTTTTGTTGTTTCTTCCAAAACATAATGCAACTTTAAAATAATAATCATCGTTGTATAGCTTACATTTATAGAGAGTTTTAAGGTTGGCAGAGTGCTTAGCATATCTCATCTCATTTGATCCTTACAATGATCCTGTGAGGTAGGTGCTGTTATTATCTTTATTTTACAGATGAGGAAACTGAGGCAAGAAAAAGTTAAGTGACTTGACCAAGGTCATACCACTAGCAAATGTCTGAGGAGGGTGTCAAAATCTGGTTTTTCTGCTTCTAAGTCTACCTTACTGAAGGGGTAGCTATTGGCGTGTGATTATTAAGAAAGGTGTTGTGAGTTTATTTTTTAACTCAAATAGATCATAACATTGATGATGCTGGAATCATAGGTTCAATTTGCCATGTATGCTAAGTAATTTGATACAGGAAAAAATTTTATTCTACAGCTAAATTTATGTATGCATATATACACATATATACACATGTATATGTATATATGTACATGTATGTATACATATGTATGTACATATGTGCACATAAATACATGTGTGT
>CM053582.1:400323916-400357336 GCA_028627135.1 Pseudochirops cupreus | reverse complement strand
ATAACCAGGGTAGGACAACTAGAGTTTTGCACAAGGGCAGAAAAATTTAGAAGGTAACTGCAAATTCACTGTTCCATCTACTAAAGAAAGGGTAAAGTCCCAAGAAGCCAGTGCCCATCAGACTATAGATCTACTACTCTTCTTCAATTTCATAAGGGAATCCCCAACCAAACCCATTCAGTCCCCTCCCCACAGCTTCTCATTTCAGGAAAACTACTATTTTTTCCTATCTTCTCTCTATCAGCAGAAAAGCTTAACCTCAGAGAAGATATGTAATCATAATACTATCTTCTCTCCTGCTCAATATGTCAGAGAGAACGTCACTCAAGCATCTCTGGTGGAGTTGAAAAAGCAAAAGACTAACGTTGTCCGCAAGGAAGAAATAAAGAAGTGCATCACATCCTCCCTTCTTTTGCAAAGGTGAGGAACTATGGGTATGGAATACGGCATATACCATCAGACTCAGTTGATATGTTGGTTAGTTTACCTGACCTCTTCTTCTTATCTTTATTGTTACAAGGGATGACTCACTATACAGAGGAATGAGAGATATATTCAAAAACTGAAATTGAAGTAAAAAAAATCATTAAAATGTTTCTAGATATTTTTAAGGAATATAGGACTCTAAATCCTATTGATTAGAAAAGATGAGATTCTAACTCAACCTGAGATTCTATTCCTGAGTTACTATAGTAGCTAACTCCCTCCCACTCAATTAAATTTGTCTTTATTACTTCTTCTATTATTTTCATGTAATGAAATAAAAGGTTCGTTTGAAGGCATTTTAACTGTTTCTGTTTAATCAAGTGCAGGACTGCCAATTGCAATTTTCCAAACTAGAAAAGAAGCAAGGCCAAAGTAGAACGTTTTATACCTGGTGCTCCACCTGCTGTCAAATGGAGAGAAAATAAAACAGGCCTTAACAACATATAAACAAAATCTTCTGAATCCAATGCACCCCTGGAAGAGGCAGAGCTATAGTCAGGTGAGTAGAGAAAGAGTTAACGCATTGGTTGTCCAGTTGCCATCTGGAATGTGCTTTGGAATCTTTTGCTGAGTTGGGGGAGAGATAGGGTAAGAGGGGTGGAAATCCCCATCACTACCTTCCCGCCATCACACACACTCATGACTTTTAGCTGCTAGATAGAGTGCTGGGCCTGGAATCCAGAGTTGGAACTCTGGGGCAAGTCACGTAATGACCAAACAATGGAATTTCCACTCCCAAGGACAAAGGAAGACTTATTTTTGGCCTCTATTAGCAGCATGCATATTGGTCCATCCCTGAGCTTTTTTATCAGGAACACAGGTTAGAATGAGGGCTTGGTGTTACAAAATAACTCAGGAACTTTCTCAGTTTCTCTACTCTAAATAAAAATTTCCTGTCCTGAGAAGAAACATACTTCCAGTCTAGGGGTGGATTTCTAGGAAGCCTCATGACCTCCCTTAGGTTACATAATATCTGCATCATCAGAGACTCGAAGACAGAACTAGTGAGCATGTTCATTACAGAGGACACGTATTTCCTCAGCCTTATCAGACAGGTAGCAATGGGAAGAATCATGGAATCCCAGATGTGGAAGGAAAAGTAACTTGGAGGCAGAGCTATAACTGGGATAGGGCAGCTGGAGCTTTGTCCAAGGGCTGTAAAATCCACTCCTTCAGCAACAAGAAATAACTGAGTTTAGCACCTAGTTTGCAAGAATTATCAGTTAAGACTGGAAGCTACCCACTTGCCACATCCCAGCAATATGGCTTTGGTATATCCAAAGGTCTCAGTCTCCCACCAACACCACTCCCAACCAAATTTATCTTTTTTTTTAGCGGAATAGTGATTCCATTGGTGAAGGTAGCTCCCAGTGAGGCTCTCATTCTATCAATGTTGCTTATTTTATTGTTGTTGTTGTTCAGCCGATTCAGTCATGCCTGACACTCTGTGACCCCATTTGGGGTTTTCTTGGTAAAGATCCTGGAGTGGTTTGCCATTTCCTTCTCCAGCTCATTTTTACAGATGAGGAAACTGAGGCAAACAAGGATGAGTGACTTGCTCAAGATCACATAGCTAGTAAGTGTCTGAGCCTAAATTTGAACTTGGGTCTTACTGACTCCAGGTCCAGCATTCTATCCACTGAACTATTTAGCTGTAGAGACAGACAAGCAGACACACTAAGAGATAGACAGGTAGATAGATAGATGATTGATGGATAAGAAAAAAGAAAGCAGAGAAAGAGAGAGAAAAGAAAGAAAGAAAGAAAGAAAGAAAGAAAGAAAGAAAGAAAGAAAGAAAGAAAGAAAGAGAAAGGAAAGAAGGAAGGAAGGAAGGAAGGAAGAACAATTATTAAGTATTTACTAAGTGGTAATTGAGGCAACTAGGTGACACAGTGTCAGGCCTAAAGTCAGGAAGACATCTTCATCAGTTCAAATCTGACCTGAGACACATACTAGCTATGTGACCCTGGGCAAGTTACTTAACTGTTTGCCTCAGTTTCTTCATATGTAAAGTGAGCTGGAGAAGGAACTGGCAAACTACTCTGGTGTCTTTGCCAAGAAAATCCCTAAATGGGGTCACAAAGAGTCAGACATAACTGAAAAGACCTAACAACAAAAAGTGGTAGTCACTGTGCTATGTACTGGGAATACAAATGTAAAAAAAAAAAAAGAAAGACTCCCCTGTCCTCAAGTATCTTACATTCTAGTGTGGAAAGAGCTTTAAAAATGTAGAGGGTGAAGTAAGTGAGGTGGAAAGAAGTCAGAGAGTCATGGGAGAAGGTCAGAGATGAACTCACCAATCAAAGGAATAGACTAGAAGGGCAGGGTGTTGCCAAAGACAGTATGCCTCAAATGAGATCATCTATGCAAAATACTAAGTACTACAAAATATCAATTATTGTTGTTGTTTTAATGAGTCTGTTCCTTCTCACATCCATCTACATTAGCCCATTTTCACTTTAGAAACCTCTAAGGGGTAGGAGCTAAATCAGTTCATTTCACTTTGCACCAAACATAGCTATTTGGACCTCCCTAGGATCGAAAACCCCTTTGTAATATTCTTTCTGGACCAAGCCCAGATTGGAAATTAGTAGGTGTCATTTTCCTTGGAAGAATTCCTCTTTTTAAACCATTAAGTTGTCACTGATGCAGAAGGGAAACAGCCACCTTCAGCAGGGAGTGAAAAGTACTTTTGTCAGGCTAACTCCCTCCCTGTAATTACTCCCAATCACTTACCACCTCTGGGATAATAATAAAGGGCAGCACATGGACCACATCTAATTCATACTATTTTAGAGGTCCCCATGGAAAAGGGGCAAAAGATGTTTGACCGGAGGAACTTGCTAAACGTAAGATCATAAGTCTGGAAGGGACCTTCAAGATGGTTGGACCATCCAATCGGGCCACCTTGTTTTCCAGATGAAGAAACTGTGGACAAGGAAAGTTAGGTGACATGCCTCAGATCACACAGGTAAGCAAGCCTCAGTTACACAATGCACACTAAAGAGGTGAATTTGTTTTAGTGCCCAAGGCCATATAAGTAATAAATTGTAGAAACAGGATTTGAACTCATGTCCTTTGGCCCAACGCTTCAGCAGGGAAGTTAGGTAGTCTTTCTACAACTCTATCCAGGGTTTATCATAATAACTTAAGACCCAGTCACCAAAAGGACTAGCAAGCTCTCCTAAAGAAATTAAGTCAATCAGTCCATAAACCTTTATTAAGCCCCTATTATGTGCCAGGCACTGGGCTAAGCGCTGGAAACACAACGAAAGACAAGAGACAGACCCTGCCCTCCAGGAGCTCACAATCTAGTGGAGGAGAAGAATATGCAAACAACTATGTACAAACAAGCTATATGCAGAATAAATTGTAAATCATCTGCAGAGGGAGGGCAATAGAATTAAGAGAGATACAGAAATGCTTCCTGTGGATGGAGGGATTTTAGCTGGTACTTGAAAGAAGCCAGTGAGGCCAGGAGGCAATTAGTTGATAGAGCATTGCATTGGGATTAAGAAGGCCTTCTTTATTTGGGTCCCAATTTTGCCATTACCTAATGAGAGTTTTCTTGGGTAGATCATTTCAACAAGGATAATGACACACTTATTTGACACTTGAAATACTTATTTGGCATTTAAAAGCACAAAGTATGTCCCCCCCAAAACCCAGCCACTTGAGAAGGCTAATGCAAGCATTGTTGATTTTACAGTGAAGAAACTAAAGCGTATTAAGCAACTTTAGCCAAGGTTCCATAGCTAATAAGAGTCAAAAGACTTGAACATAAGTGTCCTGACTCTCAAAATCAGAGTTCTTTAACTAAATCAAACTGTCTTTCAAGTCAAAACACACAAAGTACATTTGAGAATTGTGGCCTTGATTCAGCTAATTTAAATTAATAAATACTCTTTGGATAGTTCAAGGAAGTACAAAGTTGTCCAGAATTATCCACTGTCCCTTTTTATGTTTAACCACTAAGTTTCTGTTTCCGCTCATAAAAATTAATGGAGGATCTCATACCTAATTCACAAAAAATGTTGTGGAAGTAATGCATATGGAAAGTTCTTGGAGCTCTGTGAGTGATTAATGTTTGCAAGGTAAAGTTTCCCCCCCCCTTTATTAAAATTAAAGATAAAACTAAAAATTTAAATTTAAAATAAAAAACACTGCTTGTATGAATTCCCCTAAGAGACCTAGATCATTCATTTTCTCCCATCCTAATCCCCCCTTCTTTGTGCAGAGAGAAATACAAATTTAGAGTTGGAAGGGACTTTAGAAATCCTCTAGTTCAAAGACGTCAGGTATGGCCCATGGGCATCATGGACTCATATCACTCCCAAGTACATTTGAACTAGATCAAAATGTAATTGGAAGACATTGAACAAAATTAATAAAAACACAATAAAGTAGAGATACTACATTTTAAAACTAAGTCAATATGAGACCCACAAGACAGTTATACATGGTTTACTGGTACCTGTTTCTGTTTGAGTTAACACCATCGCTCCAAGGAAAGCTAGGTGATGCAGTGGATAGAATGCCAGGCCTGGAACCAGGAAGATTCATTTCCCTGAGTTCTAATCTAGTCTCAGACACTTGATAGCTATACGACCCTGAGCAAGTCACCTAACCCTGTTTGCCTCAGTTTCATCATCTGTAAAATGAACTGGAGAAGGAAATGTCAAACCACTTCAGAATCTTTGCCAAGAAAATCACAAATAAGATCACAGAGAGTCAGATGTGACTGAACAGCAACAGTGATTATTACTCCTGTCCACCTCCCTCATTTTGTAAATGAGAAACTGAAGGCCCAGAACAAGGAAATCATTTTCCTAAGGTCCACAGCAGCAGAGCTGGGATTGGAACTCAGAACTCTGGCTCCAAATCCAGATTTCTTTCCACCGAAATAACTGGCCACAATGAAACAGTATGTTAAGAGACCATTCATTCTTTAGAGCTGTATTCCTACCCTCTATCAAAAAAAGTCCTCTTTTCCAAAGTCATTTAATAGGGCTCAAATATTTGCCCACTCTGTATAGGGGTACTGTTCTAGATATTGGGGAAGAGAAGGGAAGAATAAAAAGAAAGGAAGGGAATCAGAAGCAAACAGAAGGAAAGGAAAGAAAGGAAAAGAGAAGAAGAAGTTCTGAAGCTATGTGGAAAAACTTCAGGACCTGGAGTCGAGAGCAACCTAGGTTTAAATCCTGCCTCTGATACTTGCTGGTTATGTTACCTTGGGCAAGTCACTTAATCTGAGGCTCAATTTCCTCATTTATAAAATGGGGATAATAAGAGCACTTGGGCAGCTTGGTGGCATAGCATAGGACGTGGAGTTAAAAAAGCTGAGTTCAAATATGGCCTCAGACTCTTGCTATCTGTGCCAGGTCACTTGACCTCTGTTTGCCTTAATTTACTGGAGAAGAAAATGGTAAACCACTCCAGTATCTTGGCCAAGGAAACCCCATGGACAGTATGGTCCATGGGGTCACGAAGAGTCAGACAGGACTGAACAACAGCAACAAAAAATACCTCAATCACAAGACTTGTGTGATGGTCAAGGGAGCTAATAGTTATAAAATATTTTGCAAACCTTTATGTACTCTATAAATGTCAACGATTAATACTATTCCCATTCCTCTCATCTTACCCAATGGAGTCTGGATAGAAAAGATCCTGGGACAAACATGCTATTAACTTACTATTGCTCTCTCATGTCTAAAGCTTGGCAGATGCTTGTGGAGGTGGATAAAAGGATTGCTCTTTGTGATTACCTTAGAGCTTTGGAATTCAGGATCTCAACTTCCTGTAGACTCACTGAAAATATCTATGGACAGCTCTGGTGTCAGGCAGGAAGACGAGGATGATCTGATATACCTCCCCTTCTCTCCACATGGTTTTGATTTTCCTGTTTGGTCCTTTTTATTTTTCAGCATTTTAATTCTATATAGTTTGGAGATCATGAGTTAGCAATGTGGTGACAGCTATTAAAATGTTATTATTTTATCATTATTATTATTATTTCCATATCTATAAAAGGAGGATATTCTACTCTGGGTTCATTTTGTATGGGAAGATAGCCACCATGTATCCATCTAAATCTTTTTGCTCAGGATAAATATCTCAGTATCTTTAGGTCATAGACCTTGAATAAAAGGTAAAACAGGTACCAAAAAAATGTTTACAGCAGCTCTTCTGTTGGTGGCAAAAATTGGTAACTGAGGAGATAACAATCAGTTGGGGCACAGGATGTGATTGTGATGGAATACTATTATGCTGTAATAAATGATGAGCAAGATGTTCTCAGAAAAACCTGGAGAAACTTATATAAACCAATGCAGAATAAAATGAACAAAACCAGAAGAACATTGTACACAGCAACCACAACATTGTACAACGAACAATTTTGAATGATTTAACTATTCTCACAGTACAATGATCCAAGACATTCCCGAAGGACTTAGAATGAAAAATGTTATCTATTCCCAGAGAAAGAACTGATGAAGTCTAAATGCAGATTAAAGCATATTTTTTAATTTTTCTTTGTTTTAATCTGTGTTTTCTTTTATAAGGTGACTAATATGGAAATATGATTTGCCTGACTGCACATGTATAACCTATATCAAATTGCTTGCCTTCTCTATGATAGGGGATGGGAGGGAGAGAATTTGGAATTCAAATTTTTTTAAAACCACGTTAAAAATTCTTTTTGCATACAATTGAGGAAAAAATAAAATATTAAATAAATATTGTAAAAGGTGAAAAAAGAAGCAAAAAGTCATTACAGGCAGGGAGAATAATCTAAGCTAATTTGCAGAAACAGGAATGCTCTTGGCATGTTTTGGCAACAGTGAGTAGATCTGTTTGGCTGAATTCAGAGATTCTCGACACAATGAGCAGGCTAGCTTGACCACAGTTGGAAGTTTGTGTGGGGGAGTGGTCATTATAGGGTGTCTGGTCCTTTAACATCCTCCTACAAGGGAGAACTTCATAGTTTCCAACCCTTTACTTTAGGAGAAGAATCAGACAAAGAGATGTTGTATTTGAAGTGAATGCAGGATTGGGTCTGCAGCATGTCAGTGACAACGAGGGAAGAAAAAAGGAGACTACAGAGATTCATGTGTGCTGTACTCCAAGTTCCCAATTCCCCACCCTGGACTTGGGCCGCATGGCTAGGACAAAGCTTACTCAAACTATGGCCCAACAGCAAGGCACCACGCAAGCCCCCAGTGACTGCCTTGTCCTTCCCCACTTGCAGATTTCAGCAAACATCATCTCTCAACCACCAGGTCTCCAAGTCCTGGGATAGAGAACTGATCCAGAATGGGGAATAGAATCTTATATTCTCACATCACTGGAGGCAGCAGATACTCCAGCAGCTCCCCATTGCTTTTACCTTCCATTTTGAGGTTCACTCCTAAACCAGGCCTGATGGGGGGACTCTCAGCTCCCTGCCTCCAGGGTCCAGTTGCCTACAGAGACTCCCTTTCCCTGTAAGTACTCCAGCCAATGATACAAAGGGACTTCATGAGGTTCAAGCCACACCCCCAGCTGTTCCTTTTATAAAACTGTCTGCCATGGGCCCTCTGATCCACAATACCATTTGGTTTGGTTGAAAAGGGAGAGGATCATCTGATCCAAGGTATAGTGGAAAGAGAGAATAGAAAACCTAGAGTCATCTGGGGCCTGTAGCTATAGGGGCAGCTAGGGGGAGCAAGGCCGAAAGTCAGAAAGACTTCTTGAGTTCAAATGTGGCCTCAGATGCTTACTAACTGTGTGACCTTGGGCAAGTTGCTTAACCCAGTTTGCCTCAGTTTTCTTTATCTATAAAATGAGCTAGAGAAAGAAAATGGCAACCCACTCCAGTATCTTTGCCAAGAAAACCCCAAATGGGGTCACAAAGAGTCAGACGTGATTGAAAAATCACTGAGAAAATTCCTTAGGACACAGTGTCCTATACCAGTGAATTCATAACGGGTCCAGTTTTTCTACCTTTAAGTAAGTTTTCAGTTCTTCCAAAGTGGTATGATGTAAGAAGAGGTGTGTTTATTCCTTTCCTGGCCTGTGCTCTGGTCAGTGAGTGACCAGAAGCATTCTTTTCTGCCCTGGAACTATGAGAAAGGTCCCCCATCCACTGTTGCCACAAGCTCTGCTATGCTAATGCTCCTCCTCACCCCAGGACTGTGCCCCAGATCCAAGCGTGGGCAAAGCAACAGAATCCTGCCTTAGTGCTAGCAAAGAGACCACTGCAATGTCCTTATGACCCGTTGTTAGATCCCCTAACCTTCTGTGGGCTGAGAGGTCTGGAAATCACCATTGCTACCACTGATTCAGTCCTCTGAGGCCTGCTCTGGGTTTTCTGGGGTCCAATCTGCGCTGGCCCAGTCTGCACTGGCGCAGCCTATGCTGGACTGAGCTCCTCTCCCACCTTGGTGCAACAGACCTTTCCTTCCAACCTTTCAAGTTGTCTTGGGCTGGAAATTTGTTTCACTCTGTCTTTTTGTGGGTTCTGCTGTTCTAGAATTTGTTTAGCATCGTTTTTAAAAGTATTTGGAGGAGTTTGGGGGAGAGCTCAGGCTAGTGCCTGCCTTTACTCAGCCATCTTGTGTTTGCCTCCTCTGGAATGGGTGAGGGAGAAGGGAGGGAAAGAGAGAGGGAGAGAATTTGGGACTCAAATTTTAAAAAGTAAATGTTAAAAATTGTCTTTATATGTAATTGTAGGGAAAATAATTTTTTTTAAAAAAGATACATTTGCCCCTTCAGGGCAGAAGACAGAGGATCTTTGAGGTCCTGGAATTACACCTCTTCAAAGGATCCCAATTCACTGCAGCCTCTGGTGCAGCTTTGCTTCATAGCCTTCCCTTACTTGTCTTAGGCCAGTCAGGCAGTGCTTTGTTCCATGAGCCCCCCCTTGCTCTTGCTCCCAATCACTTGCTCCTCTTCAGTCTTCTTAGGGTCATCTCATGTTCCAAAGGGTCCTGACATCCTCTTCAAGTCTTAACACAGGTAAATGCTCACAGAGGAAAGGACAGTTAACTCGTTGATCATCATGCCTTCTCTATTCACCTTTAGAAGATACTGTCAGCCTGAAGGCCACTTTGGAGCCTCTGCTAGCCTGAGCTGGGGCTGAATCAGTGCTCAGTTCTAGGCATATAAGTGCTGCTGGCTTAGACTGGAGCTCTAGGTTCTGAGTCTGTGATCCCAGCCCATTCTTATTCCACAGTTATAGTTCTAGTCATTTGCTTATAGGTAAATTTGCAGTCTTGGACTGAGAAGATATACCTATAGTTTCTTCTTCAACTTTCCAATCACTGTTCATCTAGGTATTCTTCTTGGATAATGATTAGAGTAGTTATGGGGGGGGGAATAAATTGGGGAGCTTTTCTAATATTGCCTCTTCTTCCTCCACCATCTTGGCTACTGATAGGCCTGATTCATTCTTGATCAAGTTCTGCTGGTTATTATTGATCATTCTTTCCCTCTCTAAATGCTAAAAAATCACTCCTTTAATAATATGTCCTAGAATTTTGCCAGGATCAAAATCCAGCTTACTGACCTTATATCTTTTTTTTTTTGCTTTTTTTTTTTGGAGGGGCAGTTGGGGTTAAGTGACTTGACCAATGTCACACAACTAGTAAGTGTTAAGTGTCTGAGGACAGATTTGAAACTGACCTTATATCTTGCCGATCCTAGCTCCTTCTGATTTGGGGGGGGAAAGGGAATATTGGCTTTTCTCCAGACCTGCGTAACCCCTCTCCTACTCTTTGTTATCTTTCAAAGATCAAATGCTGTAGCTTATCAATCACTGAGAATCTGCCAGCTTTTTTCAGTTCCTGAAGGATAAATTTGGTCCAGGTTTAATGACTTGAGGGCAGGTAGTGGCACAGTGGATGGAGTCAGGGCCTGGGCCTGGAATCAGAAAGATTCCTCTTCCTGAGTTCAAATCCAGCCTCAGACACTTACTCACGTGGCCCTGAGCAAGTCATTTCACCCAGTTTGCCTCAGTTTCCTCATCTATAAAATGAATTGTAGAAGGAAATGGTGAGCCACTCTGCCAAGAAAATCCCCAAAGGGGTCACAAAGAATCAAACACAACTGAAAAAAGACTAAACAATAAAAATAGTGACTTGAAGGCATCTGAGGCCACTCTTACCATTTCTTTCTTTATTTTCAGCTTCGACTCCATGTGATTCTTTTTGGTTTGTTTGTTTCGTTCTCCTGGAAAAGAAAAGAGGCAAAATAAGAGCTGAACGCTTCAGTCATCTCAATGTCAACCATAATGATGATCCCATCCACCCTGAATAATAGTTCTAGCCTTACTTTGATTGTCCTATCTAAAAACAGTTAGAATATTTTTAAGTATTTTCCTTAGTAGCAGTTGACAGCTTTGACTCATTCTGAGCTATAACGTTTTCTCAAGAGGGTCATGCTACTTCTTTGTTTTTATTCTCATTTACCATTTACAACCATTTCTCATGGTTTTAACACCTCTCTATATATATTTCAGAAAACTCTTTGGGTTAATGAATTCCCTTTGCAGCTACACACATCTCTACATCTCCTGCTTTTCCTTGTCATCAGAATTATGTCTCTCCCTTCAGAATTTTATTCTTGAGAGATCCTCATATTTCTTGGGACAATTTCCCCTGCAGAATATTAGGCCATTAGACCCTATTTATTCTTTCTCCTTCTCTTTTCTATATTCTCTTCAAATCTATAGTGCGTCCAGCTTTCCTCTACTGCTCCATCACAAACTCTATGATGAGATGACCACTTATCCCTGGATTCATCAGCTTTTCCACTTCAGAAGCCAGGTCATCCTTACTAATTAGATTCAAGTTCAGACTTGTAATCCCTTTTTTGGCTGCCTCTAGCTTTTAAAGGATAAAATGATTTGTGAGGCTAGTCAAGAAGTTAGTTGCTGTTTCACTTTTGGCAAGAAGAGAGACCAGTAGGTGTACGGATAGTTGATATTCCCCATAGACATGAAATGTAGCCAGTCACATTAGAATGTGAGTTCCTCAAGAACAGGGATTGTCTCACTTTTTCTATTAAAATCCCCAGCATTTAACACAGTACTTTTAATATAATTGTTTGTCCTTCATTTTTTGATGAAGACAATGACATCATGAAGGTGATGAATTGGATTTAAGTGAGGCAGACTTATACGAAGTCACCAGCCTCACTGTCTCTTCCTAAGTCATGGAAGCCCAGTGGCAGGACAAAAGTCAAGATGACTGGCAGTGGCCTGGGATATAGTGGATGATGTTGGCATCTTCAATGTCTGACCAAGCTCTAAGGGCTCCACAGTGCCTGGTTCAGCTGCCTTTATGGGCACTGTTAGAACAAATCATTCTTATCTGCCATTTCCATTGGAGAAAGTCTTCACATGCTTGTGATAGACATCCCCATAACTCACCAATGGTTTGAGGCCTGTCAGTTACTCTCAAACTGGCTTGGCCCATCTGCAGAGACAGTTTTACCAGGATGTGGCCACTGCACATACTACAGCTTCTTGGAGCCACAGGTGAGAGTTGGGTTAAGGTGAAAACCAAAGTGGATAAACAGCCCTAAGAGGGCCCAACAGACCTTTACATGAGAGGTTCTAGTCCTCTTGAACACCCCATACACCTCTTTGAATACAGTAAGTGTGTGATATTTATTCATTCATTTATTCGCATACACAGACATCTAAATAATCAAATGGCTTTACAATTTCATTTGGGGGAGAATGTACATGTCCTTCCAAAAGTTCACCACAGGAGTTCTCTTGATAACTGGAGGATACCAATGGAGGACATAGGCTATTCTTCAGTTATTTATCACCCTTGCCATATGGCCATTTAATATTTTCTATTGCTCATGTGTTTCTTTGGTGGCATCCTTTACTCTGCCTGTCTTAAATTTCTTAAAAACTACTTAAATCTCCCACGTACCATTCCATTGCCCTCTTGGTGATATTTGTAATTCTTTGGAGACAATTGTTCACTGCCCTCCAAGACTACCATCCAGTTTCCAGGCCACTTTTGTATCCATCATTCAATGGGTGACCTCTGTAGAAAAGGAGCTCATCATCAGCACCAATGGCCAACTAGCTGCCTTCAATAGGATAGACAAGCCAACCTACCTGAAGTAGCAAGATACTCATATTTGGCATATTCCATATGGCAAAATCAAAAATAACATTTTGGCCAAAACCTCACCCTCATACTTCAGTGAGAACAACCAGCGCCCTCCACCCAAGAGCTCTGGGAAAAACAGTGATTCCAAAATGATTGGCTTTGTTTCCAACTACTTTCAACCTTCAGGCATTATCCAGACCATCATCCCTTGTTGGAAAATGACCCACCACCACCACCAACTGCCACTGAGGCTATGAACCTAGAGATAATAGTACCTCCCAGACATCATACCCGTGTCCCAGCACAGTCTATAAAATCATCATACAGGGAAGCCACCTTTGTGGAGCTAACATTTATATATAACACTTTAAGGTTTGAAAAATGTGACTTGGCCATCACATCTACAGGTGCTACAGATCCTGCCTCCGCAGGTAAAGCTACTGAGATGATTTGGAAAAGACATTTCACGACACCAAAGTGTTTAACACTTTCAAAAAAGAAATGGTTTGATCAATGGAAATGATATTAAGGAAAATATATCAATGTCTGCCTTCCCACTGAACCCTAAGGGCCCCTGGGCCTTTCCATTTGACTTGTTCCTGCCTCACATGTTGTCCCTCCATGTTAGAATGTAAACCCCTCAAGAGTAGGGTCTATCTTGTTTTCTTATATGTAGCCTCAGTTCTTTGCACACAGTAATGCTTAATAAATGCTTTTTTCATTCATTCATTCATTCCATGTTTCATAACCATACAACAATACTGAAATAATGTTAGTATTAAAAAGTTGGGCCTTTGTTTCGGTGAGAAGTTTGGAGCAATTAAAATAACTTTCCCTAAAGGCAATAGTTTGTTCTCCTCCTGTTTAATTCTGGCCTAATTCATTAACCATTTGCATTATCTGTCTAAGGTATATAAGATAATAAATTTAGAACTGGAAGGTATGTTGGAAGCCAAGTACAATCCCTCTAATTGACAGACAATAAAACTGAGACCCAGACAGATGAAATTATTTACTGAGGCTCTCAGGGCTGGGAAGTAACCTAGGTAGAATCTGAACCCAGACATACATATGTATTTGCCATATATATGTTGATGGATGAACTCTATAGGTTATCTATCCAATTATAGACCATAAGCATCTTTCATATACTTGATTTTTCCTGAGTGAATAGTTAAACCAAACTCTTGTGAATGGTCATAGATCTCATTTGTGATGTATTCTAAGCTATGATACAGTTTGCCCCATATCATCCACAAATGAAGAGCATCTAGAAGAGTTAAATAAATAAATATACACAAAATACATTCAAATGGAAGAGAATACTGACAACTAGTGTATGTGTCGGGGCATCAAGGGATGTCAGAAAAGATTTCATGTACGTAGGATATGGCACCAGAGTTTTGCTTTGACAGAAACTCAGGATTTAACGAGATGGAGGTGATGAGAGAGTGCCTTCAGACATGGGAAACTGACTACTTGTACAAAGTCACAAAGATGGGCAGTGAAATGCCCTCGTGGTCTGTAGTCCCAAATTAATATTGTTACTGAGTCTCCCTCCATTTATCTTCACCCAAATATTCTTTGCCATATTTCCGCACACTTACTTCCTTTCATTTTCTTCCAGCAATATATCTTCTTAACATACAATGCTACCCTACCATCCCTTTTGCTCTATTTATTTTAAATAAAGAATAATCATCCAGAGTCACCTTTCTGTCTTGTATCCCATCTCACCAAATCTCAATGATGGCAATTTCAAACCTACCTCCTCACATTCTGACTCTTACCTTACCCTAATTATGACTTTGTGTTGAATTATTTTCATTGAATTAAAGTTAAGGAAAGGAAGGTTTCAGTTCCACATTAGGAAAGACTTCCCAAAAATTATAGTTGTCTCAAAGTGCAATGGGCTGTCTTAGGGGTTAGTGAACTCACTATCCCTGGAGTCTTCAAGCAGAAGCTTAAACGAATGTTTAGTGGGAATTCTTCTTCAGATATGAGTTGGAGTCAGTAATTTTTCCAACTCAGATTCTGACATTCTATTCATAGTATCACAGATATAAAGCTGGAAGGGAGCTCAGAGGCCATAGGTTAAATGATTGTCCTATAAGCAATGCCAGAGAGAGGATTTGAATCAAAGTCCTCTGACTCCAGAGTCAGTACCCTCTCTTCTGAAACTTCTAATGGTCCATTACCTAAACAAGGGAAAAGTAGTAAAGAGATTGCTGGTCCTTTTTTTTTTTTTAAGAAAGGAAGGGAATTATCTTCATCCCTCCATTTCTACATTCAAAAATTCTAAAGGATAATTTTGTGTTGGGATGGTGATTAGCCAAGACTTCCTGTGAAAACAAATGTGGTCACCCAGCACTTGTTAGTTTCCTAATAATAGCTCTCTATTCTCCACCTCTTACTCCAAATCAATGCTTGTGAGTAAAGGTCTTCCAGGCAGGTTGCCTGACTCTCTCCTACATGCACAAATAGGAAGGCAGCCCACAAGCCTGTAATTTCCTAGACAGCAAAGTGTGTTGGGTTTCACTTGGGTAGTTAATGATGATGTCACCCAGCGCCTTCATAAGCAGCATTTCCAACCTTCAATTAAAGGACTGTCATTTATTCTATATATTAACATCCAGAACAATAAACACAACAGAAAGCAGTCATTAGAGTCAACCATAATCTGTGGCCTGCTGGGTATTGATGTCAGTCCCATTGCCTTTGACATCTGAAATAGGCCAGAAGAAAGAAATTTGTTTTCAAAGTCAGAACTAGAGAGAGAGTATCTGTTCTTGGATTCCCCCCTCCTCTCCACCTCTAAAAACTCTACTTTTAGCAAAGTGTCCACCATTTCTAGCTCAACACCACAAAGATAAAAAGTTCTTTGTCTTTCTGACAAACAAATCTGTGACTCTAACCTTCTTCATTGTTTTGATAACACCACTGTTTTGTTCAATCAATCAATCAAACAAGTATTTCTTTTATTTTATTTTATTTTTGCTTTTTGGAGGGAGGAAGCAGGGCAATTGGGGTTAAGTGACTTGTCCAAGTTCACACGGCTAGTTTTTGTGTTATATGTCTGAGGCCGAATTTGAATTCAGGTCCTCCTGACTCCAGGGCCAGTACTCTCTTCACTGCACCACCTAGCTGCCCCAAAACAAGTATTTATTAAGAGTCCAGCCCATGCTAGTTCTTTGAAGGCTACAGTGACATTTTTTTCAACCAAATCCCTGCCTTCAGAGTTGACAATTAATCTGATGAAATGAAATATCTGTATACTAAGAGGATAATTTTCCCCAAAAAAGGTGGTATTCCCTACATACCAAAAGAATGGAAAAACCTAGAATCATAGGATCATAGATTTGGAATGGAAGAGACCGTAGCAGGTGTCTAGAGTGATCAAATGACTTGTCTAAAGTCACATGGACAATAAATGGCAGAGCTGGGATTTGAAACCATGATGAGCTGACTGCCAACCCCAGTGACTACAGAATCATAGATTTAAATCCGAAAAAGAATCTCAGAGATTGTTTCTTTTAACCCCCTTTTGGGGTGCTGAGGAAGCAAAGGCCATGGGTGAGGAGGGACGTAAATAACTTTCCCAAGGTCACCCTGATACAAAATGGCATAGCCAGTATTTTAATCCAGGCCCTCATTCCAGTTCTAATGTTCTTTCCCATCATACCAAACTTCATGCTGATTGAGGAAGGGCAATGAGAATGCAGCATGAGGGACCATGCATAAATTCCCTGATCCCTTGGTCTGGGAATCCTACCTTGTACTCCTCTTCAATCCCTCTTGTCCTTGGCCCCCACATTGACACCCATAATTATCTCCTTCTGAATGAGGAGCATAGTTCCTTAGAGGCCACCCAACTAAGAGTTTTTTAAGCTAGTTTCCTCTACTATCCAAGAGGGCAAACTCAGTTTAATATTACCATGAGGAAGACAGTTTCAGAAATTTTTTTAAAAAACACATTCTAAATTAAAAAATCATTCAGCAAGCATTTAAGTTCTAGGACTGGGAATACAAAGACAGGAATGAAACAGTCCCTGCTTTTGAGGAACTTACATTCCATCATCCAAATATCCATGAATCAAGAGTCATCTTGCTGTTCTGAATGCTTCCCACCACTCTTCTTCCCACCAGAACATCAGAGAGCATTGGCTCCATTCAAAAAATAAAGAATTGCCTGTGCTATGAATTTGTTGAGGTGGCTCTAACGGCCATTTCCACAGCTAACTCTTTTTACTCTGTGCAGCAGGGTTAAGGTAGTTTCACAGGGTTGACTCTGTGACTGAAGGTTTTGGTGGCAATTGAGTAATTTTCCAAGTTTACTCATGGCAGTTTCTCTTAATTATATTGAGGAGCCCTAAGGGGAAACCCATAGGTGGGAAAGAGGTGGGCAAAGCACTCCTCAGAGTCTATCCCTTGCCAAGATCCCCAAGCAGAGCTCTGTCCCTGGACAGATATACCTCCTGCATGGGTCTTTTCAGACCCTCAAACTGTAGAGAACTGAGCTATTAACATAGCTCTTGGGAAAACTGTCTGGTCGTCCCAAGTGCCTTTCACTATGTATTAATGCCACCTGCTGGTTGAGGAAATTACTTACTATGGGTCTACTACCATTCTGTAACTACCTGGCATTGAAGAACTCCATAGGCACTGAGAAAAGGTTAAAAATGAGGAAAGAATAATAAGATGCCTATTATATCCATGTCTTCAGCTAGAATCATACAGATGAGAATCTACACCACTTTTAAAGACAGATCTCATGTTTCTTCATCTTCATTTTCTTTTTTTTTTCTTTGGAAGCAATCTGGGTTAAGTGACTTGCCCAGGGTAACACAACTGCTTAGTGTCTGAAGTCACATTTGAACTGAGGTCCTCCTGACTCCAGGACCAGTGCTCTATCCACTGTACCACCTAGTCACCATTTCATCTTCACTTCCAAAAATGCTTTTCCAAATTGTCAGCCAAACAATTGTTATTTTTGGACCATTCTTGTGATTTCATTCATAAAGAGAATTCCCACTGAGGAAGCTCCCCATCTGGGACTTAAACTATTAAGTATCCAGGGCATTGAGATTGTCTCACAGACAATATCTGTCAAAGGCAGGATTTAAACACGGGTCTTCTTGACTCAGTTCATCTTTCTATCCATGCTGTAAGCTTGACTTAAGGAGTCAAGTCAAAAATAATTTATTAAGCACTTAGGCACTGTGCTAAAACTGGCAAATGAAAAGAAAGGCACTCCCTCCCCTTGTTTGCAAGGATCTCACAACCCGATGGGGGAGATAACTTACAGACAATTACATACGAATAAAATATCTACAGGATGAATTGGAGAAAATAGACAGCAGGAAAGCATTGGGATTAAGAAGGGTTGGGAAGTTTTCTGTGGAAGGTAGGGTTTTAGCAAACGAGCAAAAAAGCCTGGACAAATTCAGCTACTTGTACTAGGTTATGCACATAGTGTGACAGGTCACATATGAACCCAGCTCCCCTGATGTCAGAGCCGGTGCTCCTTCTCCTGGAATCCCAGAGCGGGGAACCTGTGACCTTAAGGACACAGGTGGCCTTTTAGGTCCTCAAGTGCATCCCTTTGACTGCATCCAAACTTGTGAAGTCTTCATTTCTCTGGGGGAATAAGCCCAGTTTCCCTACCTTTCAATTATATTAGCTTCTTCCACACTGTTTTTCAACCTGTTAATTATTCTACTGGCTGCTTCTGAACCCTCTCCAAGTCCTTCCCTTTTATTTCTCTTTACCTGAGGGGCCCCAAAATGAATACAGTAGACTAGCAAAGACCTAACCTCATGCTGCAACCAGTAAATTAGGAAGGTCGATTTCATGGCTCCAACGTTCTAGATTCCCATGTAGACATCCAAATATTCTGGTTGATTAATTTAACTGCAGATTGACCTTGTTAACTAAAAGACTGAGGCAGCCTATTATCTAGCACTTTGACCCCTAGGTCATTCTCTGCTCTTCCTGGCCATAATCCACTCCCCACCCCCATCTAATAATAGTTGAACTGTTTCATTTTTGTTTTTTGTTTTGTTTTGTTTTTCCTTGAGTCACATTTTTCATCTCCACCCTGTACTGGTTCTTTATGTATTTCTGTGAAATCTGTCTTGGCCAAAATTCCTACTCCAACCCCTGACGAATTCAATTAAAGAAGAGAGGCATTCCTGACCCCTTTCCTAAACCCAGCTGGTTTTCTCTATCTCCTATTGTTACTACAAAGTGGGGGTGGGAAGAGGAGAGGGTCTTAAAAATCAAAAGTCTTTAAATATCACCCCCATGACACTCACCCTCTCAACACCTTCTATGGAATCATCCCTGTTTTCCCCTGAAAGAATTTGCCTATGAAGAATGCACTGCAAATGGGGCCTGAAATAAATTGGAACTGCCAGGAAACAGACCAGTTTTGAGTTATTTGTTTCCAGCTGTGAGTGAGGAAGGAGGACAAGAGGAGAAGTACACCCAGCTCCCCGTGTTTGCCCTGGGCCTCTCTCCAGGGGCCATTTTCAAAGACAAAAGAAAATGATGGATGGATTAGGATCACTGAAGGAATGAGCTGCAGGTGTCACCCAGCAGGGTACCATCTCTACCCACCCCCACCCCTAGGCTTTTCTGGATTCAGACAGGCATTTTCCCTGCTCTCTATCCCTCTGTCCCTGTTCTTTACTAGCTTTCACTCAGAATCTTTCTACTCTGTGGGATTCCACATGGTAAACAACCTAGGAATTGGCTCCTTGCAGCAAGATCATTTAACTCCTATTACAGTTTTCATTGTCCAGTCCGTTACCTCCCCCTCTTTCAGGGTGGAAAGTTGCTTGGTTATATACTGAGGGTCTCATAGGAATGATTCATTCCATGGGCTTTCTCTTTGGGAATGATTTGCAATCAGTTTCTGGCACCATATGTGAAACATGAAAAGTCACTCACTGAATAATAATTAACTTATATATACCATGATAAAGTCTGCAAAGCATTTCCCAGGTACCATCTCAAAGAGAAGTAGCATAATACGGTGTTGAAAGTGCTAGAATGTGGAGTAAGAATAAGTTTTATAACCTTAATAAAGTAGTAGGAATAAATTTGTCAACTTAACAGAACTTACTCCATTGTGTTTTAAGTCTCCATTTTGTGAAAGAGTTGCTTTGAGAAAGTTATTTTTCCTATTAGTTGTTTTTCAATAACAAGATAGCACCTGTCAGTCAAGAAACAGCACCTACTGTGTGCTAGGCATTGTGCTAAGCATACATGACATTTGTGTGGTATGAGTTCAGTAAATGTGTTTTCATACACAACTGATAAACATATGTGGTATTTCTGATAGGACAGACCACCAATGGAAAAATATTCTAAACAATTTTTATCAGTAGCTAGTATAATGAACTACCAATTAAATTATGTGGTAAATGAATTAGGGTAGAATTATAAGAAACTCTCCAGAGGCCCTATCCATTAACCTCCTCTTGGGTGGTTACTGGGACAAGCTCCAGTGGTTCTCCACACTTGAGACTGGAGTAGTTGAGGACAGTGCTGATGATGGAGACTTGCCAGCTGACCACTGGAGAGGGAGACATATGCCTCCAGGTAGTCAGAGCCTAGAACTGGGCTTGCCTTGTTTTGAGCCTTAGTTTAAGTTGTTTATCCAGACCTTTAGGAAACAGTTGCAGACTAGAAATAAACCCACAAAAATCATTAACATTTCTATACAATAATAACTACATCAAAGAGCAAATAATAGAAAGAAAAGTTCCATTCAAAATAATTGCAAAATGCATGAAGAACCTGGGACCCCATCTATTAAAGTGTAGTCGATGCCTGGATATATAGAATTGCAAAATGTTCCCTAAAGAAATAAAAAATAATTTAATTTACTCATGGCTGAGTCATGCCAACATAATCAAAATGACAATGCTACCAAAATTAATTTATGGAATTAGTGCTATACCAATCAAGACTACAAAAGGAATACTTTACAGAATTGGACCATTTGAAGACCGAAAATATCAAAAAACGGGAGTAATCTGTAAGTGTCATGTAAAACCAAAACACAACAATCCAACTTAAAAAAATGAAGGGGAAATTGCACTTTCAAATCTCTAGCTATATTATAAATCAATTATCAAAATTACTTGGTAATGGTAAAAAAAAAAAAGCAAAAAGTAAATCAGAGGAATATATTAAACAGGAAAGAATCAGAAATTATTCAATTAACCTAGTGTTTGAGAAATCTGAAAACATGAGTTACTCAGCAAAGACTTCCATCTTTGACAATAATCGTTAGGAAAACTAAAAAGAAGTTTGGTGGAAACTAGGTTTAGACCAACAACTTATACCATACATAACAATAAGCTCAAAATGAGTATATAATTTGATTATTAAACATCGTACCATTAAAAAAAAAGCAGGAATGAGCAGTTTTGGTTAGGAAATTAATGCCAATTCAAACAAGGGAGAGAGGTCATTGCAAAGGACAAAATTGATCACAGCAGTTTAGACTCTATAAACTGCCTTCTGCAGAGGATAATAATGTGGCTACTTATTGAAATGGGACTACATAGGAATATACTCAATTTGTTTTCCAGCCTTTGCATTTTCATCCATGTCTCCTCCTCCATCTTCTCTTATAGAAATGGTATTCATCCTTCAAGGCTCAGGCCAAGTCCCATCTCCTCCCTGAAACTTTCCCTGACCATCTTATTCTATCACTATTTCTCCTTCCTCTATTTTCCAATAGACCTTATTTTCTATACTTTTAATTTGGCATTTATACTGTTCTACATAGCACAGTCAGTAATCATTGTATGTGTCTATTTCTCAATTCTCCACCTATACCCTTTGAGTGAGGGACAGTAATTATGTCTTAGCCTAGGTTTTGAATTCTGATTCTGACACACTTGGGTTATGTGACGCTGGTTGAGTCCCTTAGCATTGTAATTCCCCAAAGAACTCTGTAAGATCAGTTGTAGAGGGCTTGGGTGCCTAACTACACTGGCACCTAAGGTTGAGACCATCTTTCAACATAGTAAGTACTTGCTTGCTACTCTAGTAGCAGTGACTCTGAAAAACAGCTATCAGAGTCTTTATGGAAAGGAACTTGAGGAGACAAATGCCCAGTTCCATGAAATCCATAAGACATCAAGATGAGAATAACCCTGAGGCTGACCCCATCTTGACTGAGCTTCCTTTCCCTTTCTTTTTCTTCAAATTCTTTGTGAATACACCCTGAAATCCCCCAGGTTCATGACATCATTGCCTGATGGAATCCTGGGAAACCATTTCCAATGTCATTGTTATTCTGATATAGGTCCAATTTCTAACACATTGTTAAAATATAAATGCAGGAAATGAACATCACAAAAGTTAAGCAACTAGACCAAGGTTATACAGCTGGTAATTTATAGAGCCAGGATTTAAAGCCCGGTCATTGAACTGAAAGCCAAGAGATCTTGTTCACATATTTAGAACTCTACCACTGTCTAAATGACCTTGGAGAATTTTTCAGTCTCTTTGAACTTTAGTTCTTCCCTTTTTTGACAAGTAGTGTGATGTAGTAGAAGGAGTTTGGTCTGGGTATCAGGAGATCTGGGTTCAGGCACCAGTTCCAACATTGTGCGATCTTGAACTATTTACTTCACCTCTGGGCTTCAGTATCCTTATCTACAAAATGAGGGTGATAATATTTATGCTAGCTACCTCCCACCACTCAGTGTTGCTATAAAGGAAGTCCTTTATCAACTTTGGAGGGCTAGACAAGTATGAGCTACTATTTCTTATTGTTGTTTCTCAGTCATTTCAATGATGTCCAATCATTCTGACACCATTTGGGGTTTTCTTGGCAAAGATACTGGAGTGATACCAAAAAATTATTTTATAGACTCAGAAAAAATTAAAAACAAAATATCTGTAAGAATAAAATGTCAAGAATATCAAAAGAATCCATTTAAAATGTGAAAAAGGTGACCTAGCTGTACCAGATCTCAAAGTGTATTGAAAAGAACTAATCATCAAAACAATCTGGCACTGACTAAGAAATAGAATGGTAGACCAGTAGAATAGATTAGGTACACCATGCATAGTAGTAAATGACCGTAGTAACTTACCGTTTAATAAACCCAAAGATCCAAATTTTGGGGACAATAACTCATCATTTGACAAAAACCATTGGGGAAATTAGAAAACAGTATGGCAGAAACAGGTGTAGATCAGTATCTCATACTATACCAACATCAAGTAAAAATGGGTAGATGATTTAGACATAAAGCAGCGGTTCTCAACTTGTGGGTTTTGTTCAGTTTTTAACAATGAAAATACATCCTGCATATCAAATATTTATATTGCAATTCTTAACAGTAACAAAATTACAGTTATGAAGTAGTAACAAAAATAATTTTATGGTTGGGGGTCACCACAACATGAGGAACTGTTAAAGGGTCACAGCATCAGGAAGGTTGAGAACCACTGACATAAAGGGTGATACCATAATCAAATTAAGGAAGCATTTTTAAGGAATTAATTTAATTTAATGTAAGGAAGTTTACCTGTCAGATATATGGATAAGGGAAGAGTTCATGACCAAACAAGAGATAGAAAGTATTATGAGATAAAAAATGGATAATTTTGATTATATTAAATGTAAAAGGTTTTGCACAAACCAATGCAATAAAGATGAGAAAAAAAGCAGAAAGCTGGGGGAGAAATTACAGCAAGGCTTTCTGATAAAGGCCACATTTCTCAAAGAGAGAACTGAGTGAAATTTAGCAGAATATAAGTCATTTCCCAATTGATAAATGGTCAAAGTACATGAACAGAAAATTTTCAGATGAAGAAATCAAGCTATCTAATGTCATAAGAAAAAAAATGGTCTAAATCATTACGGATTAGAGAAGTGTAAATTAAACAATTCTAAAGCTCCACCTCACATTATCAGATTTGCTAATTTGATAGAAATGGAAAATGACAAATTCTGGAGGGGATGTGGGAAAACAGACAGTAATACATCATTGGTGGAGTTGTGAACTGATCCAACTCTTGTGGAGAGCAATTTAAACTGTGCATACCCTTCGACCCAGAAATAGGTCTGTATCCCAAAGAGATTTTTTTTAAAAAGGGGGGTTGGGGAAGGATGCATTTGTATAAAAATATTCATAACATCTCTTTTTGTGGTGGCATAGAATTGGGAATTGAGGGGATGTCCATCAATTAAAGAATGACTGAGCAACTTATGGTATATGATTGTAATGAATACTATTATAGTATAAGAAATGTTGAGCAGGATGATTTCAGAAAAACCTAGAAAGACGTACATAAACTGATGCACAGTGAAATGAGCAGAACCAGGAGAACACTGTACACGGTAACAGCAATACTGTACAACAAACAAGTATGAAATGACTTAGTTATTATCAGCAATACAACAATCTAAGACAATCCCAGAGAACTCATGATGAAAAATACTGTCCACCTCCAGAGAAAGAATTGATGGAGTCTGAATGCAGACTGAAGCATACTATTTTTCACTTTTTTTTTTGGTTCCAGTTTTCTCCCACAAAATGACTTATATGGAAATACTGTATTTCACCACATAATCATCACAGATTTGATGCCAAATTTTTTGCTAAAAAGTAGGTTGCAACCATTATGTGAAGCTTTTTTAGAAAAATTGTGCTGGTATTACTTAAAAATCATTTATTACTAAACTGTCTTTGGTGCAAAATTAGAATGCATGGAATATTTGTGAATATACATTAAAATTGGGAAGAGGTCAATCTTACTATATCACATGACTTATGGTAGCTTTGTCTGCCTTCCCCACACCCACCTCCACCGGCCAGTTCCCTTAGCACCTTTGGCTCTTCATTGGATTGAGTGACAACACCATTAGTACTGCAGCCCTCTAAACAAACCACATGAGTTGGCTTTTGGAAATATACTGACAATGCATGTACACTGAGCATTCTAGGCTCAAGGCTCACCATGCATGAGAGATAAATGCATATCTATATGTCAGTGATGAATACATTGCTGCTCTTTTTACCTTTTAAGCAGTGTGATGAACAGAATTATTCTATCTGACAATTACGCAATGAAATTTTTGGACTGAAAAAAACAGGGTGCAATGATTATGCAGTGGTGATGATTACGCAGTAAAAAATGGTATGTTTTACATGATTGCACATTTATAACCTTTTTCAGATTGCTTACTGTCTCAGGGAGCGGGAAGGGGGAGGGAGAGAATTTGTAAATCAAAATTTTTAAAAATGAATGTTTAAAATTATTTTTACTCATAATTGGAGAAAAAATAAAATAATTTTTAAAAAAAGATACATGAGTGGTTTGCCATTTTCTTCTCCAGATCATTTTATCAATGAGAGACTGAGGCAAAGAGAGTTAATTGACTTGCCCAGGGTCACACAGATAGCAAGTGTCTGAGACCAGATTTCTTTTCCTCTTTTTTTTAAGTGACTTGTTTATTTACTTTTAGTTTACAAGACTCAGTTCCACAATCCCTTGAGTTTCAAATTTTCTTCCCTCCCTCTCTCTCTTCCACCTCCACCCCCCCCCCCCCGCCCATGGTGGCATGCAATCAAATATAGGATCTGCAAATACTTTCACATTGGACATTAGTCTGGTTGTATAGAAGGGTTGTAACCAATGGAGTGAACAATGGGAAAGAGGAAACAAAACCAAACATGGAAAAGAATAAGAGCATGTAGTTTGCTTCAGTCTCCATTTAAACTCGGTTCTTTCTAGATCTTTCCAGATTTGAATTCAGGAAGATGAGCCTTTCTGATTTCAGACCAGGCACTCTATACACTGTGCACCTAGCTACCCTACTATTACTTCTACATTTTAATGCATAAGTGTCCAATGCATAGCATGCACCAGCAAAACTGAGTGGGCCCAAAGCATATTAAAATATAATTGGGAAATGTCTAACAAAATAAAAATACAAAACAATACTGATTTGTGGTTTTCTAAGTGGCCAGCAGGGATCCATTTCTCCAGTTTGACACCACTGTTTTAATGGACCCTCTCCATCAGCATAGACCACAGCTGTATCTATGATTTCCCCTTCTGTGCAAGTCTTCTCTATATCCTCCTATTGGATCTTCCACAGAGGATCATCCAACATGCCAAGGGATTTTTTTCTAGAACTTATGACATTTCCTGGGTGCCATTACAGTACTCATCCATCATCTATTTGATGACCTAGATGGCCAGCCTACCTTCCTTACAATTGTTGTCACATTATCAACATGATCACCACTATCTTCCTCGATGTGACTCAAATTATAAATGGAGAGGCAGTGGGTGTTAGTGTACAGAGGACCAGTTTTGGAGATAGGACAACCTGGTTCCAAGTCCTGCCTCTGACATGACACTTTGTCAGTGAGTAACCACAGACAAGTCCCTTGACCTCTCACTGCTTCGGGCAACTCTCAAAGACTCCACTTTAGAGATGGGTTACTCATCTACAACAATGGAAGAAGTTTGCACACCAGGGAGTTCTCTACACCAATGAAATCAAAGGCTTATGCAGAAAAAGAAGTATTAAAATTAGAGGGTTAGACTAGATGAAGCCTAAGTTCCCCTTCCAGCTTTACCCTTCCATGATTTTATGATTTTGAAGCTAAATTTGGTTGATTACAGGGTAGCAACTGACACCACATCCCTTCTTCATAGCTTCCAGGTAGTCATCAATTCCCCACCCTCACCCCCACTCCTATCTGATTAGAGCACCAACACCACCTACCCTCTCTCCTCAGCCCCCTCAAACACATATGAATCTCATCCTCACACTTCTGGTGATCTTTAAGAAAGAATTTGGGGAAATAAAATGTGAACCCCCTCTGGAAAGGTCTGCAAGAAACTCGAGGGAGAAATGTATAATTATGTATAATAGACATAGCACTAGAATGATCTTTTTGGTGTTGTTCAGTCATGTCTGATTCTTAGTTACCCCATTTGGGGTTTTCTTGTCAAAGATTCTGGAGTGGTTTGCCATTTCTTTCTTTTTTTTTTTTACTTTTTTTGCCATTGGTTTGCCATTTCTTTCTCCAGCTCATTTTACAGATGAGGAAGCTGAGACAAATGGGGTTATGTGACTTGTCCAGAGTCACACAGCTAATGAGTGTCTGAGTCCAGACTTGAAGTCAAGAAGATGAGTCTTCTTGACTCCAGACCCGGCATTCTATCCACTGTGCCACCTAGCTGCCCTTAGAAGGGACCTAATAGATCATTTAGTCCAACCTCATCATTTTACAGATGAGGGAAATGAGACCCCGAGGTTTAGTGGCTTGTCCAAGATCACATTGGTAGTGTTAGAAGGTGTTTTGGTTTTTTTTGTCACCAAAGGCAGTGCCCTTTCCTCAGTACCACATTGTCTCCTCATCATACTCCTTCCTTCCCATTGGTTGGAAGATTCCTTCAAGATGTTCTGTGGTAACTTCCTGACTCTGGGAATCAGCCACTTGTTATTTATAAGTAAACAAGAATTTGAGCCCAGAGGGGGAACCCAATGATTTCCTAAGGGCTCAAGAGAAATAATCCACATTAAGTCTCCTGACTAGCAGCCCTGGAACTGTTGTGTCTGAGGCTTCTAAGTAAGAGGAGAAAAACAGACTAAGTACAGTTTATGCAGTGAAGCTACCAAGACATTATAATCAAATTATTTTGGTCTCTGCCTCTTAGTCCTGGCCACAACAGCCCACAAGAAAGACAACCTGACCCATGTCTAACACAGGAACACTCAAGTGGGTGTGTATTTCCTGAGCAATTCACTCTCCAAGTTGCTTATTAGCTCCCCCATGGGTGTGGACCAGATGGCTTCTTTCCTGGGCTTTTGGTCTAAGCATCTGGAATCAGGTGTAGCTCATACCTGCATAAATAGAACCCATGGAATTCTCATACTGTACACTGGCCAACCAGGTCCAACTTGACATTCAGGAGGATTTGGGTGTAGATAATCCCTCCACCACATGTCTAAATTGGATGCAAAGCCTACAATGGGTTCTGCACGATGGAAATCACAAAACTCTGGATGGAGGTGTGACCCTACAGCTCATCTTCTCCAATTCACATGTTTTACATATGAAGAAGATAAGTAGCCGACATGTTAAGAGTTGACCAATGAGGACAGGTATTGGTCTATTTTTATCCTTGATTCTCTAGCGGGAGACAGTGTCAAATCAATGAGCATTTATTAAGCATTTACAATGTGCCAGATCTGGACTAAGTCCTGGCGTAGTGAATGGTCTTGGAGTCAAAAATAGCAGGGTTCTAGTCCTGCCTCCTAAGGGAAAGGGCTCACTTCCCCCAGCTCTAATTTATAGAGAAGGCACCAAGTCTACAAGCAGGTGATCATCACCCAGAGATTTTTAGACAGGTGAAATGATAGGGGGTTTTTTGTTTCTTTTTTAACTGATCAACAGAAGGTATGTTTTCTTCCTAACAGATTTACAGACACCTTAAAATAACTGTAGGCTTCCCTCTGGCGGTCATAGCAACACAGATTTTGTTGTTGTTGTTGACTTGTTTCAATCATGTCTGAGTCTTCATGATTCCATTTTGGGTTTTCTTGACAAAGATACTAGAGTAGTTTGCCATTTCTTTTTCTGCCTCATTTTACAGACAAAGAAACTGAGTCAGACAGGGTTAAGTGACTTGCCCAGGGTCACACAGCTAGTATCTGAGGCAAGATTTGAACTCAGAAAGATGAGTCTTCCTGACTCCAGACCCAGTGATTTATCCACTGTGCCACCTAGCTGGCCTACCATTGCCCTACATCATTTCTCTGTAGTCCACAGCAGAGATGTCAAACGTACAGCCCATGGCCTGAAGCTGATTAAAATGTAATTGGGAAATATTTTTGTACAATAAAGTATAGATAACAATACACATTTAAATTAAGTCAATTATGCAACCCACGGGGATCCTTATGTATGATTAGTGGCTCGTATATCTGTATGTATTTCTGTATCTATATTTGATTAGACTTCATTTGTTTTGGGGTTTGTTTTTGCTTTTTGGAGGGTGGACAGCAGGGCAATTGGGGTTAAGTGACTTGCCCAAGGTCACATGGCTAGTAAGTGTAAAGTGTCAGGCTGCATTTGAACTCAGGTCCTCCTGACTTCAGGGCTGGTACTCTATTCACTGTTCCACCTAGCCACCCCTCTGTATCAATATTTGATACCACTTATAAACTAATTTGTAAACCAATAAAGAAAGAATTTCAAAGATTATCTTTTCTGGTCCAACCAGCAGCTAGAACACAGGGTCTGAGGTCAGGAAGAGTTGAGTTCAGATCTGGCCTCAGAGACTTCCTAGCAGTGTGACTTCACCTCTCTTTACCTCAGTTTCCTCATTTGTAAAATAGGAATAATAATAACACTTACTTCCCAGGCTTGTTGTGAGGATCAAATGAGAGAGTATTTGCACAGTGCTTTGTAAACATTAAGGCACCATATACATGCTAGTTATTACCACTGTCTTTGGAATTATTACCTGAACCTGGTATTCCTACTGCTTCACCTTATGGATCTCCACTCACGCTTTTCTGCAGCATCTTATTTGCACCTTTAGAGAAAACGGAGACTGAGAACAATTAATTTTGGACTGGTAATAATGGGCTGTCTTTTACAAAAACTCAGAAATAGCCAGGGGCACTAGGGGTGGGGAACCTGCATGTAGCCCTCTAGGTCCTCAAGTGTGGCCCCTTGACTCAATCCGAACTTCAGAGGAAAAAAAACCTCTAGGTCCTCAAGTGCGACCCTTTGCCTGAATCCAAAATTCATAACACAAATCCCCTTAATAGAAGGATTTGTTCTGTCGAAGTTGGACTCAGTCAAAAGACCACACCCAAGGACTTAGAAGACGCCCCAAGGTCACAGGGTCCCCACCCCTGACAGGCAGTTCTTTTGAGTTCTTTTTCAGTATTTTTCTAGAGTGGAGATGAAGTTCCATCAGTAGTCGCTCCCCTTTGTGATCATTGCTTTCCATTTGCGAGGTGAACAGCTGAAGTTAGGGGTATGGTCTCTGACTACAGAAAGGAACAAAAATAATTAGCTCTCCAAGGACTCAAACCATGACCTTTGCCTCATTGGCTGGATGCTCTAAGCCCTGAGCCAACTAGCCAGAGACTTAAATCATCATTAAACTCTCGTTGTTTGGAACCTGTGAAACAATTTAACACACTCGTTTCTTATGTAATCATTTCAGGAAGAAAGAGGGAGCCAGCACAGGATAATGGATAGATAGTTGGCTTTGTAATCAGGAAAAATTCAAGTCCCACCTTTGACACCTAGTTACTGTGTGACCCTGAGCAGGTCACTTACACGCTCAATGCCCCAACTAACTAGTTGTCTATAAGTTATAGAGTAGGACCAGATCTGTATTGGCAAAGAGAGTTTCCCCCATTGAGAACTTCCTATACCAATGAAAACACATTTCCCATTTTTAAATTAAATTTTATTTTTTTGCTGTTTTTTTGGAGGGGGAAAGGCAGGGCAATTGGGGTTAAGTGACTTGCCCAAGGTCACATGGCTAGTAAGTAGTAAGTGTCTGAGGCTGGATTTGAACTCAGGTCTTCCTGACTTCAGGACCAATACTCTATTCACTGAGGCACCTAGCCTCCCCTTTTTTATTTTATTTTTTTTATTTCTCATTTTTTTAAAGAAAGGACAGAGGTAGGTCAGTAGGAAGGGAGAAAAGAAAGGACATGAAAAATCTTGGCCCAAGTTAAGTTCCTGGACCTTAGGTAAAAGCAAAATCATATTTTAAAATGATATTTGAAGAAACATATTCTTTTATTTCATAATCCATAACATTCAACCAATAATGAAATATTTTGAGACTCTACTAGAATCCAGAGGCCTGTAAGTGGCAGTGGCTGGAATGCTAGACCTGGAGTCAGGAACACCTGAGTTCAAATCCAGTCACAGACAGATATGTCATTTTTAGCAAATTACTTAATCTCCACCTGCCTCAGTTTCTTCAACTCTAAAACAGTGATAATAATAGTACCCATCTCCTAGAGCTATTATAAGGATGAAATGAGATCATATTTTGCAAACCCTAAAGCACAAAAACAAATGTTAGCTATAATTACCATCAGTCCCATCATCACTATCATTATTATTATGCATTATGCTGGAGACTAGGTGAGTGGATGGAATAATACAAAGAGTATAAGACTATCTTCTCTTAATGAACTTGTAATCCAGTCAGAGTTAGGATATATTCATACAACAAACACATAATAAGGAAGACTTAAGTTATGATAAATACCATGTGGTCATAACATGACAAATGCTATGGGTGTTCAGAGGAAGGAGGGGATGGAATGACCTAGGATAGTCAGGGAAGCTCCAAGGAGGAGAGGGAGTGAACTTATTCTAACCTCTTCTGGATGGCTTGGGGCCATTTTCATGAATACCAATTATTCTGGTACTGTCAGTGCTGAGGCTCAGGTAGCAGCAGTAGCAGGATAGATGAGCCATAAGTGAGATTGCCAGAATTCAGAGGCTAAACAGACCCACTAGGTAGGCAGGGCAGGCAATCTGAAAAGATTCCAGCCATGGGTAATGGGAGTTAGTCTGGTCACTTGAGTAAAATGTCTGGGAAGTTTGGCAGTACATGGCAGTGAGGTAGCCAGGCAGGAAGTCAGTATCAGCAGTTCAAAGGATCCAAGGACGGGCACTTTGACAACAGTAGAATACCATCATAGGAGAAAGGGGAGTGTCAAAGACAAGAAACAAGTGGGGGAACCAAGAAAGCAACAAGATGAGTAACGCCATCTATATAGTTTAACTTTGGGTCAGACCAGATGGATGTTCTTAGAAAGGTGATGTGTGTGTGTGCGTGTGTGTGTATTGTGTTATGTGCTAATTCATATCAGATCAACAAAAAGAGAACTGATTCTCAAGTCAGAGGACCCTCATTCATGTTCTATCTCTAACAACTTAATGCCTGTGTCACCTTGGATAAATAATTCACCCCACTAGGGCTTCTGTTTCCCTTTTCTGTAAAATGAAGGTTATGGACAAGATGGTCTCTGAAGTTCTATCCAGTTTTAAATCTATGGTTTATGACCTGAAAAGATGAAACACAGGAAAGAGGTGGGTACCTTCCACATGGTATGGGGAGCACTGGGAAGGAGTCATGAGCTCTGCAACTTATCAATCAACCAAAAAGCATTTATTAATTATCTACTCTGTGCCAGTCACTTTTCTAGGTGCTGGAGGCACTGTGCTAAGTTAATTACAAATGCATTAAAATTGTAGCCTTTTGTCCTAGATAAGAACTTATATAATGGGGGGCAGCATAGAAGCAGGAGAACTCCACAAGCTCACCCCAAAACCACCTCAAATACCTATAAAATATGACTCTGAACAAATTTTAGAGCTCCAGAACTCATGAAATGACAGAGAAACAAGGCTCCCACTGAAGGCAGAGTGGCAGGCAGACAGGAAGCGTTCATTGCAGGGAGTTGGGAACCAAAACCTGCACAGCCTGAAACCAAAGCATAGTCCCAGGGCGGTCAGGAAAAGCCACAGCTGGAGCACTAGGTAGAGAGTGGATCACCAGCAGCTGCGGTAGTTTCCAGAATTATCAACCCATAAGAGCCAAGGACAAAGTGAAAGGTCAGTGAAACTCAGATAAATTTAGGGGAAAGAAGCGGGTCTGCCCCCAGAGCAAGAAAGCAGCAGAAGTGGCATTCCTGCAGCCACCTCCACATGTCTGCTTGAGAGCTCCCAGCCTGCAGATTGCAGGGGGGCCAAGTGATCATTCAGTGGCTAAGTGCCCCTGCCTTAACTTGCCTGGATTGGGATTGTGGGCTTGGGTGGTGGTCCTAAGGTACGTGACCAGTGAGCCAAAGCTGGTGGGGGCTGCAGAGACGGTGGCCTTCTAATAGCTCCACCAGCTGCAAAAACCCCAGCAATTTGGGACAAAACTCTCCCTTCTGGAAGCAGAGTTCTACAGAGCCCAAAAGTCAAGTAATTGACTGGCAACACGAGCAGACAATGAAAGCAAAGCAAGAACAGCAATCCAACTTTAGATTCTTTTTTTGGGGACAAAAAGGATCAAAGCATGGAATGGGAGGAAGACAACACAGTCAGAACTCTCACACCAAAAGCTTCCAAGAAAAATGTAAACTGGCTACAGTCCATAGAGGAGCTTAAGAAGGATTTTGAAAACCAAATAAGAGAAGTGGAGGAAAAATTGGGAAGAGAAATAAGAATGATGCAAGAAAATCATGAGAGTCAACAACCTGACTGAAGAAAATAACTCCTTAAAAAATAGACTAACTCAAATGGCAAAAGAGGCCCAAAAAACCAATGAGGAGAAGAATGCCTTAAAAAGTCGAATTTGCCAGATGGAAAAAGATTCTCAAAAGCTCACTGAAGAGAATAATTTCTTCAGAATTAGAGTGGCGCAAATGGAAGCAAACAACTTTATGAGAAATCAAGATACTGTTAAACAGAGCCAAACAAATGAAAAAATAGAAGGCAATGTGAAATATCTCCTTGAAAAAACCACTGACCTGGAAAATAGATGCAGAAGAGACAATTTAAAAATTATTGGACAACCTGAAAGCCATGATTAGAAAAGGAACCTAGATATCATCCTTCAAGAAATTCTCAAGGAAAACTGCCCTGATATTTTAGAACCAGAGGGCAAAATAGAACTTAAAAGAATTCACTGATCACCTCTTGAAAAAGATCCCAAAAAGAAAACTCCTAGGAATGTTATAGCCAGGTTCTGGAGCTCCCAGATCAAGGAGAAAATATTACAAGCT
>CM053582.1:400261351-400323416 GCA_028627135.1 Pseudochirops cupreus | reverse complement strand
AAGAATATAACATTCCAAATGTCCAAGGGGTTTACAGTTTAGTATGGGAAATAGCTACAAGAACTGGTCTTTATATAGTGCTTGAAGGTTTTCAGAGTATTTTTCATACATTAATTCTTTGGTCCTCATACTGGCCCTGTGACACAGGTATAAAAGGTATTAGTAACCTCATTTTCTATGGGAGGAAACCAAGGGTCAGAGGAATTAAGTGATTTGCTTATAATCACACAACTAATATTTGACAAAGGTGGGATTTGAACTCACATCTCTCTTGACTGTGAGTCTAGTGACTCCACCATGCCATGAATATACTCAGTACATGAAACAAGTACTAGAAAAAGGAGAGGCAAATTTCAGTAATCAATTACATGAGGGTAGAAGTAGTTCAAAGAAGGCTTTCAGGGGAGGTGGCTTCAGAGTTAACATGGGAACAGTGGATAGATTTCAATAAGCAGTTCTTGGGGAAGGAGAGAGACAACCCTCCAAGCAAAGAAACCAGAGTCATGGTCTTGCTGGCAGAAGTATTAAGGAGTGTATTCAGAAAATCACAAACAGTCCAATTTAACTGAAATGTAGACTGTGTGAACAAAGACCGTGAGAAATAGGGCTAGGAAATTTCTAGGTTGGAGCCTTGTCTCATCCTGTTCTCTGACCTATCCCATATTTTCTGAATTACCTGAAAAATCCTACAACTGCAAATTTACTGTGAAATCTGCTCTCTAAATATTTAATCCTCAGCTGAAATCAGAAAATCATAGCTCTAGAGTTAAAAGAGACCTCAAAGGTCATCTAATCCAACTCCTTCTGATTTTATACACTCCGAAATGGAGGCCTAGGAAGGTCGAACAACTGGCCCATGGATTCATAGCTAGCAAATATTTGGCAGAGGTGGGACCTGAATCCAGGCCATCTGCCTCTAGGGTTATTGCTCTTATTACTGAATCATGCCTCTCAAATCAGCATAACTGCCATCATCTGGTGGCTTGATCAGAGGTCCTACCCAATCCAACCCAGGCAAATGTGTCATTTTAGAAGGTAAGTTCCTTGAGATTAAGACATGTCTCATTTATTGGATTAGTACCTTTAGTACTTAGCACAGTATCTGGCACATAAGAATATTTAATAAATGCTTATCGATTGATTGATTAGTCTTAGGTTGCTGTTGATTGTCCTTCATTTTTGAAGAGGATTGATATCACAAGGGTGATGGCTTGACTTGTGCATGAATTAGATTGAAGTGACACAGATCTGAGCAAAGTCATTGGCCTCACTCTCTCTTCCAGGGTCATTGAAGTCCAGTGGCAAGATAAAAATCCAGAAGACTGGATGCAGTGGAGTCTTTAATGTAAGACTAAACTCTAAACTCTCCACGGCACCTGCTTGAAACTCCTTCATGGCCTTTGGAACAAATTGTTCTCATCTATACATTTCAACTGGGGAAGTTTTCACATGCTTGGCTAAAGAATAGCTAGTAGACTAGGTCAAACCCTGTTCAAAACTTAGAAAATAGAAATGAGGAAGACCAAGCCTTCACCTTAGCAGGTGCTTCATCTTTTCAAAGAATGTTTATTATCTTTTATATTGAAGGCATTGTGTTAGGATATGAAGATAAAAATGATATAGTTCCTGTTCTTAAGAAATTGTCATTCTATTGTGTATACAGACAAATAAAAAGAAAGTATATATGAAATAATACCGAGTGTTGACTGGAAGCATTAACAGTTGGAATGATCAGAAAGGCCTGGAGCAGGAGGTGGTTTCTAAGCTGTGTCTTGAAGAAAATTAATGGTTTCAAGAAGCAGGAATGAAGGGAGAATCCATCCTAGGAATCACATGTGCAAACTCATGGAGGTACAGGATGGAAAGTTTAATTCAATCTAGAGGGAGCCACTAATATTGTAGCTTGACCAATGTTTCATTAAATTGTCTAAGATCTCTATATTTCTTCTCCTCTGTGATGTGAGAAGATAAATCCATGGTTAGAACGTACCCATTAAGCTGTTAAGTGACCTCACTCTTCTCCAAGTACTAAAGAAGAGGACATAGCAGAGCAGAGAATTATTCTT
This sequence comes from Pseudochirops cupreus, assembly GCA_028627135.1. Classification (NCBI taxonomy): domain Eukaryota; kingdom Metazoa; phylum Chordata; class Mammalia; order Diprotodontia; family Pseudocheiridae; genus Pseudochirops; species Pseudochirops cupreus. The sequence goes on along the minus strand of CM053582.1, from coordinate 400,321,350 downwards.
ACCTTTATCTCTCCACATTCTAGTTCTGTTAATGAGAAGGTTGGAGATTCCAAGGACAAAAGGTGCTGATGGAAAAATAAAAAGAAATCACAACTCAAGTAAAGTGGGCTATGGTCAAGTTAATTTGCTATTACAAGGAATGTGGAAATGATTGAGGAAATCTAGAAATGCATGTGCACATGTGAAAAGCCAACCTTTTTTCAAAGGTTCATTAAATTAAGCATGATCCTTTATGTGGTGGTCTGCTGTCTGATTTGGATTTTCTTTTCTTCCAGGCCAAGAAGTGGAGCAGTTGAGAGACAAAAGGTGAGGCCACCCAGATGGTTAATGGGAGATCTGGCGTTAGCATGCAACCCTAACCCCCAAATTCCTCTTCTCCTTGGGCTCAACTTGGGGTGGGCCTGGGGTATGAGAACTTCTGGTTTCTGATTTCAGCTGGTGGTGGTTGGCAGGTTTTTTTTTTGTTGGAATCATCTGGGGCTAAAACAACAAAGAACATGTGCAATTTTACCTATGTAACTGATCTGAGTAGAATCCACAAAGCTGGGAAATCCAAGGACTTTGGCGCAAATGTTGTTTTGTTACATCCCTAAGCCAGGCTGGGTAATTCAGAGGATTATGAACAGCAAGCAATATTGAGTACTATGTGTTCTGCAATTAGCCTGGTGGAGTTGGGTTGAGGCCATTGTGAGACAAGATCCCACCCTGCCCACAACTCTTAAGCAGTTATTTTGTGGCTTCATTACATTCACTGGGGGACACCCAAGGATTCTTAGCTATGCTGCTTTTGAATCAATCTCAGCCCTTCACCAGCACATGTTTTTGTGTCTGAGCTACTGTCTATTCTAAACCACACATACTGGGATAAATAGATCTTAACTCTCTGGCTAGGTATTTCCTGGAACCATCATGTATCACTTGTCAAATGGCCTCCCTTCTGAAGTGGATTCAATGAACCATCCAGTTCTACTTGGAATATCCCAAGGTGGATGCAAGGGTGATCTCCAAGGTTCCTGTTAAGGCTTATTTCCAATATCTCATCTTCATGTCCTGAAGCAAACCCACTCCTCTGGCTTCCTTCTTTCTCTTAATTGCACCATAATTCTCCCAGTTACATAGATACAAAGCCTTTCAGCCATCTTTGAGTCTTCCATTTTCCCTATTGTTTAGTTGATAAACATCTATGAAATACTCATGATGTGCTAGGCACTGTGCTAAGCTTTGGGGATGCAAAAGAAGGTAGAGGACAGCTCCTTGCCCTCAGAGAGTTCCCAATCTAACAGAAGGGACAACAAACAAATACATATGTACAAAGGAGTTTCATACAGGAAAAATAGGAAATTACCTCTCTCACATTTATTCCTTTCTTGCTTCTCCTACTGCCACCACCTGCAGTCAGGCTTTTAAGCCCGCCTCACCTCTCTTCTCCTAATGCTTTGAGCAGTTCACAATAGTTAATCCCTCTTCTGAAGTCTGTCATGAGTCATTTCAATCATGTCTGACTTGTTGTGACCCCATTTGGGGTTTTCTTGGCACAGATACTGGAGTGGTTTGCCATTTCCTTCTCCAACTAATCTTACAGAAGAGGAAACTGAGGCAGACAAGATTATGTGACTTGCCCAGGGTCACACAACTGGTAAATGTCTGAGGCTGGATTTGAACTCAGGGAGATGAGTCTTCCTGATTCCAGGCCTGACACTCTATCCATCTTGCTGCATTATAGTCAGTGTCATGAATGACACTAATTCTGTATTATACCATTATTGAACTTGTAACACCTTTTTACAAGAAGATTATAAATGACTTGATAGTAGGGACTAAATACAGTCAGTTTTTAACATAATAGAAAATATTTTTTCCTAAACATCATTGCATTGTGCAAAAACCTCAAGTTTATGGCAAAAACAGGATTAAGAACACAACAGTCAAAACATTTTGTCAATGATGCACAAATATAGGAATCTAATAAAAATGGTAGCATGGTTTCAAACATGTTAAATGGTTAAGAAACATATAAATACTGTAATAAAAGGTGGCTGTGTCTGTAGCCTGGGGCTGCTGCTCAACCTGCCCCTCAGTTCCCGAGGAACCTGAGCTAGAAAAGTTGATGGCTGCAGCTGAAAGGTCTCAGGCGGCCTCAGTGGATAAAACTGGGGGATGGGATGAAGCCAGGGCCAGGAACATTGTTGAAGGTGGAGAGAGTGGGGTGTATGGGTACAAGTCAGCCCTCCTTTGCTTAGAATTCCTACTGCACCATAAAATATACACTATGGCATTTTACCTTAACGAATACTTGAAGTTTTCTTGTGGGAGTAGATGTTGGAAGAGTTGCAGTTTGTGCATTACTGTGAAATGGTGCAGTTTTCTGGATTTTTGATGTTTCTGGAGGAAGAATTTGTGTATGAGTAAATCCCCGATTCACATTATGCTTTAATTGTTTCCTAATATATTGATTTTGTTAGAACAAACTGCCATTTTCAAAATAAGCATTATAGCAGAACTGAATGTATTATACTCTCTGGAATCAATAGTGTCTACTATAGTATAGCTCTTTAGTTATGTGGTGGTAGCAAGTCAATTTACTAGACATCTATTAAGTGCCTATTGTGTACATGGCACCTTGTTGGTTGTCAAGAATATGAAGATAAAGATGAAAGGGTCCCTGCCCTCAAGAAACTTCTATTTTACTGAGGGAACACAGTATATGATCATAGAATCATGAATCATCCTGTGCAAAGTGACTTCAGAAGTCATCTCAGCCAGTGCTTTCATTTTACACATGAGGAAATAGCTACATGGACAAAGAATTACATTAAAAAACATCTCAATGGGTATGTTAAGTGACTTGCCCAAGGTGACATAGACAGAAAGAATCAAAGACAGAATTTGAACTCAGATTTTCTGACTCCAGAACTAACATTCTTTCCACTGTAACATCCCGCTTAATAACTGTTTGTTGAATGAGTGCATGAAACACCTTGACTGGGTACCGGCCTAGGCAGGTAAGGAGAAAAGATGGAAGGAAGGAAAGAATTTAGGACACAGAGTGTTGGAGACTGCCCTAAAACCTACTAGAACTAGTGGTTCTCAACCTTCCCAATGCCGCAACCCTTTAATACTCATATGTGGGCGTATCTGCACGTAGGCAGACTCGCCTGGAGACAGATAGAGGAGTAGTGTCTCGGTTCCTAAGACCATCAAAAATATGTTTTCCGATGGTCTTAGGAGACCCCTGTGAAAGGGTCATTTGACCTCCAAAGGGGTCGTGACCCACAGGTTGAGGACTGCTGTACTAGGAGGTTGAAAGTGGGCTTAGTAGGTTTTAAACTTCTAGAAAATCTTTTTCCTGGCTCTCATGCAGCTAAAATACAGTCCCCTTAACTGTGAAGAGGCAGTATGGCACAATGGAAAAAGTACTTGACTTGGAGTCAGAAAATCTGGATTTGAATCCCTACCTCTTTTATTTATTATCCAGATGCCACTGAGTAAGTCACTTAACTTTCTTGGAGTTCCATTTCCTCATTTCCTCTGAAGTCCTTTTCACCTCGAACTTAGGATCCTATGATGCTTCAGGTATACTTTGAATCCAGATACCTCTGAAAATACTGAAGTGGGGATTAGTGTGGGAGTTGAAGATAGAAAGGAAGTTCCCACCTGGGTGGTTTGGGATAGTATGTCATTGACCTCTTTCAAGATGGTAAGGGAAGATTGAACTATGTACATAGTATGATAATCAAAGGCATTAGGGGCATGAATAAAGTTATTGGGTCTTTTGAAGACCTTTAATCAATGAAGAAGCATTATTAAACATTTACTATATGAGAAGCAACATGGTGTAGTAGGAAAACTCAAAAGTAGGAAAATAGGTTCAAATATTGCCTCTGACATAGACTTGTTATGTGACCCCATGCAAGTTCCCTAACCTGAGGGTTCGAGACAACTCTCTGCAAGCTGTAGAAAAGGTGCCCACCTATATTGATAGTAGGAGTTCCCTATAAAAAATAAAATCCCATGTCCATCCTTCATGTCCTATAGATACCAGGTAAAGTGTTAGGTTCCAACAATACAAATGCAAAAAAGAGAAAAAGAAACTCAAGGAATTTATATCCTATCAAGGCCAAAGAACAGCTCTGGACGTTGTTTATCAATGTCTAAGGCCCTTCTTGGAATGTGAAGTCTAGTCAAGGATCTTGAAATCTGGTTAAGCCAGTTTTCAATAGCAAATTTAGGACTTTTCTTTGACATTACACGCTTCACTGAACTCTTCCCAAACCAAACTCAAGTTTTACCAAGTTGCATCAGACTTAACGTTAAACACTCACCTCAATGTTTTCCAGTGTAGACTTAGGCAGTCCAAGAACCCTGCCCTGCTATTAGGAAATGGTGTCAACACTTAACTTCCTTTAATAAATTTAACTAGGCTGCAAAATCAATTAAGGTCTCTTTCCTGGGGAAGGCAAGGGAAATCATAGAATCCTAATAGAGAATTCTAGTCCCTTAGGGTCTTATCATTCCTTCTTTGTCATCAACCAATCATTTGATCGACAAAAAAGTATTTATTAAGCACCTACCATGTACAAAGAATAAAATAGTATCTGCCCTCAAGGAACTTATACTCTTTTTGAAGAAACAATATGTACATAAATGATTCTATGTATACATCATATACAAAATAAATACAGGATCCTTTTGGGGGTGAGGGCAATACCAGCTGATGGATGGAAGGGTAAGGAAGGTCTTTTGGTAGAAAGGAATGAGTCTTCATTGAATCTAGAAGAGAGGTGGAAGGTGAGAAGGGAGTGAATTTCTGGTATAGGGGCCATGCCCAAGAGTGACTAGGCATATACATTTCACAAGAAAGAGATAAGCTCTCTTTTCCAAAAGAGAATCTGATGGGATATGGAGGAAAAAAAGGAAAGACATGCTGCTATCTCCTACTTTATCCTTTTCTTGTATACAGTCCCTTCTTCCAATAATAAATATTCATATTTTCAAAGTGCTTTGAGATTTGCAAAGTACTTCCCCTACAACAACCTTGTGAGATGAGTTTTACACATTTTACACATAGGGAAATGGACTCAGGAAGGTAAAATGACTGACCTAGAATCACAAAGCAAGCAAATATCAGAGACAGGCTTTAAGCCAGGTCTCCTGACTTCAAACCTGGCACTCTTTTATTCATACTATCACTTCATATTCAGTCTGTCCTTTTTGACCTCTAAGTTTTGGGCCAGAATGAGGAAGAGGAACAAGGAGGAAGACAGACAAGGATGATTGTACTAAGAACAGTCCAGAGGTAGGTTTCAAGTAAGATGTCCATATTCCTATCAAGTATGACAGGACAGCTTCAAAGGTCAGTCTCATTCTTGTCCATACTGACACGATTTTTTCCAGTGGAAATAACATGAAAGAAGAAGCATTATCATCTTCAACATTATTTTATACAAAAGAGTTTTGAACCTAGAAGATTAGTTTGGCACACCTAGAAAAAGGTCACTGTGCAAATAGAAAATAGCTATCTGTGCAAATAGATAGACAGAAAAACTTCTTGTACACTGTGGATTATCCTATGAAGTACCACTATAACTTACAATTCACAGTGCAACTGATTGTACTTCATTGTTTGCAGGTCCAGGTCAGGTTCAAGGAATCTTGGATAGAACTAGCTCAGGAAGCCTGAGCCTGGATTGTATGCTGCTAACTTTCTTCTGTTTCTAATTTACACCTGAAAAATTATAAACTCTAAGAAGGTATCTCAGAGGATGTCTAATTCATCATATACTTGAATAGGAGTCCTTGAAAAGTGTTCATTCAACCTCCACTGAAACACCTTTAGGAATTGATAATTCACTATCCATCAAGGCCCTCAATTCCACTTTGGGATGGCTCTAATTTTTAACTTTTCTTCCCTTATAGTAGACTCAAAATCCATAAACTTAAAATATACACTCATTACTCTTAAGTACTACCTTCTGGGGTAGACCTGACCAGTTTAATCCGTCCTTCGAATACTTGATGGAAACTATCAGATCTTCTTCAAGCGTTTTCTTTTTCAAGTTAAACATCCTTCATTATTTCAACGTATACCTTTATTGGGAGAGTTTTGAGTCCCTTCACTGTCCTGTTTGCCCTCCTCTGTTTGCTTTCCAGTTTGCTGATGTTCTTCCTAAAATGTGGTGTTCAGGTTCTGACACAATACTCCAGATACATCATAAAAGGGAAGAATAGAGAGGACAATAACTTCCCTTGTTCTGAGATCAAACATCTTTCAAGAAAACCCAATCCCCCCAAAAAAAGTTAAAAAAAAGAAAACCCAACCCAATATCAGTTTTTAGCTGCCATGTCATACTGCTGATCAATATTGATCTTGTAATTTATTAATTCTCTCCCTTCCCGCCCTCCCTCCGTCCCCGGCCTTTTTCACAAAAATTGTTGTCTACTCATAGCTTGTCCTTCCATACTCTTGATGCTGACTTTTTGAATCCTTATGGGACACTACATTTACCTTTATTAAATTTCCAGCTATTAGATTTCAGCTCATTGTTCTAACCCGTCAAGATATTTTCAGATGCTGATTTTGTCCTCTGATCTTTTATCTATCTCTCCTAACTTTCTGTCATATGAAATTGATACTTCTGCCATTTAAAACTTCATCAAATTTGCTGAATTTTTTAAAAATAGAATAGAGCCAAGAATAGATTCCTGAGATATCTGCTAGAGTAAGATGAGAATATATCAACTTCCCTCCAGATCGAATTTTTGATCTATCAATTGTCTCTCTTTGAGGCTTGATGTTCTATCAGTTTTGAATCTATCTATCTAGGCCACAGCTTAATGGATACATTCTAACCATGGATTTATCTTCTGACATCACAGAGGAGAAGAAATATAGAGATCTTAGACAATTTAATGAGATATTGGTCAAGCTAGAATGTTAGTGGCTCCCTCTAGATTGAATTAAACTTTCCATCTTGCCCATTAGACCTTGGACTCCTTGGAAGTAGGAACTAGTATTTGCTTTTCCCCCCCAGCACTTAGCAGAGGGCTTGGCACACATTAGGTTCTTTGTAAATGCTTAATTGATTGACTTTGTCATAAGTATAATCAAAATCCAGATATATTCTGTCTATAGCATTTCCTTACCCTTGAGTGGAGGAAGAAAGCTTCAATGGAAGGATCACTGGTCCCAGAGTCAGGAGAGACCTAGTTATAAACCCCGTTCCAAGACTACTAGTGTTGAGATTGGCCAAGTTATCCTCCCTCTCTGAATCTCTCATTCCTCATCTCAAAAATAGAGATAAGAATACTTATCATGCCATGTGACCTTGAGCAAGTCACTTAACCCCAATTGCTTTGCCCTCTCCCATCCAAAAAGCAAAAAATAAAGAAGAAGAAGAAGAAGAAGAAGAAGAAGAAGAAGAAGAAGAAGAAGAAGAAGAAGAAGAAGAAGAAGAAGAAGAAGAAAAATACTTATTATACCTAACTCTAAAGATTGTTTGGAGGAAAATGCTTTTCAATAATAATAATAATAGTTAGCTTTTATATTGTGCTTTAAGGTTTAAAAAGCCTTATACAAATATTATCTCATTTTATCTTCCTGACAACTTTGGGAGGCAGGTGTTATTATTATCCTCACTTTACAGATGAAGTAACTACAGCAGATGAAGGGTCACTTGCCCAGAGTCACACAGACAGTAAGTTTCCGAGGCTGGATTTGAACTCATGTCTTCCTGACTCCAAATCCAGCTCTCTGGTCATTGTGTAACCTAGCTGCCTGCTATCTTAAAGTGATATGTAAACATGAGTTTTTGTTATCAGTCCAGTAATTCTATCAAAAAATGAATCTAAGGTTAGTTTATTGTGACTTTTCTTTAAAAAAGTTTGATGGATACCTTTGTTTTTTACGTCACATTAGTGTCTTCATGTTACCATTCCTTTGCTACCTTCTTTTGTATCCGTCCTTGTAACAAAGAAAAATATGTAGATAGAACTGGCTTGCAAAGCTTCTGTTGATGAGTGCAGCATTCCCTTCCCATCACCTCCTCTAGAAAGAGGAGCAAAGCATGTTTCATCCCTTTTCCAGGATCAAGACTGACCACGGCTTATTCTTGAAGAAATCATCTTAGGTTATTATTCACAATATCCTCTGCCTTATCTTCTAAATGTTTGCAAACCGCGTTTTTAAATAATAAATTTTACAATTTCTTTATTTTAAAAATCCATTCTTTTATTCAGCTATCCATTTATTCATTTATTTGCTTATTTATCTGCCTCCAACTGCCTCCCCACCCCCACCACTGCACAAGTTTTTAAAAAGATAAAAACCAGACCCATTAAATAAATCTCTCAGGATGTGACCTCATAGCCTGACAAAATAACTACTTACATTGGCCATACTGGAAAATGTATGTCTCTACATTTTAAATTCACCAGTTCCCTGTCCAGAGGTGAGTGGCATAGTTTCCCATCACTCTTTTGGATTTGAGATTTGCTATTGTGTTGCTCAGAGTTTCAAAGTCTTTCAAAGTTGTTTTTCTCCTAGTTCTGTTCGCTTTGTTCTCTTTTGAGTCATAGAAGCTTTTCTCGTTTTGTCTAAAACTATTCCATCATTTCTTATGACACAGAAATAATCCATTACATTCCTATAAAACAATTCATTTAACCATTCCCAAATAAATAGGAAAGCCCCTTAGTTTCTGATTTTGTGTTACCACAGAAAGAGCTGCTATAAATATTTCCATATCTAAAGATCTTTTCCCTCTTTCTTTGGTTTCTTTGGAGTATGAATCTAGTAGTGGTGAAAACCATATCAAAGAATACGCATATTTTGGTAAGTTTTTAGACATAGTTCCAGATTGCTTTCCAGAATAACTGGAGCAAATTTTAGAATGTTACCAGGACAGATTGAAGGCAGAAAGAAAAGTGGACAGCAGAGGATGAGATGGGTAGATACCATCACAGAAATATAGACTTTGAGCGATAGTAGAGGACAGAAGGGCCTTGTGTGCTATGGTCCATGGGGTTATGGAGAGTTGGACATGATTGAAAGACTCAGTGATAATAACAACCACAATGACAACAACAACCAGGAGCTCAAAGCAAATTCATTGTCCTGTAGTAGGAAGAATCAGGCTTCTTCTACCTTTTAGAAAACTAGGACCTATTCGTCCCCCAAATAGATTGCAAGCTCTTACAGGGCGGTAGTGAGCTCTTAATTGTTTTCTTCGTTTTCCCATAGTGCTTAATGTAATTTTCTCTACACAGAAAATGCTTACTAAGCAATCAGATTTTTTCCCCCACAGCCTTATAATATTAATTATAAGGAGACTAACTCATGGGAGACATCTTTTTTTTTTTAAATCATTTTACCTCCTTGGTTTGAGCCTTTGTGAACTTCAGTTAACTTGGGCAGCTTGTGATTCTCCGTCTGGACACCTTTTGCTGGGGCCCTGAAAGCTAGCAGGTATTATCTCACTTCTATAAGGACTCACAAACAGAAGAAAGAGGTACATGGACAAAGAATTACATTAAAAAACATCTCAGTGGGTATGTTAAATGACTTGCCCAAGGTGACACAGACAGAAAGAACCAAAGACAGAATTTGAACTCAGGTTTTCTGACTCCAGAACTAACATTCTTTCCACTGTAATATCCCACTTAATAACTGTTTGTTGAATGAGTGCATGAAATACCTTAACTTGACTAAGTAGTGGCCTAGGCAGGTAAGGAGAAAGATGGAAGGAAGGGAAGAATTTAGGATATGGAGTGTTGGAGATTACCCTAAAACTTACTAGGAGGTTAAGAGTGGGCTTAGTAGGTTTTCAGCTTCTAGAAAATCTTTTTCCTGGCTCTCATGCAGCTGAAATACAGTCCCCTTAGCTGTGAAGAGGCAGCATAGCACAATGGAAAAAGCACTTGATTTGGAGTCTGGATTTGAATTCCTCCTCTTTTATTTGTTGCCCAGATGCCACTGAGTAAGTCACTTAACATTCTTGGAGTTCCATTTCCTCATTTCCTCTGAAGCCTTTTTCACCTTGAAACTTAGGATCCTATGATGCTTCTGGTACACCTTGTGTCCAGACACCTCTGAAAATACTGAAGTGGAGAATAGTGTGGGAGTTGAAGATAGAAAGGAAGTTCTCACCTGGGTTCTCACCTCCACAAGCAGAGGCCTTCCAGTCATCCCTGTGGGGAAGAATATTGTACCCTGCTAAATACCCCTTGAAAATGTGGGTATAAAGAAGAGAACATTCCAGGAGGGGAAAGAGGCAAAATAAGGTAAGAGCCAGCTGGAAGAATTTGGAGGCAAGCCATCCAAGATGCTTACATTTTCTACCCAATGAGCTTGAGCCAATTGTGGGCTCTGTGGCTTGGAGAAGGGTGTGCTCTCTGGCTCTGGAGTGACACTGGCCTCTTGCTATGTGGGTATTGGTGCCTGCAGCTGGATGGAGTGGGGGGTATAGAATTTCACTTGGCACTGCAGGTGGGCACCTCCCTGGGTTGTTAGTTCCGGCATAGGCAGTTTTTCTGGATAAAGGCAGAAAGGGTTGCCTCCTGTATCCAAAATGAGTGTGGTCCTGGTATAGAAAGATGATGGATATATTTGGACCCAAGTAGTCGGCTTCCTTATAACCTAAAATGGGAATCAGAACCATCACTCAATTTCTGGGATGGCATAAGTCCTTCCTATCTCAGCAGCAAAACATTCCATCCATATGCTTCTCCTTTAGAAATCTTCCACTTTCACTGATCAGTGACCCCAAAGAAAGCATAAAGGTAGAGGATCTATTTTTTTGTTAATTTTTAATTACCTCTTTTATTCTGAACTCTATAAATGCCAAATAAAACTGGCATTTCCGTATATATAGTAGAATAGAAAAAAACAAGGATTATGCATGTAACTGGGGGCTCTCGGTTAAATGTAACTTACTTTTTAACAATATGTATATAATACAGTAAATTCATCATGTAGCTTTCAAAGTTACAGGAGTTTCATCTTGAGTTTTGTTATTTAATTCAAATTCAAGGGCAGTACATATTTCTTAAGGACCTGATAGGTGAAAGATTTTGTTTTAGATGCTCAAGATACAATGATAGATACAACATAGGTCTGGTTCTGAAGGATCATATAATAGAACGGGGTGAAGGACCAGTACACAAATACCAACATGAAGGAGAGACCTGGGCCGAGTCCTTGAGGAAGAGAAGACTTTTACTCAGGGTTGAGAGTCTGTTAGAAAAGCCTCAGAAATGAAGTGACATCTGAGTTAGATCTAGAAGGAAGGAATGGACTTCCAAAGACAGATATAGTTGGGACTGAAGTCCATTCCTGACTTGTGAAACAGTGTAAGCAAAGATGTGAGTAATTCAATGTGGTTAACATGTAGGCTACGTACAAGGGAATTTTGTAAGGTATGAGTGAATGAGGAGGTTTGAACCAAACTGGGGAGAGTCTTGAATGCCAGTCATGAGATAATACTTTATTTGGAATGGAATGGGGAGCCTTTGAATGTTTTTGAGTAGAGTTGGTGACATGATAATGGCGGACCATTGAGAAGATTACTTGAGTGGCAGCAGAAGGATTAGTAATGTTAATGAGAATTGAAGATCTTCCCTGCCCATTAATGGGCCTCACATGGAGCCCATTGAGGGAAGCTTGATTAGGGTGGGCTTGTTTTTCAGGAAGGCCCACACATTTTGTTACTTTGTACTTGGGCAGTGGGTCATGTGAGGTTGTGATGCCCTCTGAGTCTGAAGAATTTTATATATATATACTCTGACCTTGGCCTTTTGCTTTGGGGCTTACTCATTGGAAGAGTGTTCATGTGATTTGGCCAAATGAGACTCTGGGTAGCCATTAAGGAGCCTCCTGACTTTGAAAACCCAGATGTTGTTGCTTCTCTCTCTGGTAACTATGTATGTATGTAATGAGTAGATAGTTGGATCTGTCTGTTGATCTGTGATGTATATATTATTTGGTCAGATGGTTAGAAACCCCATCTGTTGGTCTTTATGCTATTATTTCTACTTATAATTTCTGTTTGTATTTTCTCTGAAGTTCAGGATCCTGCAACATATTCAGAAAACATTTAAGTACTAGATTTGAGCTACTATATTACCTGCCACATAGGCTAGGCTAATTTTTCCCTAAATGGTAATGAAAGCAGTCCTCAAGATTGAACTGGTCTGATATCAAGGCTTGAATGACTGATGGAGCTTCCAGGTCTCTTAAGGCCCAGTGCATGAGGGGTTGGGGCGCCTTAGGCTTGATGCATGTTTCTGATTAGACATGCCACTCTGGTACATGTGGAGGCAGAGGAATTGCTCCTAACTAAATCAATGCTGTTGTTGTGATGGTTGTTTTTTATCCCTCATTCTTGAAGAGGACCAATGACATCAGGAGGGTGATGTCTTGACTTGCTAGAGAATTGCCTCAGACAAAATGAGACCTTGGAAAGACCTCAGCTTAAAAAAGCCAAGATCTGCCACCACATAGGGCCATCTCCAGTCATCCTGATCTATATCTGGCCACTGGGCTCAGATGACTCTGGAAGAGAAAGTGAGGCTGGTGACTTTGCACAGTCTTGCCTCACTTAAATCCAGTTTACTTACAAGTCACTCTCCTGATATCATCAGTTCTCTTAAAGAATGAAGGATGAACAGAAATCCATGAGGAGTAGTAGCTGCTCCCCTGGGGACCCAACTGGCCACTTCTAGTTGGGCAATGATGTTATTTCCTCCTCCCCCTCTTCCTCCCTCCCCTCCTCTTCTGCCTCTGTCATCATGGGGAGTCATCCCCTTACATGTGAGTGCTCTGTTCAAAGAAATACAAATTTTGATAACTGAATCAATGCTGTATCCTTGCTGAATATTTTTTCCTTTCCTTCATATTGTGAAGTAAACTTCCTTTTGTCAGATGACAAATTGTCTACTAGTATCTCATGCTGTTCTAGTACCAAATCTGAACCATCAGATTGGTCATAATAAGATGGTATATACAAAAAATAGATACAAAGACAAAAACAAAACTGTTCCCCCTTCAAGAACCTTATATTCTACTATGCATGAGGCAAGGTAGCTAGGTGTTGTGGGGAGAGCATGGAGGGATACAAAGAGAGATGACATAGTCCTTCCTCCTAAGGGACTTATATATTTAGTAGTTCCATCAGAAGACCTACACCGAGACAGACAGGTAGCATGGTAGATAGAGCTCTAGACTTGGAACCAGGAGTTCAAATCCTGCCACAAACATTTACTAGCTGTGTGACCTCGAGCAAGTCATTTAACCTCTGTCTGCCTTAGTTTTCTCAAATGAAAAATGAAGATAACAATGATGCTTACCTCTCAGAGTTGTGAGGATCAAACCAGACAATATTTGTAAGTTCTTGCTATTATTATTATTTTCCATTATGTAGCCACGGGGTTAATAATATGGAGCAGAGGGTGTAAGTGCTTTAGAAAGCTCTGAAAGTTCAAAGAAAAGCACTGAGAGAGTGAGGCATGCTTTGCTTTTGCAAACTACCTGATAAGTATCATCTGGTTAAATGACCATCTTTGTACTTGATTGGGTATGATTTTGGGAGAAGGAAAAGAGAAATTAGGCTGCAAAGCACATCCAAATGATCTTCTTTCATCTCCGTTTTTCAGAGAATTGCAAAAGACCAAGAAAGATAATTAACCTCTGCAAAGTGCCATGTCAGGGGGCATATGGGTGTCCTTACAATTCATGGAGATGGGGGGTAGATTCTTGAGACTCTTGTGAACTGGGAAATACACAAGTACTGAGATGTATCAAAACATTATATCAGAGGTACAAACCATTTTTCATTTGAGGAAACTGAGACAGAGGTTAAATGACTTGCCCAGGGTCATACAGCTGGCAAATGTTTGAGGCAGGATTTGAATTCAGACCTTCTGGGTTCCAAGTCCAGAGCTCTATCTACTTGTGCATCTATGTGTCTTGATGTAGATCTTCTGATAGGGCTACTAAATGTGCAAGCTCCTGAAGAGGAAGGTCTATGTCATCATTCGTTGTTTCTCCCCATTCCTTCTCTTTCAGCCTCTTACTCACTAATTAAACTTTTACTGCAGTGGTGGTTTGAGGCCGGGGAAAGTACATTGAGTTTAGGAAAGTAGAATTTAAACTGAGAAGTCTGGAGAGCAAGTTATAAGCTAGTGACTTGTTAGTGGGTTTGGAGAGCTGGGATGTCTCACAGTCTCACATGCAAATGCCACATGGGAGCTATGACTAACACTCTCTTCTCTTCCCTCCCTCCCATATGCTTGTGAGCAGCCTCAGTACTGCCCTTAGAGCTGGTCCTAGCTAAAGGAGGCAGTCACTGAAATGTATGCTTTGAAGGGCATCCAAGGCCCATTTTCCCTTAAACATCATTGTCCTGATAACTCAGGACTGCTAACAGGATGAACTGTAGCTAGCATAGGGTGAATGGGGCTTCATTTGAATGTGCTGATAAGTGAGGGGGACATGCTTCCTGCAGCAACTGCTATTCCTATATCCAGACTTACAGTTTTCTGTTGCCCCCCCCCCCCAACACTTTGATCATCCCAGGGCCCTCCCCCAGAATCCTTTAGATGGAGTTACCTTTCCTGGGTCACATCTTCCTCTCATACTCTTTGTGGACTCTCTGGGGGATGGACTGTCTTTTTGGTGTCACAGAACTTGAGTTCAAATCTCACCTCTTCCAGTTATTCCCTGTGTACCTTTAGACAAGTTCCTTACCCTCTGGTCTTCACTTTCCTCATCTATAAAAAGAAGTGATTGGTCTGGATGACCTCCAACTCTTTTTGCAACAGGTAGAAAAAATTCCCATTTATGGATTTAACAATAGGTCATGCGGTTTTCTGTGATTTTGTCATCAGATGCAGAGACACAAGAGAACAGAACCTATTATCATTCTGAACAATGTGAAACCACAGTAAGTGAAAATCACTGACTCCACCCATTGTTAACCCAAGATCTACATAAGCAGAAGCTCAAGACATTTACAAGTGGTGAACTGGGTTTTACATTGAACCTATAAGCCCTTGGAAAAGTTTAGAGATGCCAGCTCCAGGAAAGCTGGGGCATCTCATAGGCAGCAGTAAAGAGAAGAGAAGAGTCAGGGCAAAACTCATAGGTAGCAATAAAATCAGACATGACTTTTAGAAAAGACTCTGGATCAGATAGTAAGAGATATACACACACACGTATATACACACATGTATGTATATATGCATATGTATGTATGTGTACACAAACACATGCATATATATATATATATATATATATATATATGTATATGTGTAGCAGTCTTCTCCCTAATTCTACCTCACATGTGACTCAAGAGAAGAGTAGAAGTTAAGTACAATAGACTGAAATCAGGAAACTTCAAAAAACATGCTCTAATATCTAAGCTGGTCGCATAAGAGAACTGACACATTTAGACCTTAAAGTCTCTAACTGAAAGATGATAACATTTCCAGATGGGGTAGATGGTATTCATTCAAAGAACGATGACCCCAGATGATAGGGCCTGCATTTGACATTGATAACTGATGACATCTGATGTCAGATGCTTAGATTGGAGGTTGGGTTAGGAAAGGTACCTCACTCTTGTCATCCGTCAAGATCAGATCCTAAAGATATATCTCTCCAGTCAGGAGAAAAACATGAACAACGGCAATGGGGATCAAGAATTAACTTCCCACATTCAGAAGCAAAACCATGGTGAGGAAAGCTCAAGTTAATATTTCCTGAAATAAAAGAACAAAGCCACAAAGCCCTTTAACGTTCAACCAATCCCCCCCCCCCCCCAAACCCAATACTAACCGCAGTGACTGGCATTTAAATCTATGCATGTGTATGAATAGAAACAGAATTATTGCCAGAAAAATAGCATTGGTTGGATTATGAATGTGTTTACAAGCTATTTCCCAAAAGAAAGAGGAAAAAAGAAAAAAAAAAGTACATGATCGAAGAATTTAACAATGGAAAGGGAGGATTTATTCAACTGCTTGGTCTCAATGCGGCTTAAACCCTTGAAAATATCTACTTGCCCACATTCAAGAGGCCTGAAAGAATTAAAGTTTTACCTTTTCACTTAAACTCTGAGGATCATTTTGCAATCACTTTACCTCCTTTGGCCTTAGTTTCCACATCTGTTGTTGTTGTGGTTCATCCCTCATGCTCAAAGAGGACCAATGGTATCAGAGGGTGATGTCTGGACTTAACTCCTCATCTGTAGAATGGAAATGGTGGAGGAAGCAGTATGATTTACTGACACCATGCTGCATTTCGAATGAAGACCTAGTGGTCTTGAATACTTGCACTCAGGACTTTATAACTGTGGGTAAGTTTCTAACCCTCAGTTTTCACATCTATAAAACTAGGATAATAATAGCCACACCAGGGCTGGGCTGGTAAATGTTCATTTTATCTATCACTTTCCTAAGTTCAGACCATCAACAAAACAATAAATCAAGCCTTGATTTATAGGATTTTGCTGATTTCAGAGACATAAAGGTTCACACTGAACACTTAAGAATTAGCTATCAAGAACCCATATAGCTGACTCCAACACACTCCCACTTACCTCAGAATTATTGTAGAATGCAAGAAGATCAGAGTGGCTAGGTGGTACAGTGAATGGAGCACCAGCCCTGGAGTCAGGAGGACCTGAGTTCAAATTTGGCCTCAGATACTTAACACTAGCCGTGTGACCTTAGGTAAGTCACTTAACCCAGTTGCCCTGCCTTCGCCCCTCCAAAAAGCAAAAAAAAAAAAAAATGCAAGGAGATCATATGGATAAATACACTCACTTCATAAACTATAGAAAGAGTTATATAAACATTATTTATTATTTCTATTGTTTTTCCTGAGAGGTTGTATGTTATAATGGATAGAGAAGAGACCTCAGAGTCATAAAGAGGTGAATTAAGTCTATCTTCTGACATATATACTGTCTGTGTGGTCCTGGATTGGTCACGTAACCTCTCAATGCCCCTGGCAACTTTCCAAGTTGCTGAGCTTGCAGGGCTCTTGCTGATGGTTCCAGGTTCAGATGCAAAGTAGTCAGTTCCTGAACTTGGTAGAAGGAGTTCCCTAACTGTGAGTTTACTGCACCATTATATATCTCATAGGTCTGGGTAAAAGAGGTTCTTTCCAACCCTAAAATATCATTGTCCTGGAAAACACAGACTCTCAGAGATCCAAAACATCTTGTATCCGAACAGGAATTTTCTCTAAAGTATCTTGAATGAATACTTATTTCTCTAAAATATCTTGAATGAATATTCCTTTCTTTGAATAAAGAATGGAGAATAATTACTAACTAGGGCAGCCTATTCTATTTTTTGGCAGATCTAAAATTAAGAAGTTTTCATTCAGTTGAGTCAAATTTGGCCTCCCTATAATTTTTACTCTTTGCTCCAAGTTCTATCTTTTGGGGCCAAATGAGATAGATCTTGTCCAGGGGTGGGCTGAAGTTAGCACATCAGTCAATTGTTAAATTGACTCATAAACCTTAGAAATGTAATCCAATCAAAAAACATATTAAGCACTTACTGTGCTAAGTGCTGGCAATACAATTAATAGAAAGAAAGACAGTCCTTACCCTCAAGGAGCTTACATTCTAAAGGACAGGGGGAGAAGGTGAGGAGACAGGACAAAACAATGCAAGAAAGAGAGAGAAGGGCAGGGAACATGAGGAGATCCGTGCAGGGCAGCAGATACAGAGTGGAGTAAGCCCCAAAGTCCAGTTTCTGCCCTCCATGAAGGAAGGCATTGGTACTCCACCTTTTGTCCCTTTAATCCGAGGCAAGAAGAGGCTGAGGGTGGAGCTGTCAGTCAAGGCCTGAATTAGCAACATGGTGAATCAGCAAGTGCTAAAAATAAAGGCTTGGTTTACTGTTTTGTTGATTGTCTAGACTTAAGAAAGTGTTAATAATGTATATTTCAACAACTTACAAGTGTGTTGTACGTACTTTTTTTCTGACTGAAGATCGTTAAACATTTCCTGTCCAATGCCGGTTCCATGTGACAGCCTGGTGAATATTTGAAGTCAGAGAATGTGTATCCCAAAATTATTTTCTTCTCCAAGTCTAGCAGTCTCAGTTTTTTCAACTTATCCTTATATGGTATGGTTCTGAATCTCTTCATTATCCTGGTGTTTCTCCCCTAGTGGTACAAGTGGAGAGACTGTCAGATTTTCTGTCACAAAGTCCACAAAGTCCATGTGTGAATCCCAACTTTACAGATCCCCAAGGTCCTTTCCAGCTCTAAATATGTGAACCCATACACGTTAGTGTCTCTCTTAAAATGTAGTGGCCAGCTGGATACAGTCTGAATGCCAGGCAAAATCATTCAAACTTTGTTTTGTAGGCAATAGGGAGCCAGTGATGGCTTTTAACTAGGAGAATGTAAGGATGGGATCTTTTTTTAAATAAGAAATATTGGTCTAGTTGTAGTGTAACGGATGAGTAAAGATTAGTGGCAAGAGTAATGGAGGGGCATCTAGGTATTGCAGGGTCTGGGGTCAGGAAGACCTGAGTTCAAATCCAGCTTCAGACAGTAGCTGTGTGACCCTGGGCAAGTCACTTAACCCTGTTTGCCTCAGTTTTCTCATCGATAAAATGAGTTGGAGAAGAAAATGGCAAACTACTCTAGTATCTTTGCCAAGAAAACCCCCAAAAGAGTTGGACACAAGTGAAACTAACTGAACAACAACAACAACAAAGAACCAAGGCAAATAGGATAAAATTCCTAATCCGGGATCTTCAAATAGAGTTGTTTCTGGTACTTTTTTTTTTTTTAAGAGTTTTCCATGAGGTGTCCAGTAGCTGTTCCCCAGGAGCTGGTCAGGGCGCCAGCTGGAGGCGCTTACTGGAAAAGAGATGACTCGAATCTTAACAATGCAATTAAAACCATCGTGTTATGACAGTAAAAACACAAGGAGAGAGAGGAGTCAAAGCTGTTCTTTCCTTTAATGAGATGATATTCCAGTTTCCTTGCCGAAAGTGAGCTTCTAGTCATGGCGAACAGCTTTCTCTTCCTGGGGTAGTGGTTTCAGAAGAACGAGCCCATATACCAAATACCTCTTTGATAGCAAGCTGTTAATCTGTCAGAATAAAATGTTTACTGTGTTTTTTGGGGATTAAATCAGGAGGTGAGTCAGATGTATAGTATGGGTCATTACTGGCTATTCACTACTGTCTCTGCTTTCAGTGATGTTCTAACAGACCATGACCTAGATATTCTTAAGGGAGCTCAGGATGGTTTTCATAAGAACAGATCTGAAAATTTTCTTAGTTTATTTTACATTCCAATAAAAATTCCCCTAAACAGGAAAAATCGGAAGGAAAGGTACACTGAAAACTTTTTGGTAAATTTAGAGAGGCAAAATCTGACTCTTCTGCCTTGCTTTTTTGGTGTCCCCTTTACTAATTTCATTATCTCTTCTTTCATTCTAGGAGTCCTCATGCTTCTGCTTGGTTAATGAATAAGTCCATCTATGCTGGCCAATCTGGTCTACAAGTTTTCTTAAGGCAGTGTGCCATGTTGGGGCCTTTTCTGACTCCCTTCTTCACATTAAAACTTATCTGAATGGTGTTCCTTTTTCATGGCACCGTACTCACCATTTGGCATCTGTTTCTTTGTCTAATAAAACTCTCCACTGATGATATAACTGTGGGTGCACTACATAGAAAGTGTGTGACAGTTGGGTCTTCTTTATGTTCTGTAACCTATGTGTTGCTGGTATCTGGAAAAGACATAGAGTTGTGCCAGTGAAAACAGTCACAATGTTAATTCACTTCAGGGTCTACGTTAACAATGTGGCCTTATAATCTTTTTTTTTCTTTTCTTCCCTCCCTCCTTCCATTCCTCTTTCCTTAACTTACTTTCCCCCCTTCTCTCTAACTTCCTTCCTCCTTACACCCCCCGTTCCTCATCCCTTCCTTATTAGAATGTTTAGATCAGACTGGCCATCATTTAAGGGCTTCTTAATTAACCAAGCAGAAAGAAGAGACAAGAAGTTAGTAGAAGGGACACCAAAAAAAAAAAAAAGGAGGAAGCCAGACTTTTGTCTGATTTTGCCTGCCTTCCAATTTACCAAGAAACTTACACAGTGTACCTTTCCTATCATTTCTTTCCTATTTGGAGGAGTTTTTTCATTGGAAATGTTAAATGAACTGAGAAAATTTTCAGACCTGTTCTGATGAAAGTCATCCTGAGATAAATGAAATTTACACACAATTAAACAATAACAGTGAGAAGAACAAAACTTAATTTCAGTCCATAATTTGTAGCTTCATTTCTATAAATGTCCCCAATTAGAATTACAAAACCATAGACTAATGGAGCTGAATGGGGCCATAGGATTAGCAGCAGGAGGGATTGTGGACAGGAGTCAAATCCTCTTACTTTGGGAAAGTGAAGAAACTGAGTTTCAGAGAGATCAACAGATTTGCCTAGAATTACAGTTACTATTGTACACAGGTCATCTTGTCTCCTAAGTCCAACACTCTATCCACTATGCCACATTGCCTTAGAGGACATATGGTCTTGCCACCCTTATTTCCAAAAAAGGGTAAGGACAGAAAAGTACACTGAGCAGAGGCAACAGTGGAACCCAGATCTTCTGATGCCCTACCAGCCTATCCTCACTAGTAGCTGTTAAGTAATAAGGAATGCTCCTCACATGTGTTTTATGACTTCTCCTTTGCTCATCTGCCTTCTTGCAGAAGGGTGAACACAAGGAAATAGGTAGGATAAAGAAGGAGAATCTGCAGTGTGGGGCACAGCAAAATCACCAACAGAATAATCAGCTTCCTCTCCACAGGCTCCCTTCCAGCAGTACAGACATTACCCTTTGCAACCCAGGAGTATACTTAGTAATTCCGTCTAGGTATATAATCAGCACCCATCATGTCACTATCCTGGTCTGCCACAGGATTGGAGATTGGATAAATTCCTAGACTGGGAAAATCCCATTATGCCAGGGTAGTGGCCCCCTGTTTTTTTCCTCCCCTAATGGAAAGTGTAGGTAGCTAGGTAGCATGGTGGATAGGGCATTGGGTCTGGAGTCAGGAAGATTCATCTCACTGAGTTCAAATCCAGCCTTAAACTCTTACTAACAGTGTCTTAGTCACTTCACCCTCTTTGCCTCAGTTTCTTTATCTTTTAAAATGAGCTGGGGAAGGAAATGACAAGGCACTCTAGTATCTTTGCCAAGAAAACCCCAAATGGGGTCACAAAGAGTGGGACATGGCTGAAAAGTGACTGAACAGCAAGGGAAAGTGCCGAATCTTCAAGATACTCTCTATTGGCCCAATCAACTATTCTTTGGTTATGTATAATTCATCTTTCAGGGCCCCTTTAACAACAATGGCTAGCACTGATGTAGTACTTACTTACTTAATGCTTACCTATATTTTATATCATCTAATTCTCACAACTCTGGGAGGTAGGTGCTACTTTAACCCTATTATATAGATGAGGAAATTGAGGCACAGAGAGGCTTGGTTTGGATCATGCAACTGGTGAATGTCTGAGGCAGGATTTGAACTCAGGTCTTCTTGACTAAAAGTTCAGCATTCTTTCCAGGGGTGACCCTGGGAGACTCAAGAGGTTCAGCACCTCTCTCTGACTCTTTGTTCCCACCCAGAGTCAATCCAGGAAAATGTCCATATTAAATTTTAGTTAAAGTTCCTATTAAGGTTTTCTCCACTTGTCCAACAAGGTCCCAAACTCCTACACTTCATATGCAAAATGGAGATTAGATATTGGCAGTCTTTAGGGATATAATGCAAAAAGCTCACAACTTCCCAGGAGAAAATGCAGAGGCATAAAACAAATAGCTTCTTGGTTCCTGCTGAAAGGGCTCCTATTGAACTTGCGGTTGCTGGTGGGATGACCCTTTGTCATTCCAGTAGGGATCCTCATAATGACCCTATAAGGCAAGCGGTTCTCAACCTGTGGGTTATGTTCAATTTGTAACAATGAAAACACATCCTGCATATCAGATATTTACATTGCGATTCATAACAGTAGCAAAATTATAGTTATGAAGTAGCAACAAAAATAATTTTATGGTTGGGGGTCACCACAACATGAGGAACTGTATTAAGGGGTCACGGCATTAGGAAGGTTGAGAACCACTGCTATAAGGTAAATGCTGTTTTACAGCTGAGGAAACTGAGGCTGAGAGGTTAATGATTTGCTTAGGGTCACACAGCTGCTAAGTGTCTAGCATTTGAAGATCTCCCTCACTCTGAGAACACTTTCCTGTACCACCTGGTAGTTTGAACTCAGTAGTTTTGCTCTGCAAATATCATCCTGTGCAGGGACCATGTGGCTTGTTTTCTTCTTTCCCCAGGAAGTATCACAAATAATCATCTCTTTCTTGAAGGTCTGTTTCCCAAACTCAGGAACCCAGGAACTCTTGAACTTGGGGTTACTCACAAGGCAATTTCCAAAGCTGGTTCTGCCCAAGAATCTCCCAACTCTGATTAGAATGATAGATTTTGAAATCCTGCTAACAGATAGTTCAAAATCCTTCCCTCTTCTCTAAGCTGGAGCTCTGATGTGGTGTGCTTGAACTCTCCTCTCAGGATGCATGCAAGCAGAGACAGCTCACTGTCTTCCTGCTACTGGCCCTTTTCTGTACCTGGGTGGGAGAAAAGGGGTGAAATCTCTTCCCCTTTCTCAGGATGGTCTCCTAAGAAAATACAGGGTAATGACAAAGAAGTAATATTGGAAAGTGAGAGCTCATGGAAATATAGCCAATTTTTATTTACGGGCTATCAGGAGAAGCCCAAGATTCTGTCAATCAGTTGCTAGGAGGACCCTTTGATAGCCTCTAAACAATGGTTCATGCCCTGTAATCTCGTCAACTTGATTGAAGGAATTACTCAGATTTATTAGGGGCTCCCTTTACTCACTCCCTTAAATATGTACATGTCTTAGCCTTCCTGCTCCCATTAGGCTGTAAACTCCTTGAGGGTAGGCATGATATTATTTTTCAGTTTTGTATCTACCCCAGTCCTGAGCACAGAATATTCCACAGAGCAGACACTTAAAACTTGTATGTGGAATTATGTCCCCAACCACTGATCCACTTGGCAAATGCTCAGTAAGGCTTAGATGCATTGCCCAATCACAAGGACTATTTTGTTTTAATGATCTAGCGAGAGAGTTGCATCTATAGAAAGTTCATTCTATATGACCAGAATTCTAGTTCAATTTAGTTCCATTCCATTCCATTCCATTCCATTCCGTTCCGTTCCATTCCATTCCGTTCCATTCCATTCCATTCCATTCCATTCCATTCCATTCCATTCCACTCTACTCCACTCCATTGCATTCCAGTCCATTGCATTGCATTCCATTCAACAGATTAACAACAGATGCAACCACCACCACCACCACGAGCATTTATTTAGTACTTTAAGGTTTGCAATGTGCTTTACATATGTTCTCATTTTATCATCATGACAACCCTGGGAGGTAGGTGCTCTTATTAACCCCATTTTATAGATGAGGTAACAGAGATAGAGGTTAAGTGATTTGTTTAAGTGACAAGTGGTAAAAGTGTTTGAGGATGGGTAGGAATTCAGGTTTACCTGACTACAGTTCCAGTGTTATTAAGCACCTATTATTCAGAAGATACTCTGTTAGGAGGCTAGAGTCCTAGAAAGGAAGGGCAAAGGTGGGAGAAATTAGAACTATCATGACCAAATGCAGTGGACACAGGGTCACTTGACCCTGAAATGAGTTTTGGTTGAACTCTAGGACAAGCCTCCAGTTTACATACACTTCGTTC
This sequence comes from Pseudochirops cupreus, assembly GCA_028627135.1. Classification (NCBI taxonomy): domain Eukaryota; kingdom Metazoa; phylum Chordata; class Mammalia; order Diprotodontia; family Pseudocheiridae; genus Pseudochirops; species Pseudochirops cupreus. The sequence goes on along the minus strand of CM053582.1, from coordinate 400,297,531 downwards.
CATCTCCTGTGCCCTGGGCTAAAATTCTGACCCAGTCTTTCCATTCAGCATCATGCTTGGCATTTTCACTGTCAGAGCATGTGAAAGTGGGCATCATCACTGGGCACCATTTCCAAGGATGTTCCCTCAGTGAACGGCTTAGTGTTGAATTTAGTCTTAGGCAATGATTTTGACAGCTGCAGGAGGTTGTGCTGCGGTGAAACTGGAAATAAATGTCTGATAAATACAGTCCTCCTAGAATGTCAGTGCTAACAAAAGGGACCTTTATTGTCCTAACCCTAACCCTTTATTGTCCAAATGAAGAAACTGAGACCTACAGAGTTGAAATGACGCCCAAATTCCCTAGAGGTATCTCCTGGGATTCTAATCTTCCTTCAAGGCACAGCTCCAGGGACACCTCCAACTCAAAGCCTTTTCTGATCCCCTTGGTTAGAGTTCTCTACTTTTTTAGGTTTTCTTATCTGTTTACATTTCCTATCTATGATATATATAGGCTGTGTGACCCTGGGTAAGTCACTTACTCTCAGTGCTCTTGGGAAATCTCTAAGGCTTTAAGACTTGGAGTCTAAATTGTAGAAAAGGTAATGGCTGCATTGGTAGAAGGCATTTTCTTATCAGGGAATTCCCCTATACCAGTGAAATCACAATCCCCTTACATGTTGGATAGCCCTACTGGAATGTGAGCATTAGGAGGTCAGGGATTATTTTGTTGTTGCTTTTGATGTGGCTGTCATTTGATAACCTCAGTGCTTTACACATAGGAGGTACTTAGAATTTTTGATTAATTCACTTGAATATCACACACTAAGTGTCAGAGAGAGAGAAAGAGAGAGCTCTTGACCTCACTTCTTTGAGGTCTAAGTCCAACGTCCTTTCCATATTAATTTGAGGGGTAAAGAAATTTCAGGGTGGAGATTTGGGGAATATAGAGCTAGGTAAATAAAAACTGAGTCAATTGGAACAGTGGAAAAAAACCTTTAGTAGCCTTGTTTTCTGGTCATCTGAAGCCTTGAGGCTATATTTTCCAAAGAGAATTTGTTAGTTCTCTCATCAGGGAGTTTCTCTTTCTGCTCCCTTCTCTATCCTCATATTCATGCTAATATGTTATGTAACATGGTGTACTTTTGATGTACTTCATGCATATTTTCTCATTTGACCCTTGCATCCTTTTAAATGGTTCTTTGAGTTCTCCAGAAAAAGTAGAGATGTAAGGTAAGGGTGGGAGCACTTCCACAAATTGGGCCAGGAAAAGTCCCATGATGTCAGGTCATTAAACAGAGTTTCCAAGAAATCCGGCTCCTCCACTGTTCCCTCCCTGCTCCAGAAAGGTGTAAAAATTCCTGCATACCCTATAGGCCAGACAGATGATTTATTGTAGCAGGACAGAGCTGGGATTCAGTTAAATCTTGGGGTTTAGCCCTCCTCTTCTGCCACGAGCTAGCTAAGCGATATCGGGTAAACAACGTCACCTTTGAGCCTTAATTTCTTCACTGTAAAACAAGGTGGTTGAAACTAGATCATCTCTCAGATAGACCTCTAATATTTTTCAGTTCTATGTCTCTTCTTGTACCAGAATTATAACAGGGGTGGTACAACCAGGGTTTTGTTATAAGGCACTAAGAATTAGAGAGCTAAAAAGTTCAAAAGGAAGACTTTATACAATAAAGAAAATTTAAAATCTGTTTTATTTACATTTTGGTAATACTTTTGTGACTTCATCAGTGTAGAAGGCAGGTGGGTGGTACAGTGGATAGAAGGCTGGATTTAGATTCAGGAAGTCCTGGACTCAAATACTGCCAGACATTTACTAGCTGCATTACCCTGAGCAAGTCACTTAAATCTCTCTCACCCTCAGTTTCCTCATCTATAAAATGGGAACAATAAGAGCATGTGTCTCATTGGGTCACTGTAAGAACCAAGCATCCTCGTAGCATCTCCTCCAAAGCTAAATCTCACCCTGGATTCAAGTAAGTATAAGAACAACTAGAATTTATAGAGCAACTCAGGGTTTTCAAAGTACTTTACACATATTTTCACAATAAGGTAGGTGCAAGGTAGGGAGGTAGGTGCAATTTTTATCTTTATTTTATAGATGGGGAAACTGAGGCATAAAGGTCACATGACTTGCCAGCATCACTAAATTAGTAAATATATGAGTCAGGATGTGAGCTCAGGTCTTTCTGACTCCAGGTGGAGGACTATTCTATCCAGCTCCTCCCCTTCTCAGAGCCTAGGATTAACCTTGAAGAGATAAGGGATTCCTAGTATTGTTGCTCATTAGCCCCCAACCAGTGTGTTCTCCAATATCCATTAACCAATTGATATCAATTAGCCATTATCTAGGAACTAAATTGTACTTTTTTTGGTACTTTTTGAGTGTCATGAAAGGAAACAGACGTTGTTGGATCCCCCTAGAATCCCAACCTAGCCATCTGGCATCATCAAAATATGTCTAACTTATTAGGTAAAGGTTGCTATACCCTAAATGAAAAATCACAGTAGGTGATGAACAACTCAGTGGGGATTCAATTCAGATCCCCTAAAGTAAAAGGAACTCCTCTAGGAACAATATTATAAGCTGCTTAAGGATAGGGACTGTATCATAGACACCCTGTAATTCCACACATCAGATCATAAATTTAGAACTGGAAGACATCTAGTACAGCCTCGTTATTTTAAAGATGAGGAAATTGAAATTCAAGGGGATTTAATGTTGTTCCCTAGATCACAGATTTGATTAATTAATCAATGATCGCAGAGATTAGGCCTCTGATTCTAGAGACAGTGCTCTTTCCCCTGCCACGTGCTGTCTTCTTCAAATATTTACAAGCTTGCTATAGGCCAGGGATGGCACATAGAGGGTAAGGAGTGAATACCAGTTTATGGACAAGTGAATGGCTAATTGATTTTTTACCCCTGAGGTCTTGAGAGAGACTCAAAATGTCTCTTTTTCTTCATCCATCCTTTATTTCTTCCCTCTCGTTGTTTAGGAAAGACTCTCTCCCCCTTGCCAAGGTTAACTCCTCCATCTGTAATCTTTCCACTGGTAACTTCCTCTCCCATCTGTTCAGTGATCTTTTTTCATTAACCTTAACTATGGCCTTTTTATCTTGTACTTTCATTCCATTTCTCTCCACTAGCTCCTTCCCTTTTTGTTTATGCCAGGCCTGAGTGCCTCTAACCTCCACCCCCCTGAAAGAAACCCCTCCAAAAAGCAACGCCCTGTGACCTTGTTATTCTATTTCTCCCTACCTTTACTTGAAAAAAACAACCTACTTTTTCTTTTTTGAAAACCACTCTTAAACCCAAAGGTTCTTAACCAGGTGCCCATAGACCCTTCTCTGTGGCCAGACTTCAGAGGATCCATGAACTTTGATGAAAAAAAAATATATATATATATACATACATACATATATATATATACCTTCATTTTTATTGAAAATTTAAACTAAAATTTATATTTTCACTAATTTTAACTGAAATTTAGCACTTCCTCATGAAAAAAGTTATTCTGAGGTGTCCATAGGTTTCTCCAGCCTGCCAAAGGGATTACACAGAAAGCTGGCTTCCTCTCTAACTACCCTACTGAAAGTAAGAGCCAAATATGGTAATTTTGGTGCCCAGATTGAGCAGCACTGAGCACACTCAAGTCAACCATGGAAGGTGAGAGAGAAATGACAATACTGGACTCATACCTCGAGAGACTGCCCTGAGGGAGAGAGACAAAGATCTTGGGGCAATGAGTCTTATCCAGTGAGTCTGTTATCCAGGAAGAAAAAGCAACTGTGCTAATATATATGTTGATATACTTGCTGTGTAGTCATGGGAAGGGGTGATTGAAGGAGAGGAGGACACCGTCTAATGGCTTCCTTGCTTGACTAGTTACATTTGCTAAGAAGTTTAGCAGTAATGATTAACATCTAGTACTTATATAGTTCTTCAAAGTTTATAAGACTACTTATCATTGGTATTTTCATCAAGAATGCTTGAAAGCAGGGGCAGCTAGGTGGCACAGTGAATAGAGCACCGGCACTGGAGTCAGGAGGACCTGAGTTCAAATCCAGCCTCAGTCACTTAATACAAAACCTAGCCGTGTGACCTTGGGCAAGTCACTTATCCCCAATTGTCCTCCAAAAAAAAAAAAGAATGCTTGAAAGTCCCGTATTCTATTAAAGGTCTGTTTTTCTTCTTTGGGGTTCTGATCAGTTTTGTTGATTGTATTTCCTAGTTGTAATCCTTTATCTTTTGCCTTTTGGAAGATTATATTTTAGAATCTCTTTTCCATTTGAATACTATCTATCCAGTCAAGTGTGATCCTATCTGTGGTTATTTTGTCCTTTTTCTTCTGAGTTCTTTCTTTCTGGCTCCTCGCAGTATTTTTTTCTTTGACCTGGAAGTTCTGAATTTTGACTCCAACATTCCCGGGAGGTTTTTTGTTTTGTTTTTGTTCGTTTTCTAAGGTTTTTTTTTTAAGTTATTTTTTAGGAGGCGAACAGTAGATTCTTTCTATTGATTTCTTGAGTACAGTAACCAGTTTCTTTTTCTCTTTTTATTGTTGTTGTCATGATTTTTAGGTAGTCTGATCATTTTAAAATGATCTCTCCTTGATCTGTTTTCCAGGGCAACTTTTTTAAAAATAGGATATACATTATATTTTATTATTTTTAAAGTCTTTTCATTTTATTTTACTATTTGCCTTGACTAGTGTAATTCTTGTTTTCATTCTAACCTTCAGGGAGTCTAATTCTTGGGTAATGTTCACTGTTCTAAACTGTTAATTTTCCTTCCTCTATTTTTCTCCCTTGTTCTTACTTTATTTTATATTTCTTCCTTCATTTCTTCCAGGTATTCCTGGAGTCTTTATGACCTTTGTAAAAATATGAGGTTCTGCTTGCAATCGTGGAGTGACTCTCTGCTTGGTTTACCTTTGGGGTCTCTTTCTGTCTGTAATATTTCTTCATTGAGTACAGCATTTTATTCTGTTTGCATATGAAAATAATTTCTGTACTGGGGCTTTGTTCATAGGTCAGGCTACGTTCCCTCCCATATTCCTGGATAGTGTGGAAAGACACTGTTTGGTTCTGGAGGTGATAACTTAGCATAGGCCCCATCCTTTGCAGGGATTCCTGTGTTTTGGTCTTTTCATCTGGTAGCTTGACTTAGGATTTTGCCTAGGATGCCTCTCTATCTCCCCATTGCATAGTGCTAAACTTGGACTTAGCTCCTCGCCTTATTATGACTCTAGAAGCCACAACCAGATGTTGTTTGTTGACTAGGCTGGTAGCAGGCCTCCTACAAAGGGAACATTGCTTCCCAGATGTTGGCCTGGCCTTTTCTCCTGATGTAGCTCGTGATGGCCTGCCTGCACGGGAGCTGAGCTGGCTGAGAGCCTGTCTGGCCATCTCTTATATTGTGGTTCCTATGTGGGCTATCTGAAATCTGGACTGGGCATGAGTTGCTTGGGGTCTGGCCTGACCCTGTCTCATGCATTAGCTTAGGCGCAGGCTGCTTGGGTGGTGTGTTGCCTGGTTGGTGTGAATCATGGGTTCTGCTCTAACTCCTTTGGTGGTTTGAGTGGGCTGCCTGAGACCTGTATTGGGTACTAGCCTAGCCCTATCTCTTACTGTGGTTCTGGGCTGTTTGTGTGCTATGACTCCCCCCTACCCTGAACTGGTCTCCATTCAGAGCCTTCTGAGGTTCCCAGGAACCTTCTCATGCATTTTTGGCCTGGGGGGGGGGGGGGATAAGCCATTATAGTTATTGGGTAAGCCATTATAGGATAGGCCTTTTTTCTTTATCGTTGTTCCTTATGGTACGTTTTTTTTTAACTTGAGTGTTTTTTGGGGGAATCTGGGCTCCTCTAGGTCCTGAAATGCTGCCGTCTTAGCCAGAAACCCCAACACTCCAAATGATGGCTTGCCTGAATATTTGGACAATACCTTACATTTGTTTGTGTATATACCGTGGATTTCCAAGAATGTGTTTGGTAGAAGAGAGGAGGGCAGGTTTTAATAGACTAATTGTAGGAAATAAACTTGTAAGGCAGAGAAATATGATCTGGGCACTTTTAACAAAACACACTTAGGGTCATATGAAACTATAAATATCTCTGGTAACATGTGGATTTCATTAGGCTTAAGGCTCGCTTAGTGCACCTTTTGGAAGGCTGCTGAGAGAGCAGTAGACACACTTCCATCTGAGCCTTTCTGCTCAAAGATTACAAAGATGTGATGGGTTTCCAAGGGCGCGGGTCTGTCTCTGTCTGCCTGATGATGGAAGTGGTGCCACACCTCACCCTCCTTTTTGGCCAGGTTCATGGCGACTGTTCTTTGGAGAAAAAAGTTGCATGTGTTAATGCATCTAGCAGAGGGAGGTGGGGTGGAGAGCTGTGTCTTTCCAATGCCTATTCTATACCCCCCTTTTGTGACTGCTTGTTAGAGAAGAATTAAAGCTTGAAATCATAGAGAACTGTCTGTACATCCAATGATCACCTGAGTTCAAGTCCCATATCTGACTGATTGTGTGACACTGAGAAAGTCATTTAAACTTTTGGAGTTTTTGTGAATGTTCTAAGAATATAAGTTACAGAAAAAGTCTTGCCTTTTTCAGGCATAAGGCAACCAATTAAAGCATAGGTACATTTTCTAACTCTTCACATATTGGAAACCAGATAGCACATTTGGGGACAGGCTTTGTGATCCATGGATCAGCCTTCCTTTTTTCATGGCATTAAGATTGAGGAAGTAGGTGAAAAGGAAGAAGAAAGGGGAGAAGCGGCACAATCAGTTGCTCTCCTTTGAGGTCTCCATTTGTCTAAACTCTAAAAGCATCCCTTCTAAGTCCCAGCTCAATTCCTACAGGAAGCTCTCTCTAACCACTGTAGCCCATGATCATTTCTTCAGCCTGTTCTCTGTTCCCCAGTACATTACAATCCATCTTCCACCTCTGTACCTTTGTTCACATCTGGCCTCGCACATCTGGAAGGTACTCCCTCCTCACCATTATTTCGTAGAAACCCTAGCTTCCTTCAAAGCATAGTTTCAGTGCCTGATCCTACATGAAGCCCAGCTTGATTCTTCCTTTCTTAGCACTCTGCCTTCACAGTTCTTTGTATGTGGGTTTTAATTTCTTATCCATGTACATGTTGTGTTCCAGCATTGGAACATAAGGTCCCTGAAGGCAAAGATGGTTTCCTTTTTTGTCTTTGTATCCCTAGTACCTAGCACAGGGGCAGCTTGGTGGTACAATGGACAGAATGCTGAGTCTGGAGTCAAGAAGACTTAACCTTCCTGAGTTCAAATCTGGCCTCAGACACTTACTAGCTGTGTGACCTCGGGCAAGTCACTTCATCCTGTTTGCCTCAGTTTCCTCATCTGTAAAATGAACTAGAGAAGGAAATGGCAAACCATTCCAGCATCTTTGCCAAGAAAACCCTCAAATGGAGTCACAAAGAGTAAAATACAACTGAAAAATGACTGAACCACAACTTAGCACAGTACCTGGAAGAAAGCACGTGCCTAGCACTGGGCCATATAATTTTTTTGAGGAAGTAAGGGAGTGCAGGAGATTAGTCTTGTCCAGACTTATGTTTTCATCAATGTAGGGTCTTCATGCTATGGAAACTTCTTCCAATGATGTAGATCAGTAATTGATAGAGATCTTATATAGTCTTAGAGAGCTGCTTGAGATTATTTGGAGGTTAAGCAACTTGTCCAAGGTCACATGGATAGTGTGTTGTAGAGTCAAGACTTGTTCTTAGGTCTTCTAATTCCAAAGTTGGTTCTTTGTTGATGACAACACACTGTCTCTGATCTTGCACATAGTAAAGTCTTTACCAAGAGAATTATTGAATCATTCCTTCTCTAAACTCCTGTTGAATTTATTTTACTAACACAAGGCCCTTTGTTTCTTTGATGATGCACAAGAAAGACAAAAAGTTCCACCAAATGTTTTTTGAAATTCTACACAAATGAATGGGGGCAGCTAGGGGGAGCAGAAGATAGAGTGCTAGACCTGGAGGAGGGAAGATACATCTCCTTGAGTTCAAATCTGGCCTTAGACACTAGCCATGTGACCCTGGACAAGTCACTTAACCCTATGTGCCTCAGTTTCCTCATTTGTAAAATGAACTGGAGAAGGAAATGGCAAACTACTTCAATATCTTTGCCAAGAAAACTCCAAATGGGGTCACAAAGAGTCAGATATGAATGAAATGACTGAACAACACAAATGAATGGAAGATGTTATCAAAATATTTACACAAGAATGTCATTCCTGTGTCCTTCTTTTATTTCTACTTCTATACCACCATTTCTAAAGCACCTTCCTCCTTAGAAAAATTCAAGTTCTTCTAGATTCAGGGATGGGTAACCTGTGACCTCGAGGCCACATGTGGCCCTATAAGTCCTTGGGGGTGGCCCTTTGACTGAGTCCAAGTTTCATAGAGCAAATTCTTTTATTAAGGGAATTTGTTCTGTGAAGTTTGGATTCAGTCAAAAGACCTCACTTGAGAACCTAGAGGACCATATGTGGTCTTGAGGCCACATGTCCCCCCCCTTCCCTTATGGTGTTACTTTGGAGTATGACCTTTATTCTTGTTTCCTAGCACCAGGTTCTTCAAACACTGTGTGAATGAATGAAAAAAGCATTTATTGGGGTCAGGAAGAGTTTGATGTGACTGAAGTCCTGAATAACAAAGAAAGGTGCCAAACCCTGTGCTAAGCACTAGAGATAGAGTAGAAAAATGTCTCAGCTCCTGATCTCAAAGAAAGAGGTAATAAAAAGAAAATTCTTTTGAAGTTATTAAAGAGATAATTTTTAAAGTGTCTATGTCCTAAATTTCCAAAGAGGACTTAAAAGCTCCTTGAGGGGAAGGGCATATCTCATACCATTTGTATCTCTATTTCCTAGCTCAATTCCTTGAACATAGGAGGCATTTAATTAATTACTTATTGAGAATGGTGATATTTCCCTTCTACCCCTAGTTTTACCTTCTTTATTTCAAAAGGGACTTGGCCAGTTACCACTGAGTGTCACCCTTGAAAGCTTCTTCCAAGAACCTAACCTTATGGTAATTTGCCCATCCTGCCAATTCAGTTGAAGAAAATTTTGTTAACCACCTATTAAATTATCAGAAAGAAGCAGTATAATCATCTGTAACTTGTTTTCCAAGATCAAAGTTTTCTAAGCAACTGAAACGTCTCCAGTCTAGGAAATTGCTAAGTCTAGGAAACAAATCAACAATTTTCCAAACTAGCTGGATGTTTTCTTTTAAGAAGGTTTATTGAACCTTGTTCTTGCTTTTATCTGCCTTAAGCACTTTTTAAACTAATAATAAACAGATCAGAGGAAGCAGACATGGAGACAGGCGGGTAAGATGTTGCTTGTTACATTATATTATGGATTTGAGAACAATGAGATGGGGAATTGTAGTTGGTGGTGTGTATGTGTGTGTGTGTGTGTGTGTGTGTATGTATGTATGTGTGTGTATGTGTGTGTGTATGTGTGTGTGTATGTGTGTATGTATGTGTGTGTGTGTATGTGTGTGTGTGTGTGTGTGTATGTGTTCTGTAGAGGTGATTTAAACCTTGTTAATTACTAAATGCAGACCATGGCCAACTTGTTTAACCCCATAATTTTGTAGGCAACTCTCTAGGTGGCAGATAAAGTGCTAAGGGTTTGGTTTATTGTTTTGCTGATTGTCTAGACTTAAGGGACAGAGAAGATGTTAGTAATGCATAATATACTTAAAAGTATGTCATGATTACTTTTTTTTTTTGGTAGGACATGAGCTGATTATTAAACATTCACCAGCAACCACTGTGTGAAAGTGGAACAGAGTGACCCGTCTGACTGGGGCTCCCAATAATATAACGCGTCCAGAAAAGGATTCATTAATCATAAGCAGACAAGGTGTTCAGATGCATTGGTAGAAGTAATTTCCTCATTTGGGTGTTTCTATGCTAAGAAATCATGCCTTTAGTTTTTACTTCTAATTACTAAAACTTTGAAATATGTTAGTGGGAGAGGAGAAAAGGAAAACTGGAGCTAAAAGTAGAAATGAAATAAATATTTCTAATGAACAAATAGAGTAGGCAGGGAAAGAGATTTTTTTTTTTTTGCTTTTTTTTGGAGGGGGAAAGGTAGGGCAGTTGGGGTTAAGTGACTTGCTCAAGGTCACACGTCTAGTTTTGTGTTAAGTGTATGAGGCTGGATTTGAACTCAGGTTCTCCTGACTCCAGGGCCAGTGCTCTACTCACTGCACCACCTAGCCACCCCTAACAGATGATTTTTAATAAATTATGTAAACTGGTAGTAGTTTATAAGGGATATCTCTAAGTGGACAGATGAGAAAATGTAATTTATCTTGAGACCCAGGAAGAAATGGGTTCTGAGAAATGCCTGCTACATATGCTTTTCTCTTTCAGATGGTCACTAGTAATGGGAATTTCAAATGAGAAATGTCTCTCAGTCTTCCTTTTTATTAAAGACAGCAAAAGGTTTCCAGACAGAATGAAAGAAATAATACAGGAAGAAAGAGCATGATTCTGAGAGGGCAGAAGGGAATTAAAGTCTGTACTGAGAGAACTGTGAATGGAAGAATGAGAAAGGAGAAAGGGGAGAAGAAAGAGTACTAAGGGAATTGCATAAGAGAGATGAGACTGAGGGAATAGAAGGTAGATAGTGGATAGAAGGTTGCATACTCCATAAGAAAGCAGCAACATATATTCAATAAATTCCCTCCCCCCTCCCCCAAAAGAGGAAGAAGCTTGTTCCCATGTGTAGGGGAGAGACAGAGGAGAGAAGGTGGGGAGTGAGAGGGACAGAGACAGAGACAGAGAGAGACAGAGAAAGAGAGAAGAAGGAGAAGAAGAAGAAGAAGAAGGAGAAGGAGAAGAAGAAGAAGAAGGAGAAGAAGGAGAAGAAGAAGAAGAAGAAGAAGAAGAAGAAGAAGAAGGAGAAGAAGAAGAAGAAGAAGGAGAAGAAGAAGAAGAAGAAGAAGAAGAAGAAGGAGGAGGAGGAGGAGGAGGAGAGGAAGAAGAAGAAGAAGAAAGAAGAGGAGGAGGAAGAGGAAAGGAAGAAGATGAAGAAGGAGAGAGGAGAGAAGAGACAGAGAGAAAAGACAGAGATGGAAGAGAGAGAGAGAAAGAGAGAGAGAGAAGGAAAGAAACAGAGACAGAGAAGAAAGAGATTTGGAGTCAGAGGACTTGAGTTCAAAGGTGGCTCTGCTATTTACTGCCTGTGTACTCTTGGGCAAGTCATCTCACTGACCTCTATGGGCCTCAGTTTTCTCCTCTGTAAAGCACAATCCTCCAAGGGATTGGATTTGATGATGTAGATATCTTTTCTAGCTCTAAATCTATGGAATTTAGATTATTATGCATTACAGTCTTACATTATACTTTATTATACCTTACAGATGAGTTATAGTTGTTGGTGACTCCCTACTGAGGTCCGTAGAAGCAGCTTTATCTAGGCAGGACATGAATGACTAGGGAGTTATGGCATCCTGCTGAAGCACGCGGAAAACTAGAGTTGGCAGCACATTTGATAACTATTGAATATGGCAGTCACTGCACTAGTAGATACTAGGTTGTATTCTAGCTGTTCGATGATATCTAGGGAGCTACTTAAACCAGATCTGAGTGGCCAAGAAGGGGGATTTTAGAGAGTGAGACTGGATTGGATAAAATAGTTTTTTGGTGGATCACCAGTTAGAATTACTTCTAGTCTCTGCTGATCTTGGCCTTTGAGGAGGTAGAGTATGTTCCCTACCACCAAAGAAAATTACTTTGGGATGGCCTGAGAAAAGATAGATAGTTAGATAAAGATCTATATCTACATCCATATCTATAGCTGTTGCTATCTTAATATGTAGATAGGTAAAGATAGATATAGACCATCTTCTATCTTTAATCCATCTATTTATATATCTATCTATTTTTCTATCTATCCATCTATCTATCTATCTATCTATCTATCTATCTATCTATCTATCTATCTATCTATCTATTTGTATCTCTGTCTGTCTGTCTGTCCATCTGTCCATCTGTCTGTCTGTCTATCTTACCTGTCTTTCTGTCTATCTACTAGCTATGTGACTGTGGGTAAGTCACTTACTCTCTTGTTCTTACTTGTATAACAGGAAGAAAAATTTACTAACAATTTCATAATTTGGGTTTGAAGAACACTTTTCACCAATCTATATAAACCTCAACTATTAGTACCATTCTGGACCACGGATGAGGATGCTTTCCACATTATACAGCTCATGACTAATGAGTCCTTCCCTGGAAGTGCCATATTGTTGGGAGCCCCAGTCAGATGGGTCACTCTGCTCCACTTTCACACAATGGTTGAAGAGATAGAGTATTAAGCACTTATTATGCGCCAGGTACTTATGCAAAGGACAAAGATATAAAAACAAGTATAATATAAATACATGTACAAGTGAAACTCTATGAACCTGGGAAGCTTCCCAGGTAAAGATAAATTACTCTAGGGAGGCTTCCCAGGTTCATAGAGTTTCACTTGGCTGATTACTAATTCCATAAAGTATTTCTTAACTATTTCTTGACCACAACATTATATTTTATAATATAAAAACACAGTATAGTTCCTGCCTTTGAGGAGTTTACAATCTAATAGCAGAAGACAAGATATAAAGGAGTTCTAGAAAGAGGAAAGAGAGGGGGGCAGTCAGGAGAGAAGAAGGGGCTACTGGGCAGAGATGGAGGGGAGAAAGGCAGTGAGTATGGAAGCAGGGATGGGCTGGAGCCAGCTCTAATGGGCTCTAGAGAGCCAACTGTCAAATTTTCAGCTTGAGCATTTATACCTTGGAAATCGGTGGAGTACAAATCAGTTTGATTTATGGTTTTGTTGATTGTCTAGGCAAGACGGTGATGGAGAAAATGTTAGCAATGCTTATTAAACTTAAAAGTGTGTCAGGATTACTTTTTTCATGGGAGAGGAGCTGATTATTAAACATTTACCAGCAACCACTGTGTGAAAGTGGAGCAGAGTGACCCGTCTGACTGGGGCTCCCAATAATATGGCAGTTCCAGGCAAGGACTCATTAATTGTATAATGTGGAAAGCATCCTCACCCATGGTCCAGAATGATGCTAACAGTTGTGGTTTATATAGATTGGTGAAGAGTGTTCTTCAAACCCAAATTATGAAATTGTTAGTATATTTTTCTCCCTGTGATACAAGTAAGAATGAGATTAAATGACTTACCCATGGTCACATAGCTGATAGGTTCTAGAACCAGGATTCAAATCCAGCTCTCCTAACTCTAATTCCAGTACTATTCCTCTCATATAAAGTTGGAGTGTGAGCATAGGTCACACTACCTTTGACCTCTGCTGGAGAATGAAAACTTTGATCCAAAACATGACCTTTAATGGATACCTGTATATGAGCCAATAAAAGCTGAGGGTGCATCCTGTTGTTCTCTCCTCTCTAGGACAGCAGACCAGATGGAGTAAATAGCTTTTCCACCTAGAGAAAGTCCCTTGGGAGTAGTAGTTCCCAACCTCTGTTTGGAGACTAGAATAGATTCGTGATTTACTGAAGCCCAAGGCTAGAGGCCCCTGGGGCTCTGAGGCTGATTTTGGAAGACATACGTTCTTGAGTTTTGTTCTTTCGCTTTCTGGAGATCTTGCTACATCATTTGAGATCAGTATTACTCCTTCTCTTCCAGAGTTTGAGGTACCGGGTTCCCTTCTTCTTACTCTTTTTCTTTCTTTCACTTTTATATATGGAAGTGAGAGGCCCTACAAAGGCTGTTTTTTAGGGACAATGGTTACAGTTAAGGTTTCTTTTTCCTGGGGCAGCATTTCTGGCTTCCTTGTCTTGGGTTCCATAGCTTGGGGTCTTGGAACTTCTAGGCATCTGACTAGAGGATACATCCATTCATCAAACTTGAGGAGAGGTATCTAAATCACTTCTATTTTGTGCTTATGTTTAGAATAAAGGGGTTCTTAAATAATAAAATTGTATTCTCCATGCATATATTTTGTTTTGGAAAATAAACATCTTTGTTTTAGAAGTAATATTTTCCATTGTAGTAAAAGATTGACATTTATGTAATATTTTAAGGAAGAACATCTTCTCAGATTTGAACCCTGCGAAACAAATACTATAGGTTTTGTTATCCTTGTTTTGTGGAAGGAAGAGTAAGTGTTCACACAGGTAGTAAGGGTGGGAGGCAGGATTTGAAGCCAGATCTCTCATGACTATGAGTTCAATGCCTTCCCACCATATTGCATGTATATTTCATATGGATTTGACAAACATACTCCATGTTTTCAAGGAGAAATCTGTGTGGGTGTGATTTTTTTCAGGGTGCAATTAATCAAACTAGCTGCCAAGGGCCAGTTATGTGGTACAGTGTATAAAGTGCTGGGCCTAGAGTCAGGAAGACTCATCTTCAGGGGTTCTAATTCAGCCTCAGACACTAGTTGTGTGACCCTGGGCAAGTCACTTCACCCTGTTTGCCTCTCTTCTCATCTATAAAATGAGCTGGAGAAGGAAATGTCAAACCACTCCAGTATCTTTGTCAAGAAAACCCCAAATGGGCTCACACATGACTGAAAAGTGACTGAACAACAATATATATTTATATGTATACACAATATGTATATGTGTATATATGTGTATACATATATGACATATACACATACACATATGTATACATCTACACATATATCTACATATATACACATACATACACATACACAGACATTCATACACACACATACACACACACACACACATGCTCGAGAAATATTATCTCATTTTGTCCTCAAAACAACCCTGGGAGGTAGAAATTATCATTATCTTTTTTTACAGTTGAGGAAACTTAGTCAAACAATAGGCCAGATGCTCACACACATACACACACACACACACACACACACAAGTCAATGTTATATCCTGGTGTTTGTGGGAGAAGACTGTGTTTATAATGCTCTTCCAGGTCTAGCATAGTTTATTTGCTAAATTCTCAAAGACGTTTTAGGTTTTGTATTTATAGTATGGGGATTTATCATCTGTTAGCTGATAAAAGGTGACCTTCTCACGTTTATATGATTCTGGCCACTTTATGCTTTATGTGTCTCCCTCATAGAACCTCGAGGTAAATATCACTTTCGTCCACTGTTTCACTTCGACTTCTGGATTCATGTTCAAGGATTTTGGCCTCTGTTCTTCCTCAGTGAATTTTAAAAATTTTCTGCTAATTGAGTCCAAATGACATTTTACTATCAAACCAAGAGAGTTTCCATGAGATGAAGTGGCTACTTGATGTGCTTTTCAGTGAAACTGCATTACTTGCTGTCATCCAGCAAATGATTAATACAATGTTTTGGTACAATTTCTTCTTTGACTTGAAAACCAAACTCAGTCCAGTTCAGGAATGATGATAATGGATTTAAGGCTAGGCAGAGCCATAGCGGGATTAAACTGTCACCCTGAAAAATGCCATATTTTCTGTCACTCGATATTATTGTGTTGGTGAAATATTATAAAAAAGAGGACAGATGTCTATGTGGATTCCAAATACTGACTGGTATTTCAGGGTTCCTTCTAGAACG
This sequence comes from Pseudochirops cupreus, assembly GCA_028627135.1. Lineage (NCBI taxonomy): Eukaryota > Metazoa > Chordata > Mammalia > Diprotodontia > Pseudocheiridae > Pseudochirops > Pseudochirops cupreus. Next base: position 400,281,933 of record CM053582.1, on the reverse strand, counting down.
TCATAGAGACTGGAGTAGTCTCAGGGTACATCGAGTAACCACTGTGTATCACCCTGTTTGACATTCTACTACTTAGCTTACTCCCGCCCCCAAGACAGAAGATGGGTGAAACTTTGAGGAGTTTTACTGAGGTTATTGTTGGCAGCTAGGTGTTGCAGTGGATAAAGCTTCGAGTTTGGAGTGCAGAAGACTTGACTGGGTTCAAATCTGGTCTCACATTTAATAGCTGTGTGACCTTGGGCAAGTCACGTAACTATTGTTCGACTCAGTTTCTTCAACTGTTAAAAAAAAGATAATAATAGTTTCTACCTCCCAGGGTTGTGTTGAGGATAAAATGGGATAATATTTATTTTATTTTTGCTTTTTTGGAAGGCAATTGGGGTTACGTGACTTGCCCAAAGTCACATGGCTAGTAAGCGTGTCAAGTGTCTGAGGCTGTATTTGAACTCAGGTCCTCCTGACTCCAGGGCTGGTGCTCTACTCACTGTGCCACCCAGCCACCCCTGGGATAATACTTATAAAGTGCTTTGCAAACCTTAAAGTGCTATATACATGGCTAGCTATCACTCGGGTCCTACTGTCAACCCCTTCTTGATCAGTCTCAGCATTTTCGTAAGTCATGGTGCTGTTGAGAGCTAGACAGATTTTGTATTTGAGATGGTGAGGGCTGAGCCTCATAGTCCCTACAGTGAAGACAGAATGATTGGGGGCATACTTGGGACCAAAAGCAGTGGAGAATATTTGTGGTCTTACTGAGTCAGCATGTGGGCTCGTAACGCAAGGTGGGAAATCAAAATTGCATACGCACGGGTACATTGTAGGACTATTGAAATTCTCTTTCATGCGGAGAATTTCTAAAGAGCTTTGCTTGGATGTCTGCAGTAGAGCTATTATTTTATTGATGCTTTTTCTTTTTATATAAGATTAATTTATGAATGTTATCACTCTCTTTCCCCTTCCCAATGAGTTCAATCCTTGTAACAAATGTTTTAAAGAGAAAATATATACTTTATTAAAATCATTTAACATAGCAATATACACAATAATCCACACCAGTGGATTAAGGAAGGGAGGTACAATTTCTCAGCTCTTCTCTAGTGTCAAACTTGATCATTGTAATTGTCCAGTTTTCAGTTTTCTTTTTATTGTTGTTTCCATCTGCATTATGATAGTCATTATGTATGTAGTTTCCTTGTTTCTGTGTACTTTACTCTGTATCAGTACAGTTAAGGTTTCCCATGTTTCTCTGAAATCTTTGTATTGGTCTTTTTTATGGCATTTCAGTATAGTCATGTACAATTTGTTTAGCTGTTCACTTGATCAACAGTATTTTTAAAATTTTGTTTCTAGTACTTTGAGGGATGTCTACCCCAAGCACATGAAGACTTCTATTGGCAGAATGGGCAGACAAGAAAAATTTGTTCCAATGGCAGGTACTGTGGAGCGCATAGAGCCTAGTCAGGCATCAAAGATGTCAAGGTCATCCACTGCGTCCTGGGCCATCGCCAGTCTTCTTGAGTTTTGTCTTACCACTGGACTTCAATAACCCTGGAATAGAGAGTGAGGCTGGGGACTTTGTAACTCTACCTCACTTAAATCTGATCCATTAAGTTAAGATGTTACCTCTGGTGTTTGAGTCCAAGATAAAATTTTAAAAAAAAGTTGTCAACCCTGATGTCTTTTGTCCTCAAGAGGATAAACAATAATACTTCACTAAAAGTGCTTCCATGAATATTTTAGTGCATTGGGGACCTTTCTGTTTTTGACTGCCTTAGGTTCTTCATAGTTGAGCTATAAACATTTGTTGAATGTTCAATGTGTCAGGCACAAAGCTAAGCAATAAGGGCACAAAAAATGACAAAAACATAATCCCTACCCTCAAAAAACTCACATTCTAATGTAATGGAAGAGAAATGATTATTAATAACTGATTATGGGGGAGGTTCAGACTCTCCTTGTCCTATTTTCTTGTTCAAAGCCCATCCTTTGAAGGACATTACTGACCTCTGCCAAAAATTTATCCTGCCATCTTATCTAGGTGAATTCCTGTCCATTGTGTGCTACTCCAGTTGATTGGAAATAAGGTCTTTAATTAAATGACCCAAGGCTGGTGGGTGATTTAGAAGTAAATGATATGATCAAAGTGATTTTCCTCAGCCCATCGTTAGAATAAATCCATCTCTTGTTATAATATTTAATCCTCTCATTAACTATTAACCAATTAGAGTTGTTTTCCACCCTTGGGAATGTCAGATCTTTCAAGGACATATAAGTGTTGAGTGGGTTCCATGATTGTCTTTAGTCTGAAAGAGATGGCCAAATATGCTAGTATTATTAATAAAACGATTGATTACCCAGAATCTATGTTTCTCAAACTTTTTCTATGTCACAGGGGGAATAAAAACTATATATGTAAAAGGTAGATACAGGATAGTTAGGAGGTTCTTTGAGAAAGGGAAGGCACTAGAAACTGGAGGGATTGAAAAAGGCATCCTGCAGAAGGTAGGATTTGAACTGACTTTTGAAGGAAACCAGGAAAACGAAACAAATTCTAATGATCCCATTTTCAGGATTATCCCTATCCTTGACCCTCACATTTGTGTCTGGCTCTTATTTTGCTCTTGGAACTTTGTCTTTACCATTCTTTGCTCTTGGCTTTCTCATCAGTCACTTGACTAGCCCAAGCCATCCTGACAGGCTTTTGTACTTACACGTAGAAAAGCGGGGATCAGGTTTAGAAAGCAAAATTTAGAAAATGGGGAGGGCAGTGGAATAATGGCAGTGATACACATCCCTCACAACAAGCTAATAAGGAGATATTGTATTACTCCCCCTATTTATAGATGAAAAAAACTGAGGTTCAGAAAGATCAGATGCCTTGCCCAATGAGCAAGAGTCACGATTTTTTTCACTGCTTCCATCTTGCTTCTTCCTAGGAATGGGGATAGAACTCACTATTGTCTGATAGTTCTTTGATATCCAACTTGCCCAGTCTACCTTGGACCCTCAAGCAGAGAGTTTGGCAGGGTCAGAGCACATCATAGTTCCAGTCATTTGGGCAATCATACAAAAGATATTGCTGGCTGCCATTTGCTCTAACTTTTACAGATGTACCTGCTATATTTTGTCTGGAAGGGGTGAGGGGAGGAGGATGGCAGATGCCAATTTTAAATGTTCTCTGTCACCTTTTATAAGGTGAGAACAAAGAAGTCTGGAGGTACCTAATGAGTTTTCCATCTCTGTAAACCACTTCTTCTTGGCACTACGTTAGATTGGGAGGCTTGTATAGTTTGATGCCAGTATAACATCTCTAGGGTTCATTTTCCATGTTTTTAGATTTTTCCCTAAGAGACATTCAAAGAGCAGAGTCCTGTTCTGGGGATAGATTCTTATGCTAAATAAGTCATCATCACAATAGGCAGTGTTTCTAGGGTAAAGGAATTTAGACAGGTAAGGGAGATGTAGCCACTCTGAAAACTGTTTGTGCATGAAACTGCCTGCATGAAGGTCTTAAGAAACAGCATCCAGGATAAAAGCATAGGGTCGGCCCATCATGGGTGATGTCTCAGCAGCAGAAGAGGCCCCTAGGACCAGGGAGAGTAGCCAGCAGAAGTGACTTGGGGTTTCAAAGGCGGAAGATGGGCAAGGTGGCTGCCTTTACAAAAATGTTAATCAGCCTGGGTACTGATCCAGAGAAAACTGGCCACCTAATGTTCTTGGAAAATCAAATACAGGCTGCCTCCCAGTCTTCTCTCCTTAGAAAGGCCTCTCAGAAAATTCTCCTGCCTATTCACAAGTGAATACACAGAGAGCTAACTCTCAAGGGTTTAGCCATAAGTCCTGTAAGTTAGAGAGAAGACTTTGCCAACGTCCCAATCACTCTCTGGGGCTCGTGGAAACTCCATGGCAATCATCTTGTGTACTGAAGTTTTGCATAGGCTGGGACCATCACCATGGAGCTTGACAGAACAGAAAACTGTCTGTTGAGGCCAGGTTTCTGGAGAATTTTTCCTAGAATATTCTGCAGACCCAGAAATATTGTCATCTTATTCATCCAACCACAGCCATCTTTCCTACTCTAAATACACCAATGGGCTGATGGGATCTGTTTTAGGTCCTAAGAGCATCATATCACAGACTTAGAGCTGAGTGACCTCAGAGGTCATCTAGTTCAACCCCCTCAAGCAATTAACTAATCAATCAACAGGCAACAAGGATGTGCCAGACACTGTGCTAAATGTTATGGATTGTTGTTCGAATATTTCAGTTGTAACCAACTCTTGGTGACCCCATTTGGGGTTTTCTTGGCAAGGATATTGGAGTGGTTTGCTAATTCCTTCTCCAGCTCATCTCACATAAGAGGAACTGAGGCAAATAGATTTAAGTGACTTGCCCAGGGTCACACAGCTAGTAAATATCTGAGGTCAAATTTGAACTCAGGTCTTCCTGACCCCAGGCCTGACATTCTTTCCACTGTACCACCTAGCCACCCAACACATGCTAGCTATTACATAAGTAAACACAACATAAACACACATGTATGTGCATATATATATATATATACACACATACATATACACCTGTGTCTATCTATCTATCTATCTATCTATCTATCTATCTATCTATCTATCTATCTGTCTGTCTATCAAGTGGGTAGAGTACTGGCTCTGCAGTTAGGAGGGCCTGAGCTCAAATCTTGTCTCAAACATTTACTGGTTGTGTGACCCTGGGCCAGTCACTTAACCCTGTTTGCCTCAGTTTCCTCATCTGTGAAATGAGTTGGAGAAGGCAATAGTAAACCACTCCAGTATCTTTGCCAAGAAAACCCCAAAAAGGGTCATGAAGAGTCAGACACAACTGAAAACAACTGAGTGATAACATCCCCTATACCAGCGGTTCTCAACCTGTGGGTTGCAACCCCTTTGGGGGGTAAAGCGACTTTCACAGCGGGCACAGGGGTCGCCTAAGACCATAGGAAAACACATATTTCTGATGGTCTTAGAAACCAAGACACAGCTCCTGTCTCCAGGCTGGTCCGCCCACATGCAGACAGGCCCACATACTAGTATTAAAGGGTTGTGGCATTAGGAAGGTTGAGAACCACTGCCCTATACCAAAAGTTTTTTCACAACTCTCTCTTCCTTGAGCAAAGACAAAATTCCCTATAGGCATCAGTCAAACTATGCTACTCTGTAACTCATTTTTTTGGCAAGTGAGTGACTTTCTTGGAAGTTGGATACTTAAGCAGGTCCTTTAGCCTCCCTGAGACTCTGTTTCCTTCTCTGTAGAACAAGGAGGTTAGACTAGATGGCCCTGGAGGTCCTTTTTTGCTCTAAATCTGTAATCAACATCTGTCAAATGAGGAGGTCAGGTAAGATGACCTCTGAAGTGCCTTCCAGCTGTGGATCTGTGATCCCACGAAAACAGCCACCACTTGTCCATCCTCCACTGGGATGTAAGTAGAAACAGATGTTGCACCTGCAATGAATTGTTCGCCTGCCTTCATTCTTCCCTCCCCCAATGAAGTTTCCCCTCAGACCTCCCGAGGAAAATGTCCAGTTCATGCCAAGCTTGCATCTATTTTAGTTTACTCAGATGTCTGGGACAGGTGTGAAGGGGGAAGACTCAGGATTGTTTTCTGTGCTTCTTCCTGTCATTAATCATTCCTCTTCTCCAACTGGCTCAGGGTAGAGGACGCGTCATTTGCAAACCAGGTCTGCCACCCTGCACTATACCTTCCCAAGCCAAACAGGGCTGACATTTGCTGGGATTTGGGATTGGCAGACGGTCTCACTTCTGACATAGGGTGGTTCAGGAAAACTGATGGAAAGCTCGACTCCTAAAACTGCCCAGAGACAACATCTCAGCCATGTACCCACACCCTGCTATTCAGTCGGGTGCCTGGGCCCGAATTATAGAGGCAGGCTGAGTTGTTGGACTGCTGATTTGGTTTCTGTTGATAGAGTGGGTCATTGTGTATATGAAAGAGCAGTTGCCTGGGAATTTGGGGAGCTGAGCACTAACTGGGTCTCTGACACTAGTTCAGTGTGTAAACTTGAGCAAATCACTTCACTTCTGGGGCTTTAGTCCCTCCTGTAAAAAATGAGAGTGCTGGGTTTGGAGTCTGAGGACCAGGGTTCAAATCCTTGCTATCTGTGTGAGTTTGGGCAAGTTACTTAACTTTTATGTACTTCAGTTTTGTCATTTGTAAACATGATGCATTTAAGGTTCTGTTTTCTTTCCTTCCTTCCTTCCTCCCTCCCTTCCTTCCTTCCTTCCTTCCTTCCTTCCTTCCTTCCTTCCTTTCCTTCTTTTCTTTTCTTCATTCTTTTCTTCTTTCTTTCATCTATCTCTATATCCATCCATCCATCCATCCATATGCATGTGCGCATATATATGTATATATCAACACAAACATACATAGGTGTATACATATGCATGTGTGTGTATATATATATACATATACATACATACACATGCATACACACACATATACAAAATCCCAGAGGATCTTGAAAGTTCTCTTTGGCTATAAATATTCAATGTTGATTAAAGCGGTAAGAGTCGACAGGGAAGACAATTTTAGGAAAATAAGGGAGGCAGTGGGAGATTGGAAGTCTTCTCCAAAAGATATCTCAAACTTATACCCAAAGAATATTATTTTTTATCTTTCTAGGTCTTGTCTCATAATGGGAGAGAGAGGGCAATATGTTTTGTTTTGAACTGGGAGTTAGGAGACCTAGGTTTTAGTTATGTGGAGAATTACTTAACATCTTTGGGCCTGACATTCCTCTTCTGAAAAATGAAGTGGTTGAATTATGTGGCTGATTCCAAAGACCAAGGGTGTTTTTTTTTTCCCCCTCAGAAACATTTTCAAGCTTAGAGTCACATTAAGATCATAGACTTGGAGTTGGCTAGGACTTAAAAGGCCATCTAGTTCAATCTCCTCACTTAAGAAAAATTTGTTTATTTTTATTTAATTTTTATAATTAATTTGTTCATTTTTAGTTTTTTACATTCACTTCCTTCATATTTAGAGCTTTAAATTTTCTCCCCCAAGATGGCATGCAATCTGATATAGGTTCTACTTATACATTCATATTAAACATATTTTCACTTTAGTCATGATGTAAAGAAGAATTAGAACTAATGGGAAGAACTATGAGGAAGAAGGAACAAAGCGACAAAAGAAAAGGAGAGCAGATAGTAAGCTTCCATCTGCATTCAGATTCCGAAGTTCTGTCTCTGGATATGGGCAGCATTTTCCATCATGAGTCATTTGGAATTGTCTTATGTCCTTGCATTGCTGAGAAGAGCTAAGTCTATCAAAGTCAGTCATTGCACAATGTGGCTGTTACTATGTATAAGGTTCTCCTGGTTCTGCTCACTTCACTCAGCATCAGTTCATATAAGTCTTTCCAGGTTTTTCTGAAATCCACCATCATTTCTTATAGCACAATAGTATTCCATTATATTCATATGCCACAACTTGTTCAGTCATGCCCCAATTGTTAGACTCAGTTTTTCCTATTCTTTGCCACTACAAAAGGAGCTGTTATAAATATTTTATATATGTTGATCCTTTTCCTGTTTTTATGATCTCTTTGGGATACAGACCTGGAAGTGGTATTGCTGGATCAAAGGGCATGCACATTTTTATAGCCCTTTGGGCATAGTTCCAAATTGCTCTCCATAATGGTTTGATCAGTTCACAACTCCACCAACAATGCTTTAGTGTTCCAATTTTCCCACATCTTCTCCAACATTAATAATTTTCCTGTTTTGTCATGTTAGCCAATCTGATAGGTGTGATATCAACACCCTCACTTTTTCAGCTAGGGAAACTGAGGCCCAGGGAGTGAAGTGACTTGTTGAGCATCACACAGGTAGTAAAGAATTAAGAGCCTGAGGTGAGAACACTTACAAAGTCCTTTCTACCCCTGAAATCCTACAATTCTATATTTTTATTTTCTCATTTATTAAATTACAGGTCTTACATAAAATGACTTCTCAGGTCCAGTGCTATATATATGATCTAAAGACTGAAACTGTTCCAGGATGGGTTATCTAGATTTTTTTTTTTGTGCTGAATTCATATTAAAAAAAATTCATGGCAAAAGGACATTGACTATTGCTTTTGTGATCCAGATGGTGAAAACTGCATACCTTATGAGGAGTCACCAACTGCATGGGAATGTAGGGAAGGTAAAGCCAAGAATTTAGAGGCTAGTTCTAGGTATTTCCCATGTCTTTGTCAGAGGAAACCAGAAACCAGCCACAGTATTTTTGGCTTCCTATCTGGAAGGCCTTCCCCAATGCCCATGTGACCTTGGACAAGTCACTCAACAGACTCCCTGAGACTCAGTTTCTTCTATAAATGAGGGGTTGGTCTATGATTCTCTCTATCTTAGCTTTAAAGCTGTGATCCAATGATCCTCTCTTCTCAAAATCCTGCTTCTCAAGATCCAGCTCAAATTTTATCTCTTCCATGAAGCCTTCTTATCTTAACTCAAGTCAGTTTCTTATCATTTATTATCTATACCATTATCTGGCAATTAATGATAGTCTGATTTCTTGCATTTTTATTTCTGTTTTTAGGATAGTAAGATCATAGCTGCAAAGGACCTCAGAGTCTATATAGTCTAATCATCTCATTCTACAGATGAAAAAACTGACATCCAGGGAGATAAAAGGTCTCGTTTACATTTGAGGAGATTGAAACCTAGGGTTTCAAAGGTCGCATACGTAGTATTAGTTGTAAGATAGGATTTGATCCACATTTGTCCTATTTTTGTTCTGTCTCCTTGAGGGTTAAAGTTTCCTCTCATTCTCGTTTTGGCCTTTGACATTGGAGTTCAACTATGACTCAAAGACTTTGAATTTTGTGCATTCTTTTTTTTTTTTTCCTCAAAGGGAAATTTGACTTGGCTGCCTGGTCTTGTAGTAGACATTCTTTCTTGGAAGCCGTCTTCTTCTGTACTCTCTCAGGAAGCATCATTTAATAGAATAGGGAGTGGAAGTGCAATCAGGTAACCTAATTCAAATCCTGACTCGGTTTCTTAACGTCTACCTTTGGGCAAATCACTTCTCTTTTCTGGGCCAGTTTTCCTTGCCTGAAAAATAAGGAGGCCAGATTAGATAATGTCTTGAAGATACTTTCAATTTTTCATGCAGTCAGTCTTTCTACCTTGGGAATTCAAGTTCTGTGACTGACTGCTCCAATTTGCTGTGTGACCTTGGGAAAGTTATTTAATTTTTTTCTACCTCCATGTTTCATCTGAAAAAATGGGGGCCATACTTCCTTTCTTCTCCCTGTTTTCAAGAGATCTTCTTAGAGTTCAGAAACCCAGGCTGGGATTCTAAGATGATATTGGATGATAGTCTCTATTCATAACAAAACCAATTTTTAAAAGTCTCATTATCATATTGTAAGAATTTCCTAATATTGAAAATATTACTTGTAGAAATCAGTCTCCACGTGACCTTTCTCCAGTGTCAAATCTCCAAACCTAAAGCCCTGCCTTAAATGGACTACATTCCTTTGAGGCTCAATGATATAATAGCATTTCAAAAACATCCATGCATTTGAATCACCCCAGTCTCTCTCCCTTAATATAGGTTTATTCAGCAAATTGGCTTCTAGTGGAGGGCATTGGTTTCCGTGCTACAATTTGTGGCCTATTTAACACAGACACAGGCATCTCCAAATCAGCTCTGTCAAAGGCCAAGGACATTTTTTCGGCAAAAACTTGTTGCCACATAAACAAATAGAATGATTTAACTTCAGTTTCCCCTGTTTTTTGGATTGACAACAAGTGCTAAGAGGAAGACAGTTAGCCAGAAAGCAGGCCCTGGGCAGTGAGGAGCCCAGAAAGAGATGGACAGTTGTTGGCTCTGGCTCCCAAATGGGGATGAGGCTGGGAGTGAGCTCAGGCAGGGAAGGGACATCTGGAAAAACTATTTTTTGCATATTTTGTTCATAGGCACAGAGCTTGGATTTCATAGCAGATAAGATAGTACCTTGAATTCATCTTGATAGTAGCCTGAAAATAAATTGTCTCTCTCTCTTTCTGTCTCCCAACTTCCTCTGCCTGTCTGTCTCTTTCTGCCTCTCTCTTTCTCTCTTTCTGTCTCTCTCTGTCTTCCTGGTGCACCCCCACCCATACATGTATCTGTTGTCTCTTTCAACATTCTTTCACTCTTTACAACACACAGAGGCACACATACACTTTTATTCTCCTTTAGCGTATAATAATAACTAGCATTTGTATAGTGCTTAAATATTTGCAGAATGTTTTACATCTGTTAATCTTACTCGGTCATCAGAAAAAACCCTGTGAAGTAGGTGCTATTTATTGTTACGGTTTCACTTTGTAGATAAGGCAACAGAGTCAGAGAGTTAAATGACTTACCCAAGGCCACAGAGCTAGTTAGGGACTAAGGCAAGATTCAAACTCAGGTCATCCTGAAATCAAGTTGAGCTGCCCACTATGTCACCTAACTTTCTCTAAATTTAGGCTCATAGACTTAGATCTGGAAGGGTCCTTAGAGGTCATCCAGTCTCATCATTTTCCATTTATCTTCCTTCATTTCTCCTGTTACCCACTCTTGGCTCTACTCTTTTTCTTAGCTGGTCCTGACTAAAACTCCAATAAGGATCATTTAAGAATAAAAAAGCATTTTAGAGTCTTTTGCTTTTCTTTATATTTCCAGCGTTTAGCACAGGGCCTGGCACAAAATAAGAAGGAAATAAACATTTTAAGCTTCTGTCACGTACACTAATTGCTTTACAAATATTTTCATCATTTGCTCCTCATAACAATCCTGGAAAAAAGTATTATTATATCTTATTATACCCATTTATACCCTATATATTATACCCATATATATATATATATATTATGTATTATATCTTATTATACCCATTTTAGGGATTGGAGCAACTGAGGCAGGCAAAAGTTAAATAATTTACCCAATGTCACACAACTTGTAAGTATCTGAGGTGGGATTTGAATTCAGCTCTTCCTGACTCTGGGCCCAGCACTCTATCCACTCAGTCACCTACCTAGCCACTGCCTTGTATGATGTGCTTAATAAATGCTTATTGACTGATTAACTATGTAAAGACTTATTGGGGTTTCAGTGAATAAGTTTTCTTATTTTAGACTGACTTGCAACAACTATGCCATAGATTAAAGAAGTGATTCTAAGGCTCTGTGCTCTAAACTGGACATTTGAAGACCTGGGTTCTAGTTATGTGACCTTAGATAAACCATGGGATCAAAGGATCACAAATTTTGAGCTAGAAAAGACCTTGGAGTTCAATTAGTTCAAGACTTTGATGAGGAAAATGGGTCCAGAGAGTTGAAGGAACTTTGTCCTAGGTCACTCAGGTAGCAAATAGTAAAGCCAAATTCTAAACCAAAACATCCTGATTCCAAATCTAGCATCCTTTCCCACTCTATTATGCTGCAATAAATATCTGGAGATGTATGGGTCCTTTCTCTCTTTCGCCTTTATCTCTTTGGGGCATATCCAGCCTGAACTCTTAAACCTAGATTGCTGCTCTAATATTTGGAACTGGGCTTGCTCTCATCACATTATTTCTTCTTCTACCCTTTCCTGGCTATTCATATTGGACCCTTTTGACCAAATTTTGGACTCCCAACATTTCTATTTTGGTTAACCCTCAAGGCATTTACAACTATTTTTGATTTTGACTTTAGACTGGGCTATAGCCTCCCTTCCATTTCCATTCCTAGTCCTGGGTGTAGTATCTCTGCTCTCTTTACTTCAATAGCCTTCAACCTCTAGCCCAACTATCTACTTGTCCAATCCTTTGGCCCATCATGTGTGGTTGGTCATTGAACTTCCCTAATATCTAGTGGTGGGACGTGGCACCTGGTTTTTCTAACCAGGTTCTTTGCTTCACCCTTCTTTACTTCACCATGCCTTCTATTCCTACACACTTTCTGGCCTATGGTCTTTTTGATGGTCAACCAACTCTGTATTTGTAAATAGTCCAATAGGTGGAATGCCAGTGAAATCATTTCATGAAAGTAAAAAAGTAAGAAACTTGAACAACAGTGTATGGGATGGAAAACAAGACCAATTATTCCATATTTGATAGGGGATTGGTTGGTTTTTGCCATGACAATTCCTCCATGTACAGTTTTTTTTTAAGTAAAAGGTCAAATAGAAAAATGCACAGGTTAACAGACCCAAATTTGATTTTTCATTATTGGAATTGTGCTGTTGGGAATTTTGAGGATTTTGTATTTTTGTGTTAAACTTTATTATGAGGAGGGAAAATATTCTGTAGAGGAAAAAGCTTGCTCACCATGGAGCTAAACTCAAGGGAGTGCTTTAGGCTGTGAAATATGGCTTCCCATATCCTAGTTCCAGACTGAGAGTACTTATTGCTTGGAATAGGCAACCTGGAAAAAGTGAGGTGCTCTGAAGTTGAGGATTTTCTCATTGTATTAGAGGACATCCTTGATTTTTAAATTTTCAATTTTTTTAAAGATCTAATTGCATGTCAGTAGCGAGTGCATAAAGGTGCTCATAAATCATCTACCTTGATGTGACTTTAACCTTCTCCCTTCTTCCTCCTGCTCCTCAATGTGTCAGTTGTGATTTATGCTGAAGCCAATGGAATGGGCCAAAATACATAAGGTCAGAAGCCAAACTGATTGGGAGAAGGTTGGAGACTTATTAAGATAAAAATTTGTGTGATCAACTATTATAGAAGTAAATTTCTCATACTGAGACTCAAAACAAATGATATTTCTCTGCTAAAGGATTAGAAAATCACAGGAATCCAGTACAGGCCTCAGAGAAGAGCTTTTGGGATACAACCATAGTTTGGGAGTGAGATGTGGATGATAACTCAGCAAAGGATACTGAGAAAGAATAGTCTATATAGAAAGGAGGAAAATCCAGAGAGGAAAAGGTGTCAAGGAGAAAAGGGTGGTCAGTCCATGGCATCAAATGTTGTAGGGAAGTCAAGAAGGAGGAGGAATAAGAAATGATCATTAGGGAGTAGCTTCAGTTGGGGGATGAGATCAGAAACCAGAAAAGAATGAGAGAAGAGGAAGTATGACCATCAAGCAAAGATGACTTTTTCAAGGATTTTAATTGGAAGGACAGGAGAAAAATAGGACAACAACCAGCAGAGATGATAGGATAGGAAGAAGTGAGGGTTTTTTAAGGATGAGGGCTAATTGGGCTTATCTATAGTTAACGGGGAAAGAAAGGAGGAATTAAAGACAGACAGAGACAGACAGACGGACACATAGAAACAGAGACAATGAGAGAAAGAGATAGACAGAGAGACAGACAGGGACAGAAAATAGAGACAGAAACCTCAAGAAGTGAGAGGGAAAGGGAAGGAAGGAGGGAAGGGGAGGGGAAAAGAGAAGAGAGAGATGGGCAGGAGAGAGAAAGAGAGAAAGGATAATAGATAGGGGATGGGATGAGATCAAGGATATATATAGAAGTACTGACCTCAGCAAGAAGGACCACTTTATCAGAGACTGAAGTAAAAAGGATATTGTGGATGATAATGTGTGTATGTAGAGTGAGAGATAAGGGTGAGAGAAGAGGAAGATTTTTGGCAATAGATTTAATTTTCTCAGTAAAGTCTGAAAAGTTCTCAGATGAGAAGATAGAAGGGGTGTTGTGGGAGGCCTGAAGAAAGAAGAGAAAGTTTGAAGTAGTCATTGTATGACTGAGATAGAAAATTAATTAACTGAAGGAACTGGGAATATTTAGCCTGGAGAAGACAGGACCTGGGTGGGGAGAAGAGGGCAGGATAGCTTTCTAAAAATATTGGAAGAGCTGTTATGTGGAAGAAACATATTTTCTCTTTTTGACCTCAGAGGACAAAATTAGTGTTCCAAAGAGGAAACCTTAGGCTTGATATAAAGATAAAAAATTTCCTAGCTAGAACTGATCAAAAAAGAAATAGGTCATGGGGCAGGGGGAGGGGAGGAGGTCTTAAAGCAAAGGCTGAATGGTTCCCTGTACAAATATAGCATGGACTAGATGGCTCCTGGGAGGCCTTCTTACTCAGATTCTGTAACTGTGAGGACCTAAAGCAAATGAGATCCTTTTAACTGGAGAAGAAATTGGCAACTTTTTGAAAGAGAGAAGAGTAATTGGGGACAGAGGAGTATTATTCTTATTCATATAAAAGATGTATCTAAAATTTGGTACAGTTTTAATCTCTCTCTCTTCTCTCTACTCTATTTATTACATAAATAAATTTCCTATAATATAAATGAATATTTCTATTAAGTTGTATTTAAATTTGTGTTTAAAGTACAGTTTTAAGCTTTACATATAAATATTGGAAGGTCTGTTCATATTTACATTATCCAGTATATAATACAAATCATATAATATATACTGTTATTAAATAATGTATGATTTAATATAATATACGGCTTTAAGCTACACTAAGTCTTTTGGAACACCCTGCATATTAACATGTACGTGTATATGTGTTTATATGCATAATGTTTATGTGAGTATTATTCCCTCTTACTCTTCTTTGAAAACCTTTTAAAGAAGGATAACAGAGAATAATATTCTTATTAATATGTATACATGTCTATGAATAAGAATGCATATTTATATATATAAATATATGTATTATATATGCATATATGAATATTCCTCCCTCCATTCCCAATTATCCTTCTCTTTCGGAAGGTTGCTAACCCCTTTTCTAGATAAAAGGGTCTCATTTACTTTACATCCCTACAGTTACAGAAGCATAACCATAGAACCACTGAGTTAGAAGGGACCTCAGAAATTGTCTAGTGCCTTTCTCTCTCTCCAAAGTGCATGTATACACACATATGTACACATATTTATATCTATGTATTTATGGTAAATACATGGGCATACACACACAGAGTATCCCAAAAGTCTTAGTGCAATTAACCTTAAAGGTTAAAACTGCCCAAATAATTTTAGAATGTATTTATTGTGGTTTCTGTGTTTTATTGAATCTGTGATTTAATCAGCTTAGGAATCTCCCAGTGAAAAACTTCCAGATGGAAGAGAGGTGTTAGACAGTAGTTGTTCTGAAAAAAGATCCTGGGGGTGGTAGTGGACTTCAAGTTCAATATGAGTCAGCAGAGATATATGGCAGCCAAAAATGTTAATGCAATCTTGGCTGCCTTAGGAAAGACCTAACTTCCAGGAATAAGAAAGTGGTTGTTCCTCTGTACTCTGCCCTCATCAGACCACCTTTGGGGTATTGTGTTCAGCTATAGGGGCCACAGTTTAAGAAAGGCATTGATAAGATGCAATGTCCAGAGGAAGACAACCAGGATAGTAGTAGTCCTTGGTCCTGTATCGTAAGAGGATCAGTTGTAGGAACTAGATTTTTAGCCGAAGAAAAGAAGACTGGCCAGAGACATCATAGTTGTGTCCAAGTATTTGAAGGGCTATTGAGTGGAAAATGGATCAGATGTGTTCTGTTTGATCCTAGAGAGTGCAACAAGGTGGTGAAGTGGAAAGAGAGATGACGGGACTAAAAAAATGACCAAACAACAATTTGGCCAGAGAAGGCAGAAGCGGGAACAACAGGTAGAAGTTATAAAGCTAAAAATACAGGCTTGAGGTCAAGGAAAAACTTTTTAACAATTACAACTGACCGAAAGTATATATAATGGGTTATCTGGGAAATGGGGTGGTTTTTCAAATCAATTCAATTGAATAAACATTTATGAAGCTTCTAATATAAGTCAGTCGCAGTGCTGATGGATGTGGATTCAAATTAAAAACAGAAAGTCAGTTCCTGCCCTCAAGGAGCTTACAATCTAATGGGGGTGGGGGAAGACCACGCACAAAAGGAAGCTCTTGGTTTTCCCCTTCTGGGGAGTCCTTTAAGTGGAGGCTGGGAATCAAAGTGTCAGGTGAGTTGTACTGGAGGATTCCCTCTAGATGTGGGTGGGGCGGTGGGAGTGGCTGCTAAGGTTCCTTCAGACTGTCAAATCTTCCGATTTTTTCAGTATAGGATCTCCTCCAACTCTAACATTCTATCATCCTGGGAGTCAACTCGCCCCGGAAAAATTCCAATACTCTCTTAAGATTTCTCTTTAGTGCTGCGATTCAGTTCAAGCTTAGGAAGCCCTTCCCAGGGCTGAAAGGAAGCTAGTTGCTTCATAAAATCTCTTCCCTTGCCTAGAAAGAAGCACACTCAGGCCATCTTGGACTAAAGATCTCATGACTGAGCTACGGCTGTTGTTTGTCCTTCATTCTCAAAGAGGACCATGACATTATGGAGGTGATGCCATGATGTGCAAGTGATTTGGATTTTAGTAAGAGAGGGCAGTGCCAGGTCACAAACCTCACTTTCTCCTCTGCAGCCATCTGGGCCCAGTGGCCAGATATAGATCAGGACAATTGGAGATGGCCCCATCTGTGGTAGAATGCCTTGGCCTTTCAAACTAAGGTTTTTTCCAGGTCTCAGCATGACTTAGGCAATACCCATTCAATTCCTTTTCTAACTCTAAGTCCTACGATTCTATGAAAGATCAAGGGACCTGCAATGAATGTGTTTCTCGAACACACTCTGACACTGAATAGCGTCACATAGTTCTCAGATGGAACGTACAGTTGGCCAATCAGTGAGAGCCAGAACAGGTCCAGATGACTCCTAAATTCCTTCCAACTCTAATTTAATAATTAAAATTTATTAGGCACCTGCCAAGCACTGTGTTAGATCTGAGGGTAAAGACAAAAAATGAAAGTCCTTGACATGGATTTCCATTCTACTGGGCAATATAACATGTGACAGATAAGTAAAACAAAGCAATTTTAGAAGGGGCTGGGGCTAGGGAGGCTAGGTGGTGTCATATTGCACAGAGGCAGGAAGCCTCATCTTCATGAGTTCAAATTCGGCATCAGACACTTACTAGCTGTGTGATCCTGGGCAAGTCATTTAACCCTGTTTGCCTTAGTTTCCTCATCTGTAAAATGAGCTGGAGAAGGAAATGACAAACCACACCAATATTTTTGCCAAGAAAACCCCAAATGGGGTCATGAGGAGCCAGACATGACTCAAAATTACCTGAACAACTGGGATTGGGACTGGAGAAGAGAAAGAGACAGAGACAGAGATGGAAAGAGACAGGCAAACATAAAGACACACAGAAAAATCACTAACAAATAAACTTCTGCAATTGCTAAAGGTTAGAAGGAGATTCCATAATATGCCAAGGGACTTAATTTCCCTGAATGACTCATTGTCAGTATAGCCTTCCTTGTGACTGAATGTAATCCTTCAGCTATGTTTTAGGCCAATTGACCTCTTGTTTAAAATCCAGTCAAATTAGGGAGGATCTGCTCACTCTCCTCTGCCCAACAACTCTTTATAGGATGTGTGGAAGGTTATTAAATCACCCTTCTGCTTCCTGGAGGGTAAGGGGTCCTTTGGGAATGAGGTCTGTTCTCCCAGAAGCAGCCTATTTGACAGGGAAACCAAGCAACACATGAGTGAAACCACATCATGCTAAGAGAATCTGAAGTCTCTTTTTCCCGTAAGAATGTATATAAAAGCCAGCCACATTTTTTTAAAGCCTACAAAAAGTATTTCAGCACTCTCCTGGAAGACTGAGACGTGCTGTTCCTCATGGAAAAATTCCTCAGCACAGTTGAGTTTTTACGGCTAAATTATAATTTGTGGTAGACAGATATTTTCTGAAGGGTCCATGACTTAAGGCTGCAACAATGGATGAAATGCTGATGATCATGGTCAGATGGGAGAGTGGCAACCTGCTGGGATCTGGCCTCCATTTTCTTTCTTTTAAAAATAGATTTTTAGTGAGTTTTTTTTTTTTGTTTTTACGTTGACTAAATTCCTCCCTGTATCCTTGCAAGAGAGATGGAATTAAAACTGATAAACACATAGAAAAATTTGATGTCCCACTCCCATGGATCACCATCATTGCAGAGTAGCAGGAATCAAGGGCATCATCTCATGTCTCTTCTTTGGGGTCAAGCTTTTTGGTTATACTTTTGTATATATTAATCACTTCATGGTGGTTGTTTTTATCCTTTGCATTTTTACAGTCAGTATATATTGTTTTCCTGATTCTATTCACATCACTTTGATTCTTTCTAGCCTCTTCTGTATTTATCTCTTGTCATTTCTCAAAGCAAAATAATATTCAGTTTGTGTGACACGATTTGTTTAGCCATTACCCATCAATGGGCATCCACTTTGTTGGCAGTCTTTTGTTACCACCAAAAGTGTTGCAACACATATTTTGGTGTATCTGGCCTCCTTTCTTATTGCTCATTCCTCTACTCTTACTTTGTACTTCTAGGTTCCCCCCCTTCAGTAGCTACTGTCCTGCTCTCTCAGCAGGCAGCAGACAGAAGGATGTTATCCAGTGATTAGATGAGATCTGAATCTACCACTATCAAGTTCTCATTTTCTCTATTTTCTCCCTGTTTCTCCTTGACTCTCTTGATCTCTCCATTTGGTCATGTGCCAGGATTCTGTGTGTTATACATATTGAATGTGAGGGGAAGTTTAAATTGAAAGAAGGAAAATTCAGGAAATCTCCCTCAGTCCTAAAAGGGAAATTAGTGAAGTCACAGTTCAACCAAGCATATAATGAAAGGCTGATGGATGTGCTGATGAAAAAAGGCCGGAGAAGGAAAGAGCAGGTTCATCTCAGGCATCTGTGTAGTATCGATGCTAACTTACAAAAATCCTGCCTCCTTTACAGAAAAACTGTCAAGAAGTCTGCCTAGTGCCTGATAGACACTCACCCAGGCTGCTGTGCATATAGCACTGGGGATCTGAGAGTCAGATGGATACTATCTTAACAAAATTGGAAATAGGAAATTATATATTTTCACAACAGATCAATTAAAGGACGTCAGTAGTGGAAAGTCCAGTGACTGGACTTGAAGTCAAAAGTCCCAGGTTTTCATTTCAGCTTCATCAATTACCAGCTTTGAAACTTTGGTGTTAAACTGAATAGATTTTCTGAGCCTCACTTTTCTCATCTGTGAAATGGGGATAATAACACCTACATAGTTTACTCAACATTCAAAATCTACTTCAAAGTCAAAATGAAATCATCTGTGGGAAAGCCCTTTAAAACTTTAAGAGCTATCTTAGATATGCAAAGAAGTATAGAGGGAGTTTCACTTTGTCCAGAATTATCATAGATCCCTCCCTTTTCATAGATGAAGCCTCACATCTGGTCATTTGTTCAAAAGGGCTTCTTTGTTGACATTGTGTTGTTGAAATTCATGTGAATGTTGCCCACAGAGGGCCTTTTGATTCCATTCTTGAATGTTAACTGTTTCATAGGCTCCGTATAGGTATATTTGACAAATTCAATAGTATGTGTCTGTGATCAGTCTTCACTATTGCTTGTTAAATGATGTCTATTTTGTTCCAAAAGTAGTCTGTAGGTTTTCAACCTGTATATCACATGCTCTAATAATGTGTATTACTAATCCTCCTCTTTTTTTTGATGAGTATTTTTTTCTAGCTGCCTTAAAAGGATGGGTTCTATGATTCGTATGTATGTATGTATGTATCTATCTATCTATCTATCTATCTATATCTATATCATCTATCTCTACCTCTATCTTTCTATCTCTCTCTCTATCTGTATTTATGAGAATACATTCTAAATATATTATGACCCATTTTGTAGTAGAAGACATACATCGATATTACATAAGTGTTAACTGAATTTAACGTATTTTTGTTTAGCTTTGATCTGAGAAAGGAAATAAAGGCGGGAGTAAAGAAGGAAGCAAAGAATAAAGAAATGCAAGGGGAAGGAAGAAGGGAAGGAAGGGAAAAAGGAAGGAAGAGGGAGGGAGAGAACAAGGGCAAGAAGGAAGGAAGGAAAGAAAGAGGGAAAGAAGATAGAAAGGAAGGAAGGAAGGAAGGAAGAAAGGAAGAAAGAAAGGAAGGAAAAACACAGTTATTTGTTGAGTACCTGCCTGTGGGGCAGAGCCAGAAGGGAGAAGAAGACTGACTGGTCTAGATCCCTCAACAAAATAGAGGTCTCCCCAGGAAGAACTCACCAATGGGAAAAGAGTAAGGGCCTTACAGAGGGATAATCCATGGTAAGAAGGTCCTAGTGGAAATCAGGTGTTCTACAGTAAATGGGTAGTAAAAAGTTCTGAGGGAAGCCCCAGAATGAGATGAGATGAGAACTACAGTATGCCTCTTAATGTATCCTACCACTTTCTCTTTGATATGTTTATGCTCAAAATGTCTTTTCTGGAGAAGAAAAGGGTATTTTTAAGTATTGCCTTCATCTACTGGTTTAATGCCACCTCTGGATGACAGCTTTAAGCCTCTGATCTTTATCTTTCATTGGAATATATTAAGAATTGTGTGCAGGTATTGAGTCCAAATGACATTTGACTGGAGAAAGATTCTACAAGATGAAGGAGCTATTTGATGGGTTTTTCAGTGGTACCACATAACTTTATTTCAGTCATGAAATTCAAATGATTAATAAATGTTTTGATTTCTTAAATTTAGGAAGCATACTTTGTTATTTTTAGTGCAAAGATAATGGACT
>CM053582.1:400242063-400260851 GCA_028627135.1 Pseudochirops cupreus | reverse complement strand
TAGGGGCAGGAAAAATAGTAACAACTGGGAGAGGGTCATCAGGAGAACCCTTCTATAGGAGGGGATATGTAGTGAAGGAAGCTAAGGGTTCACTGAGGTAGAACTGAGGAGAGATAATTCTAACAATTGGGGAGAGCCTAGGAAGAGAAGGAAGATGGAATGTTGTTTACAGGGAGTAAGTAGTAAGCAGGAAAACGGGGCAGCTAGGCGATGCAGTGGATAGAATGCCATGCCTGGAGTCCGCAAGGCTAATCTTCCTAAGTTCAAATTTGGCCTCAGATACTTCTAGCTATGTGACTCTGGGCAAGTCACTTAACCTCATTTGCCTCAGTTTCCTCATCTATAAAATGGACCAGAGAAGGCAAACTGCTCTAGTAGCTTTGTCAAAAAAACCCCAAATGGAGTTATGAAGACTTAACTCTTCATATCAAGACTTAAGTGAGCAACAACAAACAGGACAGTTTGTCTGAAGCATGGAATATATGAGGAGTAATGGACAATCAGTCTGGTCTTTTGACTCTGTTTTCTTCAATCAATTTCATTTCATACAAATCTTCCTACCTCCTGAAATGATTCTCTTCTTCCAAGTCCAAAATCAGGTATCCCTTCCTCCAGGAAACTTAAATTGTTCATCCCAGATGGGAATAATCTTTTTATTCTTCAAATTTCTCAGCATTTTGCACCATCAGTCAATCAACCAATAAACAATTTATTAAGCACCTACTATGGGCCAGTCCCTGTGTTAAATTCTGGGGTTACAAAAAGAGGCAAAAGACAGTACCTTCCCTCAAGGAGTTTACAATCCAATCCTTTATTGAATGCAAACACCTTCGGGAAGGGTAACAACTGAAAGCAGTTATTGATCAAGATCTAAGCCAGGTGTAGCTGGGGACAAAGCTCTTCTAGATTGGGACAGGGCAAAAACCGTGAAAGAGAGTAGTATAAAGAGTAAAGAGGGGCAGCAAATGCAGGGGACCAAGACTGCTCTGCATTTTTGCCAGGTGGAATTTTAACTGAAGGAAAAAGATGGTCACACTGATCTTTGAGGATATAACTCAACAGTCCTGAACACTGACATCTTTCCTGCCTATCACACATCTCTGCGATCTGAGATTCCGTTTAAGCTGAAACCATTACAACACTCTTTCCTGGGTCTTGTGTATTCATTTCTACGAGTTGAAAAGTATCAACTCTCACTATGGTTTTTTTCATGGTTCTTTTCCTTGCATTCATCTATTTTTTTTCTCTTGTATGTCCTGATGTCATGGTCTGTCCTTTCACCAAATCACAGAATTTCAAAGTTAGAAGGTGTCAACCTGAAGTAAAGAGGACTACCAAAATACCAACAAGGAAAATCTTTAATCAAGGTAAGGAAACTGCACTTTGGAACACCACGGCACTAGGGTATTGAAGTGCCTGGAAGGGATAGAAAGGTCAGGGTTTAAATATACTTAAATACACAATAGGGAGGGAATCTCATAGAAGGCACAGAATCTTGAAGCTGTTACATAAGCTGTTTTGCAAAATACCTGAATGTCCATAAAAAAGATTGGGGAGATTGGGAGGGAGAGGGGTGGTTAACTTCTGGTTAGAACAGTGGACTCCAGGTACAACAACAGGGAGTTTCCAGAGAAGCCATAAGATTGGCTCCAACTGGTTCAACCTGCTCTGATCGTGGGGTCAGGGTCAGATAGCTCTTCTATGGTTGCATTCAAAAAAGGAGTCTCAGAGGCCATCAGGCCCAGCCTCTGGAACTGAATAGAAATTTCCTCAGGAGTGCGCTGGAGCCAACTCATATACTCTTGTGAGGGCAAATTGTTAACTTTTCAGTGTGAGCTGAAATTGGCAACTTGGAAATTAGCAAAATCTAGAAATTAGGGCTTGATTTATTATTTTATTGAATGTCTAGACTTAAGAAAGAGAGAAAAATTTAATAATGCAGATTAAACTTCAAAATGTGTCATTCATGCTTTTTTTAAAGAGCAGGGTTTGTTAAAAAAAAAATTTTACCAGTATGCCCTTGCTTGATGACTATTAGCTATATAGCTTTTTTTTGCTTGAAGAACTCTAGTAACACAGAGGCAGCCAAATCCACTTTGAGATAGTTTTAATTGTTAGGAAGTGTTGTTTTTATTTTTCTTTTCTCAGACACCAAGCCTAAATCTGTCTCTCTGAAATCTCTACCCTCTGATCCTAGTTCTGGCCTCTGAGACCAAGTTCGACAAATCTAATCTCTCTTCCATGTGACAGATCTTCACACTTGAAGAGAGAGTAATCTATTATACCCCTTCCCTGTCTTCATTTTTATAAGTTAAATATCTCCAGTTCTAATTTTAATCCTCATGGTTTCTTGCCTTTCTGGTTCTTGTCCTCTAGACCTGCTCTGGTTTGCCAGTAAATAACCTAAAATGTTCTGCCAGGAGGTGAACACAATAGGTGGGTCTAACCAGAACAGAGTACTTTGTGACTACCTATGAAAGTCACATAGTTAGTGTTTAATAAATGCACAGAGGCTGGCACATGACAAAGGCTTACTAAGTGTTTGTTGATTGCCTGTCTCTCTTTTTGTTCTTCACTTTAATTGAATGAAATGGGGTCCTCCTTTGATAAGCTCATTTTGTACCATCAGGGATGGGTAAGTCAGGAGACCAAAGAAGAGAGAAGATACTGAAAGTGAAATTTAAAATAATTCTGAATCAAAGTGAATGGCTACAGATCCCAGATAATCATTCACAAAGGGATTCTGCTTGTCCCTTAACCAGTTAGAAGGATTTCAAGAGAATAGGTTGGCCACTTGAAACCTGGAGGAGAAGCAATAGGAGGAAGGGATAACAGGGTACACAATTGCAGAACAAACCGACAACAATTTCCCAGTCTTGTCCTGGACTAAACATTTCTCCCAAGCTACCAAACACAAAATGCTTTCCTTTTAAAATTTTTCTTCTTCATGCAACTTCAGTACAAAGGCTGTGAGGAACAGATGTTCTATTGGTGAGCTTAAGACTGGCAATTCACACAGGGTCTTGTGACGTGGCATAAATGAAGGCAGATATCTTGGCTTTCCGTCCTGTCACATGGCTGGAAAATGGACCGTGTAGAAGTAAACAAAGACTCCATGACACCATGTCTGGCTCAGGAGGTCGGGGACTGGGGGGTGGGGTGTTAAATTCTCTAGGGTGGGCCAATATCTTGGCGTTTATTATCATCTCATTGAGTCCTTTATTAATGACTTTGGGAGTGAGTAAACAGCTTGATAATGAAATTTTCAGATGATCCTAAATGGAGAGATGGGACAGATACCAGCAAAACCAGAAGAATAACATAAAGGAGTTAGGGATACAGGAAGGGAAGATGAAAGGCAGATACAATGGGAGAATCATCTTGGAAAAATGCAAACTAATCCATCTGGGTAGAAATGATCTGAAAACCAGACACCCATTGGCTGCTCAATCCTGGAGAGAAGTACCAGTCATGGTTTCTCTATTGACCTTACTTTATGTTTAGATACATGTTTCTTCTGTGAGTTCTAGTATCCAAACCCAGGATTATGGAGGGAGAGAGAAAGATGTTGGTCCTTCTAAGGTGCTCCCATCATGGGTATGACTTGACTTTACATAGACTACTCCTTTTCCAGATTCCTGCTTCCTCAACCCAAATACATGCACACAATATTCTTACCTCTCCAAAGTTGCTTTAGGATGGCCAGAAAGACAGCCTGATGTAGAGGATAGTGCACTGGATTTGGAGTCAGGCAAATCTGAGTTCAAATCCCACCTCAGACACTAGTTTTGTGATCCTAAGCAAATCAGTTAACCCAGTCTGTGCCTCAGTTTCTCTATCTGAGAAATTAAGTAGTTGGATTCATATTCTAAGGTTCCTTCCAGCTCTAAAACTGTGAATTTGTGAGAATAGAATTATAATTGTTAGTACAAGTGGCAAGAACAAGTGTCTAGTGTGATACAGGAAGCATACTAATAATAAGAAACTTCCTCAGAGCCAAGATACCCAAAGTTGGTATGGTCTTTAAAAAAAAAAAACAAAACTTCTGGGTTCCTGATACATCAAAGAAAATGTATTCTATACTCTGGACAACAGTTGCATGGGATGAGGCGAGTTCTAAAAATGTCCAAAGCATGCACTGTTTAGATGCTGCAAAATAACAAATTCTGAAGAAATTTGATATCATTTGTTACTTTGTCCCACGAGCCTTATCATGGAAGTACTTCCTTTTAATGTCTCTTGTTAAATCTCTATAATTATGATCTGACGATGATCAGAGAGTCTAACATTTTCCAAAATGCTCTGGGAGCTGACGTTTTTATAAGCTTGGAAAGTGCTCTATTTTGGAAATTCCTGTTTGAGACCCCATTGAACATTCTTAATGTTACAATACCATTAACTTGCAACATTCTGAAGAAAAACAGACTTGTTGGCTTCTTTCATCCTGGAATAAAAAACAGTATGACACGTGCTGTAGTTTTCCTAAAAGTTCATCATTTTGTTGTGAGTTGCCTCTCCAATTAGAAAAATGAGACCAGAAGACAAATTCCTGCATGTGTTAAATGCGTACATGAATGAATGAATGAATGAATGAATGAAAAAAATATGTAAAAGTAATTGCTATGTACCAGGCACTGGGGAAACAAATACAAAAGTGAGACAGTCTTTTCCCTCAAGGAGCTTCCATTCTAATAAGGGAAGTTCTAAAACCATTTATAAAGTGCCCAAATATCAGATTTGGCTACTGGGAGGTCCCTTTTACTTTTGGATGGATTTTTTGTCTCTACCCATTTGTAGGCAAGAAAAAAAATCCCCTAAAATAACTTGGAATAAAGAGTTTAATCTTATTTAATGTGTTAATATTGTTTCCCTCATTGTAATCTCCCAAACTGTCTTACAGCTGATATGAATGAGTATTTCTCGAGCTGTGGAAATCTGTTGAGCAGTTTGTCTTCTTATTGACGTTCATTGGATTACGTAAGTACCGGAGGGTCTGAAACAAATCTGTGATGATATTACAAACACCAACACTGAAACATTAAAAAAGACCATCCCAACATAAGAAAAATGAAATTGCTCTTGTGGTAATCTTCAAGTCCCTTCCTAAAATTTTCAGTGCCTGGTATATAGTAGGTACTTAATAAATGTTTATCGACTTGACTTAAAACCGCTTGACAACATGGACAGACTGGGGAAAAAAGACTTTGGTAGGAAAAAAAGCCAAAGGAGTCAACATTCTGAGTTTGTGAGTATGTATGGAGGTGGTAGCATCATCTAAGGACTCGTAGAAAAGACCTGCTCTCACTTGTGAGGCCTTCCAGAGAAGAGCTGCATTTTTAATGGCAAGTAATCAATTAATGAATCAATTAAGATCTATTGGGGAGATTTACTGTATACTGTGAGGGAATAGTGATGTCCAAAGAAATATATGTTCCCAGACTCCCAGGAGGTAAAATTTCTCTGGGGAGATAAAATCAACGCAGATAACGCAATTGAAGGGTGATTGATGCTGGGATCAAATGCTTAGATAAAATGTTTAGATGATGGAATCTTTCAGAGTTCATAATAATAACAATACTTACTTATTTAAGTGCTTTTAGACTTACAAAGCATTTTCCTCCCACCTTTGGAAGGGAAAAGTCCAAATTGTCTTCTCAGTTTCCTCACTTTCTCTTCCCCTCATGGCAAACTCAGGAAAAAAGATGTGTCAGGGAAGTGATAGTATATTCCTCTCTAACTCATTTGTGTCAAAAGCTGTGATGTTCTCTTTCTTATCAAGAGGTTTTCTTGTTCTTAAAGTACCACAGATTTGGTGCCAGAAGAGGATCTTAGAAGTCATTGTGCTTCCCCTCCCATCTCCCCTCTTTGCTTTTACTGTGGCCTAGAGAGAATAAGGGACTTGACCACAATCTCACAGCTAATAAGAATGTGAGACAGGATTTAAACTCAGTTCTTTCTCAATTCAGGGGCAGTACTGTACCCATTATACCACCTATTCACCCTGTCTCCTTGTCTGTTGAAGATAATAGGGTAAAAACTCTAATTTACCTCAAGTACTAAAGATTAACTGCTGTCAAAGGCTCCCAGCTTTTGATAAAAGCCTTTTGGTTGCTGGAGTATTATTAAAATGTTTTTGAATGTACTAGGCTGTGATTTGCTTGGCATAAGTAACTCCTGATGAGGAAACTCCCTCTACCAATACTGATTGGAATCTCTTCTTCATATTT
Source organism: Pseudochirops cupreus (assembly GCA_028627135.1). Classification (NCBI taxonomy): domain Eukaryota; kingdom Metazoa; phylum Chordata; class Mammalia; order Diprotodontia; family Pseudocheiridae; genus Pseudochirops; species Pseudochirops cupreus. Next base: position 400,254,624 of record CM053582.1, on the reverse strand, counting down.
TAGACAGTTGCTTTGGATGCCAAGAGGCTAAGTGATTTTTGCTACAGTCAAACAGCGGGATTATTTAGACAGATCAATTAATCAAATAACTGGTTAGATGAATTGAGGTGTTTTTTTCATAGTTACTATTTGTTATTTCTTGGTCATTAGCCTGTTAGTTCCTTAGATTTCTAAGGCCTTGGTTGATAGTGACCAAATTCTATAAATGATAACAATAGCCAGTCTGACGTGTGGTTCAGTCAGTCATTTTGAAAGAGAATGGGAGGTAGGGTTCCATAATGAATAGGCCTTGGACTTAGTGTAAGGAAGAACTGTGTTCAAATCCTGCCTCTGACACCTCCTACCTGTGTGACTGTGGCCAAATTATTTAAACTTTTCCTCATCTATAATATGGGGATGATAACACCATAACTTGGGGATGGTAACTGCCTCACATGATTTCTATAAGAGTTTAATGAGCCAATGTATGTGAAGTGCTTTGCAAATCTTAAGTTGCTATGTAAAGGGTAGTGTAATAAAAGGACAATGTGATATGGCAGGGGAGAGAATGTAGCTAGAACAGTGGACTGAGTCTTAGACTAAGGAAGAATTGGTTTCAAATTCCTTCTTTGACATCTACTAACTATTTGACAATAACCCACTTGTTTAATTTCCCTGATAATCTGTTCCTTCATATGGAAATAGAGATGATAATGATAGTGGTACCTATCCTAGTTGTGAGCCTTCAGTGAGATGATCTATGTAAAGGACTACAGAAATGTGACTTGTCAATATTTTAAACTTGTTTTATTGACATCTTTTATTTTTATACCACCTGTGTTCCTTACTGCATCCATCCCCTCTCTCCTACCCAGTGAGCTATCCCTTATAACAAAACAGCAAGAAAAAAGAATATAAAAACAATATATCCAACAAGACAGTATACGCAATATTCTACAACTATGCCTCTGCAAATTGAAAGGAGGAAGACTTTTTTCCTCTTTTTTGAACAGTTAAGCTTGATCTTTGTATGTGTTCAGTTATCATTTAAAAAATTCTTTTAATTTATCTTGTGATAGTCTTTATGGACATTGTTTTCCTGGTTCTACTTACTTAACTCATCAGTTCATGTAAGTCTTGCAGACTTATATTAATTTATCAGAATTATCAGAATTCTTCATATTTATTTTTTCTTATGGCATAGTAGTAATCTATTACATTCATGTATCACAGTTTGTCTGGCCATTTCCTAATTAATGGGAATCGACTTTGTTTTTTCTTTACCGGTTATTATTTCATAGCAGCTAGTAAAAGGATTCAAATATGTTTATATTATGTAAGTTTTGAATTTTTCAGTTTTATAAATAGTAAATTTTATAAAGGTATGTGGTTGCAAACTACAGTTCGCAAAGCCACTGGAGGATCATATTTATTAAAAATAGATTTAAAAGCTTGTCTTATTTGGGCTCTTGTTTGAGTATATGTAATTTCTCCCATTACTGTCACTTTCCAAATTCAGTTTTAGGAATTTGAGTCGTTTTCATACTTGTAAGATGAAGTGATTAGACTGCATGACCACTGAGGTGCCTTTCATTTCTAAATCTATGATCCAGTGATTTTTAAGCCAGAAGGACTTCAATAAACCAGCAAAAACTATGTATCAAGCATTTATTGTGCAATGCATTGGACACAAAGAAGTATGATAAGTAGCATAATTACAAGATACAGTCATTACCGTTCAAGTTTAGTGGGAGAAAAGAAACAATGATTTCTCTGTTGCTGTGGTGGTATATGTTCTTAGTGCTAAATTAATACTGCAACAGAGAACAGATTTCATGGTTTGGAGGTGGAAGAAATCATTACAGGGTGGGATGATCAGGTAAGGTAATGAGCTCACTGAGAATATAGTGCTTGAACTAGACCTTGAAAATGGATAGAATTTTCTATTCCATAAGTAGAGGGAAAATTGAAAAGTATTCTGAATAAGAGAACAGCATAAGCAGAGGTGCAGTGACAGAAATTTGAAAGGTATGCTCGGGGTCAGTGATCAGATCAACCTAACAGGAACAGAGGGCTTATATTGGAGTGAGTGATAAGGTTAAACTAGGAAGTTGATGTCAGACTGAAGGGAGCACTGATTTCTCATATAAGAAATTAGCAATATGAACTTGCTTTTCTATGTCATTGAATGTAGGGGGTGAGAAATGAATGTTATATTGCTGGGAAATTGGCATTAACCCTGGGAAGACTTTCCCGTTTGATTAGTTTAAGAGAAAAACTTTACTCAGAGTAATAGAGCATTGTTTGATACTCATGATGCATGCTGAGAACTTTCCTTGGAAAGGTCCTGATGGGTGATAGCAGCATTTTAGCTTAAGTATTTACTCCATGATGCCATGATGCCATATACTCCTGATTGCCAAATGAGTCCACATCAGTCCTGTGTGTACATGATTGTAAGGATTTGTAGTTCTTTATTCCTGCTTAGTGGTTCTGGCTTAGGCTTGGCCCTTTGTCAAAATCACAGCCCTATGCAGGTCACCAGTTCCAGAAATCTCATACAGACCAGCTTTGTACCCTTTCCATCATGCTGAATGGACTTTCTTGGCTGATTTTCTTGGCATTTCAAGACTCTTTTCATTGGAGACAGGTAACATGTGGCTGCAGTTGTAAGGGGCCTCTCATTTTCCATCCTGATCCGTATAGGAGAGCCATTGCGAGTAAAAACGAATTGAATAAGGCTTCTGTATATGTGCGTGTATGCATGCACATTTTTCTTTAGCTAGAGCCCTGCTGTTTGTTAAATAAAAGTGTCTATCCTTTAGCATTGGAAAATTCTTAATTTAAAAATTATCCATGAAAAATTGGCGCTCGAAACAGAGGATGAGGAAATTAGTAATTTTCCCTTATTTTCTGCTCTCAATTGCTTATAGTGTTGTGAGTGGTGGGCAGAGGGTCATTTTTAAAGCTATTTTCTCCAGTAAGAAAGTTCTACTTGAGTCATGGAAGTGCCTACTAGACCAGTCTCTTGACCAGAATGTTGGGATTTCCAGCAGAGCATAAACCACTGATGTAGTCAGTTCTTTCTTTACACAGTTCTCCCAAATCCTCCCTACTGCTTTACATGCCATGCTCATTTCCCTTCCCATGCTTTTGCACATGCTTCAGTTTGGCATATCCTATTTCCTTTTGTCCATTAATCCAAGGTTTATCAATCTTACAAGCTCCAACTCAAATCCCAACTTCTCCCAGAAGGATTCCTCTACTACCTCATTCATCCTTCCTTTCTCTGATCTGAAATATAAAATGCAGTGCTTAATCTATTCTGCACTGAGTTTGAATTCCTCCTACACTATTTATGTAACCATATACATCAAATATAGCCTCTCTGAGATTTCCTAACTTTTGGAATAATAATAATAGCATTTATCTAGTACTTTGAAATTTCCAAAATATTTTCCAAATATGATCTCATTTGATCCTCACAACAATCATGGGAGGTAGATGCTGTTATTACCCCCATTTAACAGATGAAGAAATTGAGGCTGAGACAAGTCAAATGATTTGTCCAGGGTCACACAATTAGAAAGTATGATCTCAAATCAGAGAGCAAATTTGAACTCAGGCAGGTCTTTTTACTCCAAATCCAATTCTCTCTTTCCCCACTCAGATCAAATGCTTCTTGATGATGGGGCCCATGTATTATGTTATTTGTACATGCCCCATGTAAAGGGAGTCACAGAATCACAGAATCTGAGAAATGGGAGGGACCTGAGCAGTCATCTAGTCTGACCCATACATGAACAGAATGCCCACTGTAACACACTCAATAAGTGGTTGTTCGGTCTTGTCTTGAAGACCTCCAAAGAGGCGAATTCATTGCTTCTCTAGGTAGCTCACTTCAATTTTGGACATTTTGAGTTGTCAGATAGGTTTTCCTAAAAACAAACTTATTGGTTGTTTTTTTTTTTACAACCTCCACCCATTTCACAGATTCCACCCTCTAAGGTCAAACATAACAAATCTAAGCCCTCTGTGTGACAATCTTTAAATATATGAAGACAAGTTATTGTGTCCTGCCCTTGAGTTTTTTCTTCTTTAGGTTAAATGTCCTGAGAATAGCGCTAAACTTGAAAATACTCAATAAATGACTGATGAATTAACAAAGGATTAAAGAACTGGACTCAGAGGGTCTTGCTTTGATCCAGAACTATAATAGATTCCCAGCTCCTAGCAAGGAAAGAGAAAAAGAGAAGAAAGGATGCCCCCTCCCCCCTAAAAGGCTGCTAGTTGCTCATCTCCCTTCAAGAATAGTTTTTTTCTCTTCTGGTGTGTAAGAGAAAGGGGAGTATAGTGCCTGATGGAAGAGGATTAAACTTGGAGTCAGAAGGACCTGGCTTTGAATTCTGCATCATACACTTACTAACTCTGTGACCCTTAAATAATCACTTCATGACTCTGAATCTCAGTTTCCTTATTTGTAAAAGGGATATCTCATGGAGTCATTGCAAAGTCCAAATAAGATGATGCATGCAAAGTGCTTTGCAGGTCATTTACAGAGCTATGTACATGTGAGCTAATAATAATAACCTGATGAAAATGAGAGAACAAGAGTAAAGCCACGGCTGTTTAAAAAACTCATATATGTAACTTGTAAAAAAAAGTTTCTTTCCAGCCTAGCTTCTAGAAAATGAAGGAAATCCAAATGTCTTTTTTTAAAGTTTTTAAAAAAGGTCTGGCTTAAATCATTACCATTCCTGAGAAGGTGACCAAGTGGCCATGTGCATGCCTGGCTTGCATACCAATCTTGAAATGAGGCTCTTTGTCATTGTTGTTTACCTCTTCAGAAAGACTCTTGGAGTCAGGATTCCCTTCTGGTGCTTCCACTGAGTCATTTAGTGATTCATGGAATACTCTTGCCTGCTCTTGACAGGGGCTTAATGATGTACTTGGTTTCTGGTACATGGTAGGCATCAAGGTCAGGTCATCGTAGACTAGGCCAGCCTGGCATCCTTTGAGCAAATAGACTTCTTTCGTTGTTTGCTCAGCCTATTGTCTGATAACTAAAGAATTTTCCCAGCCTTTTTTGTGGAGGTTGTCCTCCACAAATGGAGGACACTTAAGGAATGGGCACTTAAACACCTGTTCCTGCTTAGTAAACTCTTCCTATGAAAGGTGATTGGTAAATGCCAAAGAAGAGGAAAAGATACTGCTTGCAAAATCTTTGAGTACTTATGTGAGAAGGGTATGCCCATGAGCCATGAGGGTAGAGTGGTTTGGAGCTGCTGCCAGGGGTGTAGCATCCGATAGGGAAGAAAAATACGAAACATTGGACTTGAAGTCCCAAAGGAGCTGTCTTTGGATCTTGATTCTGGCACATATTACTTGTGTGAACGAGCATAAATAATTTTACCTTCCTGACCCTCAGGTTCCTTTCTTTCAAAGATAAAAATACCTTTAATATCTGTCTCACAGGTTATAAGGGTCAGGTTCTTTGTAAAACTTAAGATCATACATTCAGAACTGGAAAGGATATTATAAATGATCTAATTCATCACCCTAATTTCTTTAAAAATTATTTTTTAAATGAACATTTATTTTCTCTCTTCCCCCTCATTAAAATGCCACAAACTCTTGTAATAAATAATTATAGTCAAACAAAACAAAAGATCCCCCCCGCATTGGTCATGTTCAAAAATATGTCTCATTTCTCAGTTTGCATTTTGGGTGCATAATCTCTCTGTCAGGAGGCAGGTAGAATGGGGTTAAGGTTGGATCACTGGACTAATGGTTGGTCATTGTGTCAATTGGAGTTCTAAGTTTTTCAAACTTGTTTGTTTTAAAAATATTCATTGAGCTACATTTTCTCCTGATTCTGTTCCTTCTGCATCATTTAGTCAATAAACATTTATTAAGTGCCTACTATGTGCCAGACAGTGTGCTAAGCCCTGCTCATATAAAAAGAAGCAAAAGACTGTTTCTGTTTTCAAGGGCCTCACAATCTAATGGGGGAGACAGCAAGCAAATAAATACATGCAAACAAGCTGTATACAGGACAAATAATTAAGAAAAGGAAGGCATTAGAATTAAGAGAGGCTGAGAAAGTCTTTCTGGAGAAGATAAGATTTTAGTTGGGACTTGAAGTCAGGGAAGACATTAGGAAGAGATAAGGAGGAAAACCATTTCAGATGTGATGGACAGTCAGAGAGAATGCCTAGACCCCAAAGATGGAGTATCTTGTTCTTGACATAGTAAAGAGCTTGGTCAGTCTTCAGTTCACAAAGTATATGGCAGAGAGTGAGGTGTAAGAAGATTGGAAAGGTAGGAGAGGGCTATGCTATGAAGATCTTTCAAGCTAAACAGAGGATTTTCTATTCAATCTTGGAGGTGTCAGGGAGCCACTGGAGTTTTCTGAGTACAGGGGTGACATGGGCAGGCCTGCACTTTAGCAAAATACTTTGGTGGTTGAATGGAGGGTGGATTGGCATGGGGAGACACTTGAAGCAAGGAGACTCACCAATAGAGTATTATAATAGTCTGGGTGTGATGCAATGAGGGTCTGTACCAAAGTGGTGGCAGTATCAGAGAAATGAAGGGGTTATAGTCGAGATATGCTACAGAGGTGAAATTAACAGGCTTTGACAACAGATTATACATGAATGGTGTGAAATAGTGAGCAGTTGAGGATGACATTGAGCTTGTGAACCTGAGGGTGTGGGAGGATAATATTATCCTCTATAGTAATAAGGAAGCCAGGAGGTGGGCAAGAAAAGATAATGATTTTGAGTTTGGACAAGTTGATTGAATTTTAGCTGTCTAAGGGACATCCAGTTCAAAGTATCAGAAAGGCAGTTGCAGATGCAAGACCAGATGTTAGCAGAGAAATTGGAGGAGGATAGATAGCTCACCTTCATACATATCTTCTTAGGTTTCTCTAAAATACCACTTTCATAATTCTTATGTCAAAATAGCAATCCATCACATTCATATACAACAATTTATTTAGTCACTCATTGTTCATTGCTGTCCTTCATAATCAAAGAGGACCAAAATGACATCATGATATTGGGGTCATTGTACAGTGTATCCAACTGTGGTTGATCAGACTAATCTGAGCTCAGAAGGCTCTATCAGAGGTCAGGCACAAATAGTCAGTAGGAGCATTTGGGAAGGAGATGTCAAATGTGCTCATTTCACATTTCTTTTGAGCTACCATTATTTTGCTTTGCTCACAGAGCACAGCCACTCACAGAGCATATTCAGCCACTACCCACCTTATGGATACTAACTTACATTCCAGTTCTTTGCCATTATCAAAAGTACTACCCTAAATATTTTTGTACATGTAGGTTCTTTTTCTTTGATCTTGTTAGTGAATAGCAGTGATATCATTGGATCAAAGAGTACAAAGAGTTTAGTAACTTTTGGAGCATTTCTTCAAATTGCTTTCCAGAATGGTCAGACCAGTTCACAGCTCCACCAACAATGCATAAATGTGCCTATTTTCCTTCAATCCTTCCATATCCCTCTCCTTTTATAGATGAGAAAACTGAGGTCCAGAGATATTAACTGACTAGGCCGCTCAGGTCATAAGTGACACAACAACAATAAGCTGGTATTTGAACTCTAGACCATTGGAGTTCCCTGGAGTTCTAATGCTTCCCATTTATAAATGACAGCTGTCATCTTGTCCTCCATTCCCAATGTAAATAGTTATGGGGAAAGGAGGCATGGGAATAACTTCTAGATCTAGCAACCCCTTAGGGTTCCTGGCCCTAGGGAACCACTTGGAGTGGCCTAACTCAGCTTTTTTGTGGGCATTTCAAATATATGGTCTAACTTTCCATGAGTTCATTTTGATACTTAAAAAAAAATGTAAATATTCAGTTATTCCAATGTATCTGTGATCTAACTGATTTGCAAATTTTCTCCAGTGATGCAGGTTGCCAATCACCCATGCCTGCCCATCATGTATGGCTTTTACCTTTCTTCTCCCATAAATTTCTTGCAGTGGGGCTCCACTCTTGATACTTTTTCATTTTTTCCTGGCATTGGGAGGGTACCAGTAGAAGAAGCACAATGGAGTGTAAAAAAACGTAAGGCAAGGACCCCACAGGCAAATAACTTAACCAGGAGACTGTACTTTAAAGTTCTCATCTCCGTAATTGTCCCTTTTCCCTAGGAGACTGACTTATTGTTCCTACTCAGATAGCAGATGTGTGGATTCCTTTTAAATAATTTCTACCTTAACTTCTCTAGGGAACTTAGCTTGACCAGAGAGCACTCCAAGAGGTCTTTTCCTGTTACTGGACAAAGATGTCAAATGACCTGTTCCATTTAGATTATGGGTACAAATGAAGACTTTTCCTTTGAACTAATTGAAGTGTCTTAAGTGTGGGACCTTTGAATGCAGGTGGAAAGAGACTTTAAAGGAAACAAAGTAGCACCATGGGGTGCTATGACCTATGAGTTAACTCTTTTTTTCCTGGAAAAATCATAGATGAACAAAAAATTATTAAAAATTTACCATGTTCTAGGTGCTATGCCAAAAGTTGAGGATACACATAGAAAAAGTGGGATAATCTCTTTCTCTCAATTTTAATAAGAAAAGACAATGCATGGAATGGTCAGAGCAGAGAATGACTGGGAAGTTACAGGGATGGTGAATCAACTCATAGGGTAGAGAATTGATGTGCACTTTTCAGAAGCAACACTTCATTTGATTATTTTACTCAGAACTAGAAGTATAAAATGAGGTTGTGGGGAGAGGGTATACCTGTATGGCAAGAGGCAGATGCCAAAATGCCCTATGTAAATCACTGGATGTGATTAAAAAAGAAAAGCATTGTCTGGTGTGGAGTCTGGGACCAGCTAGCTATAGAAGGTTAGCTGAGTACTGAGTAGTGGTGGTAGGAAGATGGTATAAGGGGAGTAAAAATGAATTGTTCACATGAATGTATTAATCCTTATGGATACAAACCTAGCAAGGAAATGTTCTGAATATGGAAAAGTGGATATTTTAACTATGCCTTTAAAGTGCTACAAGGTCCTTAGTAGTTCAGCAAAAGTCATTCATACTATGCTTACTAAATAAGAAATAGGACATAATGGACTTCAGAAAGTTTATTAGCAAGGACTAAAAAACTATAATAACAACCCGTTGATCCTGGTTCAATAACCACTTAATCAGAAAAATCAGACATTCCATCAACCTTAATTCCTAAATGAGTAATAATAAACTATCACAAATAAATTAAGAAAGCAAAGAGAAATCTAGAAAAAGACGGAATAGCAGACTCCAATGGACAGATCTAAGGCAGAACAGAGATTTGAAAGTCATATTCTGTTCTCATAATAAAGAAGGGGAGAAGTGAGAAGAAAAAATGTCAATTACATACATAGTGGTGACTTCATTTAGTCTGGAAAGAAGAGTTAGGGAGAAGCAGGGGACAATTTCTGACTCAGAAGCTGTGGGAGGGGTGGAGAATTTGCACGTTTCAAGCATACTCCTTACCACTCCAGTAACAGAAAAGTGGCCTGGGAATACTGAATTTTTCTGCTTTGAATGTAGAGTGATTCTGCTCCTGGAAGATGAAGAGGTGGCATAGTAAAAACATTGATTTCCTTACAGTTGGAGGTACTGGGTTCGAATCCTATCTCTCATGCTTGCTATCTGCGTGAACATGGGGAAAGTCACTTGCCAGTTTGGTCCTTAATTTCCTGATCTCTAAAATGGGAATAATAATACTTGTACTACCTATAGAGTCATTTTACAAAAGTGCTTTGTAAGCCTTAATTAAGTAGAAAAGGCATGTTATTATCATCAAACAGTTTTGCTGCTGTCATCTCCTCCTCCCCGCCCAGAAGACAGAAAATGAAGTGACTATGTTCTTTTAGAAGTTCAGAGGATATTGAGGTCATAGACTTAGAGTTGGAAAGGGCTTTAGAGGCTGTTTAGTCTAATCACCTCCTCCCCACCCCCAATTCATAGATGAGTAACTGAGACCCAGAGAAGTAAAATAATTTGCTTAAAGCTACACAAATAGTAAGCTAAAGGGCCAGAGATCAAATCCAGACCTTCCAACTCCAAATTCCATGTTCTTCCTTCTGTACCATGCCCTCCTGAGTAGACTTACTGAATAAGAAATATGAAATAGGACATAATGCATTTCAGAAAGTGCATCTCTAGCCATTCTGAGCAGTACCTATAGCTTCAAAGATCTTCTGACTGAGAACACAGAAAATGTACAAATTTCGCTGTCCAGGGTTCTGGTCACAGCTGCAGTTGTTAGATGACAAAAATTTATCTATTCATTTGGGGATTCAAGGACTTATATAGGTGCATGTATGTTCAGTTGGGTGAGTAGGAAACACCTTAACACATTTCCCATATTTACAGCAATTCTTTATTTGTACCCAGTGTCTGATGTGGATTTCACTATTCTCAGTCCTTCCTCTCTCTCTGCCATTGTCTTACCCACTGCTCACAGCCAAGGAGCCTGAATCACATATCCTAGAGGATCTCTGGGGAGTGATGCCAAAATGCTCATCTTGCTCAGATTTCCCAGCAATAACAAGTGGTTAGAATGAAATTGGTTCTGGGTCCAAACCATGAGTCCCACTTTCATGGTACAACTCCATGGGGACTTTTCTCTACCAGAGACACCTCTGGCCCTGGCTATATGTTGTAGATGTCTTTTCCCTTTTGAATTAGTGGTTTTATTTTGTTTGTTTGCTTTTTGGAGAGGGGAAGGAAGGGCAATTGGGGTTAAGTGACTTGCCCAAGGTCACACAGCTAGTAAGTGTTAAGTGTCTGAGGCCAGATTTGAACTGAGGTCCTCCTGACTCCAGTGCCAATGCTCTACTCACTGCACCACTTAGCCGCCCCTGCTTCACAACTTGTCTCCAGGCTGGGGGGAATCAAGCTCATGGATTTGAAAGGAACAAGGGGAGTAGCTGTGAATGGCTACATGAATTCCAGTTGTCCAGTGGCTTCCATTCTGGCAAACCCTGGCAACTAGTAGGCTCCAGTTTCTAAGGCAGAGGCAGATAGTCATGTCGATGGGGCCTTTGGCAGGATTCCATTCTCACTCCTTAGTGCCCTGGTAGCAGGGGAATGTTGGGGAAATAGTTATTTGTCCTGCTCTGCTGGAGAGAAGGAATTCATTTGGCTATCCCACAGAAAGTTCTGAAAATCTTCAGTGAGCAGAACCCAAACCCAACACTAGTCATGTGTTACACTAGATGCTACAAAATCTGAAATAAATTACTAACATGTGCTCTTCTTCCTCAACTTGTCTTTGGACCACGGGTTCTTTTTAACCTTTATTTGTGTCATGGACCCCTTTGGAAGTCTGGTAAAGTTTATGGATAAATCCTTTCTCATATAACACATATTGCTTACACTTATAATTAAAGTAAATGCTGAATTTCCTAATTAGAGGTTAGTGAAGGCAAAGATATAATTTTTTTGTCCCATCCAAATTCACAGATCCCTCTGAAATCTTTCCACAGACCCATTTTGGGTCCATGGATACCAGATTAAGATCTTTAACTTGCTTTATTTGGGCCTTTTATCTTCAAACTATTGAGACTAATATCTTTCTTCACATAGCCATCTCTTAAGTATGACTCTTAGTAGCCCAATGCTTCCATCTGATTATTCTTGTCATATGGAGGTGGTTGATAGCATTACTTGTAGCTGCTGCTTATATTAATTCTGACAGATCTTATTGGCTGTTACTTATGGTTTTTGGTTGTTCTTCAATGCCAATTGCCTGTAATAAATTATATTTGGTTTCTGCCCAGCAGGGCTCCATTTAGTTTTAGGGATGATGGACAGATTCACCCAGAGCTTCAAATAATTCACCGGAGTTTACCCTGAAAGAGTGAAAGAGTGGCAGGCTTGAGAATGTGATCATAGGTCGTAATGTAATCTAATTTGTGATTCCAAGAAAAAACCATATGGTGGGGTACCCATGGAAGAGAAAACCTCTCCAAATGTCTATGATCAGATTACCCTGACAGTAACTGGGCAGCTGACTTTGAGACTGTTGTCAGGATGTCCTTTCTTAATCTTCATTCTAGCCAAAGGTTTTTATTCTCTTTCACCAACAGGCCCCAAAATAGCAATGTGTGGGGAGGGGCTGCTTCCCTCAGATGAAGCAGGTCAAAGTTGACTGGCTGAAATAACACTTTACCTTGGTTATTTAAGGGTCTTTTTTTTTGTTACTGGGCCTTCATCTATTTCTCATCCATATTTCATCTCCAAAACCTGCAGATCTCATGGTTCCTGACTGCGTACCTGATTGTTGGGCTCTGCCCTTGCTCTCCCTTTTAGTGGTAACGTCCATCTCATTCTTATCTATATGGAAATGTTTGCTTGACTCTGGACCTTTTGTGTGTACTAATTCCAGCTTTATCCATCTACTTTAAATCCATGGACTTAGCAGATCATAAATTTTGATCTGGAAAGGACTTGAAAAGCCATCTACCAGGGTTGGGGAGCCTGCGGCCTTAAGGCCACATGTGGCCCTCTAGGTCCTCAAGTGCAGCCTTTTGACTGAATCCAAACTTCACTGA
>CM053582.1:400217603-400241563 GCA_028627135.1 Pseudochirops cupreus | reverse complement strand
TCACACATTCTGTATTCCAATTAAACCACCTAACATGGTATTCCCCATTAACTAGTTTCCATCTCTCACTTTCATACCTGAAATGCTCACTCTCCCCACTTTCACATCTTAGAATCCCTCATTACCTTCATAGCTCAGATCCAGTGTCATGTCCTACAAATGGCCTTTCCTAGTGTTGTGGGAGCTTCCCATTTCCCAGCCTGAGTTCCTTGAAAGCCCAGGGTGAATCTTACCCACCATGATATCTGTAAGACCAGGAGTCCAAAAGTGAGTAGCCAGAGTGAAAGGGAAAGAAAAATTTTATTAACACACTAAGGAAGATTGCTTGGGTTATTTGGGGCTTTGACTCTTAGGGGCACAGATTGCAGGGTTTTTTCTTTTTGTAATTTTATTCTTTTTTTTCTTTTTTGGAGGCGGAAAGGTAGGGCAATTGGGGTTAAGTGACTTGCCCAAGGTCACACTGCTAGTAAGTGTTAAGTGTCTGAGTGCAGATTTGACTCCAGGGCGGGTGCTCTATTCACTGCACCATCCAGCCGCCTCGCAGAGTGCTTTTTCATAGTTATGTACAAAGGTACATAGTCAATCAGTGGCATTCCGAAGATTAACGAAAATGGGGAAAGTGTACAAGCCTTGGGGTTTGCAGGAGTTACTAAAGGTCAGATTTGTTCCTATCAGAAAAACCTTTCTCAGTGGTTAGTCGTATCAGACTTCCAGTGTTGGCAGGAAATCTCTAAAGCAGAACCCTCCTTGCTTATCTTGTTTATCCACCAACAAACCCCAAAGTTCTGTTTCATTTGTCTCAGAGATTACTTGATTTGGGGAGAATGTTTTCCCCAAATTCACCATATTCAGGTTCATTTACCTCCTCCACTCCACAGTTACTGTTGTGAGATAACTAGGTCGCCCAATGAACTAACTGCTAAACTTAAAGCCAGAAAGTTCTGAGTTCAAATCCAGCCTCTGTTACTTGTGTGAGCTTGGGCAAATCTCTTAACCTTCCTATGCCTCAGTTAGCTTATCTATAAAATGGGAATAAAAACCCTTCCAGGGTTATTGTGAGGATAAAATGAGGTGTTGTTTGTAAAGTGCTTTGAAAATCTTCAAGTGTCCCATAAATGCCAGCTAATATTAAATTAGAACTGCTACTTATTTTTATGTATTTTGTACCTACTTATATTTGTATATGTTATTTCTTCCCAATTTAATGTAAGCCCCTTGACCACAAGGACTGCTTGATTTTCTCTTTGTATCTCGCACTTAACAAAGAGCCCAACACATAATAAGGACTTAATTGTTTGCATTCTTTGTATCACCAGGTGCCTAGCGCACAGTAGGTACTTAATAAATTTTTGTTCACTGGCTGCTGGACTCAATTGAACTCAATTATAGAGATACCTGAAATCCAGATTTTCCCTCCAAAGTTTTACTCAATGCACTGATTTTCCATTTTGTGCTTCATACAAATAGAACCAGACTAACTTAGGCCTTTCATGTGCTTAAATGAAATTTGAACAAGAGGAGGGATGAAGGAGAGTATTATTTAGGAGGCTATAAGACTTTGATGACTCTGACAAATTTGTGTCACTCAGCCTTACTTAAATCTAATTCACATGCAAATCAACACATCACTCCATGATGTCATTGGCCCTCTTCATAAAGGAAGGATGAACAATAATGTATTCTACATCCAGTATTACCACCAAGAAGAGAAAGAATAAGATGTAGTAGAAAGAAAAAAAAACATTGAATTTGGAGTCAAGAGATTCTGGGTTCAAATCCTAACTCCATCATTTATTACATTTGCTCAGGCTAGCTTGACTTCAGTTTCCTCATCTATAAAAGAGAGTGGGTGAAGGAGTAAGATTAGATAGTCTCTGGGAGGCCCTTCCATGTCTAAATCTATGATTTTGTGATTCTAACAAATTCCAAACCTGGCCTATATTAATTTTAGCCCACCCTGGACCCAGTCCCATGAGAGCTGTTTTCTTCTGTAGATATTAGGGAAAAGCTCTGACCCTCAAGTTTTGCTTCTCACAGGTACTAATAACCTCACATAATCCCTGCTTCTCTCTCCACTGACACACATTCTTTATTTTCTGAAACATATTCTTTTTTTTGGAAGGAGGGAAGGCAAGGCTATTGGTGTTGTGACTCGCCCAAAGTCACACAGCTAGTTAAGTGTCAAGTCTCTAAGATCCATTTGAACTGAGGTCCTCCTGACTCTAAGGCTCTATTCACTGAGCCACCTAGCTGCCCCAAAATATATTCTTAATAGGCACTACATCTTTACACAGATCTATTTTGTCATGAAACTGGCTCTAGTCTATAGGTCTGGAGCCTAAAAGAAATCAGGACCAAACTCACGAGAATTGGAGAACAAGTCTGTTCCCTTTCTATGTTGCACAGTAGATACAGCCCTGGGTCAGGAGTCAGGAAGTCCCAAGTTTAAATCCATTCTTAGACGTTTATCAGCTGTATGATCCTGGGCAAGTCATTTCACTTCTGTCTGCTTCAGTCTCCTCATCTGTAAAACAGGAATGACAATAGCATTTACCTTCCAGGGTTGTTGTGATAATCAAATGAAATAATATTTGTGAAGTATTAATCGCGGGTTCTGGCACACCAGAAGTCAAAAGGAACCTCAGAAGGTATCTAGTCAAATTGGCTCACATTTTGCAAAATCCTAAAAAATATCTTCAGAAAATAAAAACAGAAAAGAAATTAAGGCTATGAGGAATTAAGAGAAATACAGGAAGATATATGAACTGATGCATAATGAAACAGAACCAGGAAAACAACATGCACGATAGCTACAATAATGCAATCTAAAAGATCGAGAAAAACGAAGCTAAATGTGCAGGGCAGCTAGGTGGCACAGTGGATAGAGCACTGGCCTTGGAATCAGGAAAACTCACATTATAGTGCTACTGTCTTAGCAGGCTGGTCAGTTGTAATGATTCTTGGAGTGGGAGTCAGAACCCCTGAGTTCTAATACAAGGTCTGCCCCTTGTTCCATTTCTGAGCCGGGTCAAACGACTCCACTACTCTCTATCTCAATTTTCTCATTTGTATAATGAAGTGTTAGACTAGAATCAATCAGGAATTCTTAATCTTGGATCCATGTGCTTATTTTTCAATAGTTTTGTAATTTTATGTCCATATAATTGGTTTCCTTTCTAGTACTGTATATGTAATCCTCTATTTTTCTTCATGCATTATTTAATAACTGAGGAGGGACCCACAGGCTTCATCAGACTGATAAAGGAGAGATACAACACAAAAATGGTTAACAATCCTTGGAACATATGGTCTCTTATAGTTCTAAATTTTTTAATTCCATTAAATTCCATCAAATCATTGAAATAGGTTAAAAAAGGAAATACAGAGAGATAGATATGGAAAGATAGATGATAGACAGATAGACAAATATATACAGATAGATTATAGACAGACATAGAGATAGATAGATAGATGACAGATAGATAGATAGATAGATAGATGATAGACAGACAGACAAACAGAGAATCTGTTAGGGGTTTATTATATGCCAGGCATAATAGAGGCAGGCGTTTCAGAATTATTGGTCTGACAGTTGTGTGTGGTATGCAAGCCCTTTCATAGTAAGCCAAGCATCCTGTTGACATACACTCCCACACACAAAATTCTCCAGTTAGAGCTCACCTGTCCTGCGTCCTGATTTATTCTCTTCTTTTTCCAAAGTCACCAATTTCATAAGAGCAAAGGGAAAAGGAGGAAATCATTTTATATTCCCCTCACACCACAACTTTTCCTTCCCCATCCCTAAAGCAGATGTATGTGGATCTGGAATGAGTGGAAAATAGGATGGTAGCAAATGGAAGCGTTGGGAAGTGCCCAGCCCTGGAGAAGAAAAATGAAGTGGGAAAGGGGGAAAGAAAAAAAGAAAAGGGAATAGAAGGTCAGGAGAAGAAGGAGAGGGAGAAGTGAAGAGAAGACGATAGGGTGGAAGAAACAAAGGGAAAAGGATGGAGAAACAGGTGGGGGAATTAGACAGGGAAAAGGTGAAGGAGGGAACACAGCACTGTCCATGGCTATGAACCAAACGCAGAACTTACTGGGCCTCAGTTGAGCAGCTCCAAAAGTTCATACCAGTGAATATTTTCCAGAGTCATGTCCAACTCTTCATAACTCCATTTGGGATTTTCTTAGCAAAAATACTAGAGTGGTATGTCATTATCTTCCCCAGTTCATTTTACAGAAGAGGAGACTAAGGCAAACAGGGTTAAGTGACTTTCTCAGGGTCACATAGCCAATAAGTATCTGAGAACAGATTTGGACTCAAGTCCTCCTGACTCAAGGGCTTGCACTTGATTCACTATACCAACTTGCTGCCCCCAAGAGACTATATATGACAACCTTTCAAAGTCTTAAATTAGGTTTCAGCATCCATCCATTGCAAGAACACTGACATTTTACTGGAGTCTAAGGTGCTTAAACCTGACTCTTTCTCCCCTGTCCATACTGTTCCCCCACTGGCTGGATCTGCTGTTCTGATGATGCTTGGTGGTGACATCAGTCCCAATCGTCCTTGCTCCAGATGCCCTTTCTCCATAGAATGAATAGAGGCGTGTTCGAAAGAACACTGAATTTGGTGTCCTAAGCCCTGGGGTCACATACTGCTCCACGTTCTCTGTGTGACTTCAGGAAAGTAATTCACTTCTATGGGCTTGGGTTTCCTCAACCATAAAAAATTAACCTGGAAAACCTCCACAGTCCTATGGCCTGAGTTCCAATACTAGCTCTGCTACCAATGTGGCATTAGACAAACCTCTTCTTTTGTCTGGGCCTCTCTTTCCTTACCTATAAAATATGAGGACTGAACAAGATGGTTAATTTCTGAGGTTCCTTCTAATTGCAAATAACAAGATCCAATGAAACTCTTGATAGTGATTTCTTATCCCTGCTGCCATTGCAGACTTGGTTACTAGACTACAAATCCCAGACCTCTCTCTGTTCAAGAGGTATTTCCAGTTGATTACCACCTTGTCTTCCTAGACTTCAACTCCCAGGTATCCCAAGCAACAATGCGACAACTTTGTCCCAGTACTCACTATAAAAGAGAGCTCCCCTATACCTGTAGATCCTTGACTGAGTAAAAAGGCAAATGAAATTCAGTCTTATTGACAGTGACAACCCAAAGCACTTTTATGATGCCCCAAAGGCTATTTATGGACCAAAGACCCATGGTGCCTCTCAACCACTCAGCACTGATGGAGCCCCATTGATTAGTGTTAAGGATATGATCCTGGAGAGATGGGTTGAACAATTTCATAATGTTGAGAGAAATTATTATTAATAACCAATAATTTGGGGAGATCCAGAGTTCCTCCTTTTTCTAAAGTCCTCCTTTCAAAAACTCAGTTCATCAGACCCCACACAGCCTTACAGGGAATCTCTAATCTCAGGTGAATTCCACTCAATCAAGCTTGGGGGGAGGTAGATCCTTTGTCTATATTTGCCAAGGCTGGGAAGGGTCTGGATGTAGGGATAGACTCTCTGCGCTAGCGTGACAAGATATCACTTTTTGCCCCTCACTGGAGTGAGATCACTTCTCTTTGTAAAGGCCACCTCTCATTAATTGCTAAGCAATCAGAGTTGATGGCCATGTGCTGGAACACCTCTCATCCAAGGGTATTTAAAGCTCAAAAAGTGGCCACGCTTCACTGATTGTCAAGAGGACAGTGACCCCTTTTTGTCAATTATTTAATGGCCATGTTTGATAAAATTGACTACAATTTGCCCAAAAACTTTGTCTCTCAAAAATGTTTTTACTCACCACAATGTTCTCAAGAGACTACCATCAACCTATGCTGAAGCCATTGACCTTATACCTCAGGTTGAAGTCAGTCCCCCTCTAGCTGAACTTTCAGCTGAAGAAGAGGCTTTGAATGGCATTAGGCAAAGCACCTATCGTTGTAAACTCCCTCTACTGGAATGCTGGCCCATGACTGCCATTTAGTGGACTGACTATATTAAAGATGTCCTCTCAATATTCACACAGCCAATCCTAGGTATCATCTCTAAAGAAGGTATTAAACATTTCTTAATCCTTAGATTGGATTTGTGACTGCTTTGGTTCCTGAAAAGAACATGCCATCTACTTAAGATTCTGAGATACTGGTTTTTCTATCAGTCTGATAACTTAGGAAAGGAAGTCTTTAAATAGAGAAGGGTCTACTTAAGCACAGAACATCTGATATCTTTGTCCAGTTGACACAGAAGTTCAAGGGTGACCTCGAGTCAATTTATAGCAAGCATTCTTAACATTTTTTCATCGTGGACCCCTTTTGACAATCCAGAAAAACCTATGGACCCCTTCTCAGAATGTTTTTAAATACATAAAACAAAATTTATAGAATTACAAAGGAAATTATATTGAATTGCAATTACAAAATAATATTTTAAAAGCATGTTTATGGACCCGAATTGAAGAGTTTTTGATTTATAACATCCTAGAAGAAAACAAGAGGGGACCTCATTTAGCCCCAACTCCCGATTTTACAGAACAGGAAACCAAGTCTTAGAGAGGTTAAGTGACTTGCCCAAAGCCACCCAGGTCTAGGATTTGAACCTAAGGCTTCTGACTCCAGAGCCAGGGCTCCTTCTTCCATACAAGTTGTCTCCTCTCTTGCCTTTTGAGCACAACTACCCTTTCAGTATTTGCCTAAATGGTCCAATGACCAGTTCAGGCCTTATTCTAACCCACCTGAAGAGGAAAGGGTTAAGGAATCATTCAAACTGCCTATTGTAGCAGGGGAGAATCCAAGCCTTTGAAAACTTCATCAACAAAAGGTTCCAGTGCCAGCTCAATGGGTTGGAGGAATTTTTAAAAATATAATTACAGCCTGACACCTTTGCTCTAGGGTCAGCGGACACATTACTCATATTGACAGGCATTTTATAGCCTCACCCTGCATTCAGTTTAACATCGTGGCATTCTGGGCAAGAAGGAGACAGTAGTCTGAATAAGAAGGACTTAATAGACTAGTTTAACTCCAGGAGGGAAAAATAGAAAGGAGAAAATGTTTTAAACTCTTAAGACATTTTTTTTGAAAAATTGAACTTTTTGATGAGTGAGGACGTCTGATTCTTAAATGTGAATGTCCCCTTCTTAACTGTGGGTGTTCTTTTCTCTGTACCCTCACTTCCTCAGGAATCTCATCCACTCTTTGCATTTAGACTATCTCTTGATTCCCAGATATCTCCAGATCTGACCTCATACCATTCTGCCTATAGTTCTTTCACACGGATGGCCCGACAAAACATATGTGCACTCCAGCACCTTCCCCCATCAAGTCAGATGCCATTCTCAGGTCTGTTAGTGGGATCACCATTCTCTAACCCACAGGCTTGAAATCTTGCATCCACCTTTGACTCTTCCCTTTCTAACCAATCAGTGACCAAGCATTTATATATTAGGTACTGGGCTAAGTACTGGGGATATGAGAGGTAAAAAAAATAAAAGGAGAGTTACCCTCAAAGGGTTCAAATTCTAATGGGGGAGATAATATGCAAATAACTATGTATAGCAGATAGACACAATATAAATGATAATCTTAGAAAGAAGGCACTGTGGGGGATTGAGAAAGGCCTCTTGTAGAAGATGGGAATTAGGATGTCATGTTGAGTCAGCTGAGGTATCTAGTCAACAATGAGAGAGAAGAGGAAAGAAGATGGAACAGAAGCAACAGTAGAAAGGTTAAGAAAAATCTAAGAAGAAAAAAGAGAAGACTAAGTAGTGAGAAGGTGGGAGTTGGAGAAATGAACAAAGGGAAAGTGGAAATGGAGAAAGAAAATGAAAGAACACAGAGATCTAATGTTTTCCTTCAAAACGTCTACTCCAGAGGCAGAGCATCATGGTGGACAGGGCATTGGACCTGGAGTCAGGAAGACCCATGTTGAAATCTCACTTCAGACAATACTGAGGTTAAACAAGTATTTTTAATTTTCTGTGCCTTGGTTTCTTCATCTGCACAATGAAGGGATTAAATTGTGTCACTTCAAAGGTCCCTTCCAGCTCCCAATCAATGATCCTATAACTTCAGAGACCGTCTAACCCATCTGATAAAGTAATCAGCATCCTTGACACATTCGGTCATCCAGTTGGCACTTGTAGACCTCTACTAATGGAGAACTACCACCCTACCTACCAAGCAAACCATTTCTCTTTGAAATAACTCTGTTAAGAAGTTTTTCCTTACATTATGCTGAAATCTCCAACTTCTCTTCATTTCTACTTGATCTGCCATGTGGGGCCAAGAAGAAAAGGCCTAATCACACAGTCTTTCAAATGCAACTGGGCAAATAACAAACTTTCCTACCCCACAAAACTCTTCTCCAGGCTAAAAGTTCAGAGCCACTTACCAAGAACAATTTGTGCTTTCTTCTCTCATCCTTCTGTTCCTTCCAGAGGTGGGGTGTGGAACACTGCTTGTAATGTCAAACTTGTCAGTATGGTTATAAGTTTTGCTGAACTGCTTCCCCTCCACTTTTTTCTTATTCTTTGAGAGCCTAATCTTTCCTGAATATCTCATATAACCCCATTTGGTTAGTATAACAGTAGAGGACAGTTTGACTTAAAACAGGAAACCTGTGGCCTCGAGGCCACATATAACTCTCTAGGTTCTCAAGTGTGGCCTTTTGACTAAATCCAAACTTCACAGAACAAGCTGTTAATAAAAGGATTTGTTTTGTAAAACTTGGATTCAGTCAAAAGGTTGCACCCAAGGACCTAGAGGGCCACAAGAGGCTTTGAGGCTGCAGGTTCCCCAGCCCTCATAGTAGATACATTTGCAATGAAACAGGGGTATGTAGCTTATCTCCCAGTGAATCTGTCTATGCTACCTAAATACCTTAATTAATTCCATGGACTGTGTGCTAAAGTAGAAAGTCCTTGAAGGCAAGACACCCCCCCCCAACTCTTTATCATTCATTTTTCTATATACCAGAGAACCTCCTAATGTATCTTGCACACAGCAGGGGCTCCATGAATATTTGTTGAATTGAATTAAGTAAAAGAAATGAGTTTGTGATATAAATAAGAAATGAAAGTTAGAGAAAAAAATTAAAATAAAAAAATACCAAGAAGTGAGAACTATTGAATAATGTCTCTCTTAGGCATGAGGGCAAAATGACAAAGGGGTTACTGGATGTGTCCAGAACTGGGAGTTACGTATCCTAGGCATCACTTTGAGAATCATGCTGATCACAGGCTTATAGGATTTTAGGACTAAAAGGAATCTCAGAGACCATCAAGTCCAACCTCCTCCCTTTCCAAACAAGGAAACGGAGGCCCGGAAAGGTGCAGCTATTGATTCATCAGATCATAGACGTAGAGCTTAAAGGGACCTCAGAGGAATTGTGGTCCAGTCTCCCCTCATTTTACAGATGAGAAAACTGAGGCCCAGGGAGTTTACCCAAGATCACACAGGTAGCAAGTGTTGGAGATCAGCCAATCAACAAAGCAGTTAACAAGTATTTATTAAACTCTTATCATGTGCCAAGCACTATGCTAAGCCCTGGGAAAACAAACAAAAACAGAAAGATAGCTCCTCATCACAAGTAGCTTGTATTCTAATGTGGTAAGACAACACATAAAAGGAAGTGGGGGCAGAGAAGAGTGTCCACTGGAGTGGAATCTGTATCCGGATTCTCTGACTCTAGAGCCAGAATTGAGCCAGAATTTGAATCAAGATCTTCTTATTTTTTTTAATTGATTTATTTATTTACTTTTAGTTTACAAGACTCGGTTCCACAGTCCCTTGAGTTTCAAATTTTCTTCCCTCCCTCTTCCCCTCCACCCGCATATACATGCAAATATAAATTCAGGAGCTTTCAAATCGTTAAGGCTAGAATAGGTTGGGAATCCAACCAGGTTAGAAGGTTCTGGCACGTATTGAAGGATAGAGCAGATAATAAGTAAGTTAAGACTTGAAGGAAAGAAAGAATACTAGACCAACATTCAGGAAACATGAGTTCGAATTCAAGCTGAAGTACGAACTAGTATGACCTCGGGCAAATCATTTACTTCATTTGGCCACTGTTTCTTTATTTGAAAAGTGATAGGGTTGAAAACATTGACTATAAGCCCCCTGCCAACTCTAGTAATCATAATCATAATAATTCTATGTCTGAACAAGGGCAGTTCAGTGGTCTGGCACATAGAGTGCCGGGGCTGGAGTCGGGAAGATTCATCTTCCTGAGTTCAAATCTGGCCTCAGACACTTACTAGCTATGTGACCATCGGCAAGTCACTTAAGTCTGTTTGCCTCAGTTTCTTCATCTGTAAAATGAACTGGAAAAGGAAAAGGCAAACTACTCCAGTGTCTCTGCTAAGAAAACCCCAAATGGAGTCACGAAGAATGAGAATGACTGAAAAAGACTCAACAACAACAATAACACTGAAGCCATTTCAGACAAATGAGAACTGATTCTGTTTTTAAGGATTCTTAGTGGAAGATTCCCAGATTCCTATAGTCACCCATTTGAGAGCTGTCTGTTGAATCTGAGTACTTTTGACTTTGGCCTAATCTGGAGCAAGACATAAACAGTCTTTCTCTGGCTGCGATCACTAATAAATGTGCCTAGGACTTCCCGTGTTCATCTGGATGCGCAAAATGAAGTACAGAGAATAACTAGCCTTTGCTTCAGGATTCAGCAGACTGGTTGGAATCTCTCTCACTAATACTGTTGTTTTGGAACCTGGACCACCAAAAGCAGGGGTGCTCATCCTGAGGTCTGTAGTCACCCAAGCAATCTGTGGATAGATTTCAAGATGGAGGAAGGGGTTTGTGAACTTGAATGAGGGGTAAGGGGAAAAAACAGAACAATTACATCTTCATTTTTCTAACTTCTAAATGAATATTATATTACTTTTCGTTATGCATTGGCAATGTCATTATTCTAAGAAGAGGTCCATAGGTTTCACCAGACTTCTGATACAAAGAAATGTTAAGAACCCCTGATCTATCTAGCCTGAATCTTGTCTTTCTTGATCAGTCACTGTTGTTGAGTCATTTTTCAATATTGGCCAACTTTTCATGCCCCCATTTGGGGTTTTCTTGACAAAGCAATTGGAGTGGCTTGTCATTTTCTTCTCCAGCTCATCTGACAGATGAGGAAACTGAGGCAAACAGGGTTAAGTGACTTGCCCAGGGTCATATAGCTAGGAAGTGTCTGAGGTCAGATTTGAACTCAGGAAGATGAGTCTTCCTGACTCCAGGCTCAGCCCTCTATCCACTGTGCCACCTAGCTGCCCAGTTTCAGTGTAAACTTGCCCAAAGACAGAGGGATGGACCAAATGATCTTTATAGGATGCTACCAGGCCTACTACACTGTGGTTTTATAATCACAGAAATCTCATTGCAGCAGCAAGAACCTGAGTGCTTGGCTCAGGATAGCGGATTTGAATTAAAAGGAATTCAGATGCCTGTAATACACCATAGGGAGCCTCCGCTGAATAACAAACCTCAAACACCAAAAACAGAACCTCTCCTTTTTCAACAGCCCCACCTCCTCCCTCAGATTTCCAAACACTTGTTCTTCCTATGAAATGCCCCCTTTATTGTTTCGTATAAAAGTTTGCTCTGCAAATAAATAGCTGTGGATCCCAGGAAGCACACATCTGGAAGAAGAGCCCCAGGCAAAGGCAAATGTCAAGGAACCTGACTCAGAGATTCTTCAAGCAATTTGACAGTCAATGGGTCCCTCCTGTGGAAAAGAAGCAGGGCAACAACTTGGGAAGAACTGAATGTTAAAAGTTACCAATAAACCTTGATTTTTCCTTCTAATTGTTCACCATTCCAGCCAGATCTCAAGGGATCAGGAACTGGAATGGACCCTAGAGGCTTCCTAGTTCAATCTTCCCATTTTACAGATGAGGAAACTGAGGCCCAGAAAAATCCAGGCCAAAGTCACGCAAAATTATGCTTGTTTTTTCTCAGTGACAGGTAGCAGGTTCCATCATACTATGAAAAGAGTGTAACTTGAAATTCAGAAGAACTGAGTTTAAATACTGGTTCTACCATTTACCCGTTGAGTGCCCAAGAGAATCACTTACCACCTCTGGCCTTTCAGTTTTCCCACCATCAAAATTTGTTGTTGTTCCTGCTGTACTCATCATGACCCCATTTGTGATTTTCTAGGCAGAGATATTACAGCGTTTTGCCATTTCCTTCTCCAACTCATTTTACATATGAGGAAACTGAAGCAAACAAAGTTAAGTGACTTGCCCAGGGTCACATAGCAAGGAAGTAAACGAGGTCAAATTCGAATTCCCGCCTTCCTGAAGCCAAACTCAATACTCTATACCCTGCGCCCCCTACTGGCCCTCATCCAAATCAGCAGGTCGGAGACAGATCATCTCTAAGGTCCTTTATAACCTAACATACTCTTTAATCAGTAGGGTCATAGATTTAGAACTAGAATGGACATCAGAGGTCAGGTAGCCTAATAGGTGACCCACAATGGGAATTTTCATAGATGAAACTCTTAGTCATCCTGTGTGTAGCACTCCCCAGCCTTACTAGTAAACCCAATCCCTACCTTCAAGGGATTATATTCTAAACTCATATTTTTACTAAATTCTTTCATCCTAACCCCAATTCTTGTCTCTTCAAAGATCTGCTCCCTCTTGAATCAGACCTTAAACATTTGACAATTTGGTGCCCATCACACATAAAAATGACACTGGTCTACCATAGGAAGACCTCAGTTCAAAGACCTATTTCTCTGACATATACCAGCTGTGTGACCATGGACAGGTCATTTACCCTCTCTGTAACAGAAAATTCTCTGTGAGTTGTCTATTTGCATCAGTGAGGGGAGTTTCCCCATTGGGAGTTCCCCAAATAGATCTAAACCTCTCTCTTTCCTGTCTCCCCCCTAAAAAAAGCTGGGAGAGACCAAGAGACGGACGGGGAGAATATCACCAGATACTTATCCATTACCAGCTACAGCCACGGAGCCATTCACACACTCCCTTCCTTCTATAACCAGTGAGAAATGTTTGTGAGACAGCTGATCAGGTTGGAGCTATAGAGAATTCTTACAGAGTTGATTGACCTCTAGGTGGATCAAACCTTTGGCCTTGACCTTGTCAATGCCATATGCTAACCTACTGACCCTAAGTGGCCCAGACAAAAGAAATAGATAGAAATAGACTTTAGAAATAATGCCCCAGCCCCACACCTACATTCTTCAGGGAAAATAATGCCTTATGATTTGTAAAGACCTGTGGGAAATTTTCAAGCTCATAATCAAGTTATTTTCATGGAAATATGTAAAGAAAGCCTACTCTACTAGGCCCCATTCTTACTGTGTTTACAACCAAAAGAGGCTAATAGATAAATAAGAACCAGACCCAACAGTCTTCCAGCATCATCTTAGCAGACTTGAAGAGAGTAAGCATCAGCAGTTACAAACTGAACTCACAAACTTGGATGGTCCTTGGCATCAAATCTTGCTATCTTCAGCTATATTTTTTTATAAACAGTGGGCATATTTTGTCCTGAATTCTCTTGCTAAAATCCAAATGCTGTATCACGAATATAATACAGAAAGCAATCTGTATTTTCCTAATCTGTTCGCATTTTAATCACCATGGCTTGTTTCTCTTGGGGCAGCAGGGAGCCTTGGACTGGTTTTCAGCTTCCTCAAAAGCCTTCTCTGACCTCTTTTTCCTATAAACAGGAAGTTGTGAGTAAACTTAACTCAGAGGCTCTACTCTCCCCCAACTCCCAGCCCTAAGTTCAAGGTCAGTTTGAAATTCTGGTCCTGTGACCTGCATTTCTCTCATCCCTGGTTAAAAATTCAATTCGCTTTTTAAACTTCCTATTTTTCGTGCAAATTTAACCAGTGTGTATGAGCCTCAGCTGGAAAAGCACCTAAATGTTTCCCCAGCCTGTTTTTGCTGGCGATATTGAAAATATGGTCCACAGCGCCTTCTGCTGGTCAAATCAAGTCTAACTATTGCTTCAGTTCCTCTTGTCAGGGAAAGTCAAAACCAGGCTCAGTGCAAACAAATCACTGCAGGGCACTAAGATATCTACATCTCTAGTAAAATGACATTTTTGAGAGGAGAAAATAGGAATAGTGCTTTGTGGAAGATCACGAGGGAGCTGATTTGTTATCAGCGTATGAAAATTTGGCCTGGTGCTGGAGAAGGCACTGAGTTGCTAAAGAAAGAGTCCTGGATTTGAAATAAAACAAATGTGGGTTCAAATCCCAGCACTAGCACTTTCTTTGTCTGTGATCTTGGGCAATTTACCTTCCTTCTATGTTCATTAGTTTCCTCTACTATAAAATTAGGGCGTTGACCATCCAGGTGGAACAGCAGATAGAGCGCTGGGCTTGGAATCAGGAAGACTCGTCTTCATGAGTTCAAACCCAGCTTCAGACACTCACTAGCTGTGTGACCCTGGGTAAGTCACTTCACCCTGTTTGCCTTGGTTTCCCCAGTAAAATGAACTGGAAAAGAAAATGGCAAACCACTTCAGTATCTTTGCCAAGAAAACCCCAAAGACTTACACACAACTGAACAGCTATGATAACACTCCATCCTTTCCCATGAAGACAACAAGAATAAAACTAAAAGATGAGAAAACGTTTCTGGAGGGTTATGGGATGACAAGCCTTCTAATTCATTGCTGGCAAAGCCATAAAGTGTCTCAACCCTTCTAGAAAGCAATTAGGAATTTTTCAAGAAAAGTTACTGTTGCTTTTTTTTTTCATTTCCCTTTTCTAGATATCCTACTATTGGGAATATTGCCTCTCTACCATAAGAGAGGCAGTGACAGAGTAGAAGAAGTATTGGAAACAGGTCCAAATCCTGCTCTCCCACGTACAAGCTATCCTCACTGAGGCAAGTCACTTCTTCTTCCTGGTTTGGAAGGCTGGAGGCTAGACTAGACGGTTCTTTCTAGCTCTAATCTATGATCCTGTGATTCTATGCCAAGGAGGCAGGAAAAAAAAAATGCCAAGATGAATGCAATGAACAAGCAACTACCTTGAGACCCTGTACTAGCCTCATCTTTCTTCCCAGTATGCATTCTGACATTCATTGACCCTGAAGGTGAAACAGACCCAAGGGCAGTGATGTCAGAGGTGGGACACGGTGGGGAATTTTGAAGGCGAAAGAAAAAAGACCTGATGATGTCAAAGTCTCAGAGGGTCTTCTGCCATTACGGACACTAGATTCATTAGTGTCAGATTCTACCACTTGGGTATTTGCAGGTACAGGCCAAAGCTCTACAATGATGAAAATCATGTGCAAATCCAGAGATGAGTAGGACCCTCATGGTCATTGCTGATCCAAGGAGAAGATAGGATCAACTGCTGGCAAGGATTACTCCTTGGTACTGCTTTGGGGAGGGTGCCTCAAGTTACTATGGCGTATCAGTTGGAAACTGATGCAATACAAAGATTTGGGGAATAAAAGACCCAAACAAACACCTTGCCAGCTGGAAACAAATAAGAAAAATGGAACTTCTTGATACTTGTGGCCTTCCTGCCATGAAGATGGGGAAAGGCAGGGAGGGGGTAGAAAATTGACTTAGGATACTGGCGAATATGGGCTAGAAAATGTCCTTACTGAGTAGGTTGGTATTACTTATTTTCATTCACTTATAAATTTGAATTTAAGAGGTAGATACAAATGACCTGTGTGTAATGTAGTTTCCTTTCATTATGTAGATATTTCATTCACTAAACAGGTCAGAAAAAAAGGACATTCATGGGGGGAAAGCACAGAGAAAGGAATTTTGAAGAGAAATACAGTTCTGAGAGAACCCAACTGCAAATAGCCCCCCTCAAAGACAAAGTACTGTTTGATGATAGAAATGACTACATGTACTGCTTGCCAACAGCTACTCTACCTCTGTTTTTAGGACTATGAAGTTTATAAGTAGAAAATGCCAAATCAAAGAAATGTTTTGGTACTACAAGACAATTGTACACTCACTATTTGTGTCATATCTGACAAAAATCCAGATTTCTGATTTCTCAACCTAAGGCAGAGGTGGATCACTACAAAGGAGGAAGCCTAGAGTTGAGAGAAAGGTATGAGAGACAGGGGAATTAGAAGGCAGAGACCAATGTTAGAAGTGACACACATTAATCGGAAGATAGAAGGCAATAAAGCTTAAAAATAGAAATGGAGAAATGAAACAGGAACAAAAAACAATAGAAGCTTGCTTTGGTCTGAAACAAGGTGACTAGGGATAGATAAGCTCTACAAGTAATAATGGGAGTGGATTTATTTGGAGGAAAGCTCTGATGCTGTGAGCAGATTGGAGAAAACCAAATCCTCCGATATATTAAAAAAAAAAAAAAACCATCTAGGAAAGAACTATCTTAGACTCTAGCATCACCTACAGATTTCCAGAGAAAGGCCTCAGAAGCACGTATGTTACTTACTTGCCCTCTACTGCTTGAAAGAGAGAAACACTTCAAAGCCCAGATTAGACTGAGTAGCTTTGCTGATCCCAGGCTTAAAGGAAATCTTTTTCACTGAAAGTGTATAATGCTACCCCAGCCTTCAGCGAAGAGAACAGAACTGAGGTCTACAGAGCTCACATTTAAGACTGTTTGCTTGTGTGATTTAAATTTGTCTCTTTCACATATTTTAAATTGAGATTTGTGTGTGTTTTGTACATAATTATACATGATTATGTTAAGATGCTTTAAAATGTAATAATTTCATACATTCATAAGCATAGTATTTTACATGCCAATTGGAAACCTTTTTATTAATATTCAGTTTACAGATGTATTAAGGCTATTGCTAAATTATATTAAGTAATTGAACTTTTTAAATACATCTGGATAATAAATATGAAAAAGCTTTTCTTTAAAAACAATATTATTTGCTAATGGAGTTTAACATAACTTCGATGGTCTAAGAATGCCAGAGAAGTGGCTCCATTTAGCAGAAGAATGGATAGACCCAGAAGAGCAATGCTCATTCCCAGTAGTCTATATGCAGTACGGACAGTTCCCTAAAGAGACCAAATGTATCAAGACCTACAGTCCAGAGTTCTTAGTTGCTCTGATCATATGGTTGTCCCTACTTATATGCTTCATATGTTTCTGTACATTTGTACCTACTCTCTCTTCCTAGACCAAGATTATTTGGTTTTTTTTTATTTTTTTAAACTTTATTTTATTTTATTTGCTTTTTGGAGGGGGGAAGGTAGGGCAATTGGGGTTAAGTGACTTGCCCAAGGTGACATGGCTAGTTTTTTGTGTGAAGCATCTGAGGCTGGATTTGAACTCAGGTCCTCCTGACTCTAGGGCCAGTGCTCTATTCACAGTGCCACCTAGCTGCCCCCTAAGGCACTCTTACACTAGCTTCTTGTGGCCATGAATCTAACAGACAAAAAAAAAAACTGAAAATGACCCTGAGGCTATGTGCTAGATTCCCCAGAAGATGTCAAAACTCCCTACAGAGTGAGGCAATATGGTCGTAGTACTTCAGCAAAGAATCAGCAGGTGGTGCTAGCAGTCAGAAATACTGGCAGAAAGATGCACAACAAAGGCAAATGTTCAGCAGATGATATCAGCGGTTCTTCCTCAAATCAGCAAATAGCAGCTACAGAGGCAGAGGGATGTGAAGTTGTCCCAACAGCTCTAAAAATAAGAGTCATCTGAGCCATACATGTTCTTTCTCCCACCGTCACTCTGAAAATCTCTGCAAGAATGGGTAAAGAGATAGGCTATCATGTACCTTGCTATTCTACTTAACTGAATGCCTTTGTCTTGAATTAACAGGACCTATAGTTTGGGAGAAGGAAGAAAGTGGAAGGAGAGAGGAGGAAGGAGAAAGAAAGAGGAAAAGAAAAAACAGGAGAAGAAGAAGAATAAAGGAGGAGGAAAAGGAGGAGGAGAGGGAAGACGACAAGGAGGAGAAACAAGCAGTGGATATATAGTATTCTAGCATGAAGCCACTACCACTGCTGAATTCCAATTGGATGGAGAGGAAGCAAGCCCCTGGGATGGTGCTCTCTAAATTTTCTGCCTTAGGGCAAACCTCTATTGACCCTGTCACAATTCTGTCTTAGAGATCGTTTAGTCCAAATTCCTCATTTTACAGATGAGGAAAATTATTTCCAGAGTCAAAGCAATTCAAATGAACAAACATTTATATTAGCTATTTACTGTGTGCGGAATACTCTGCTAAGTGTTAGAGATACAAAGAAAAGAAAAAGTGTCCCTTCTGTGGCTAGGTGGTGCAATGAATAAAGCACTGGCCCTGGAGTCAGGAGGACCTGAGTTCAAATGCAGCCTCAGACACTTAACACTTACTAGCTGTGTGACCTTGGGCAAGTCACTTAACCCCAATTGCCCTGCCCTGTCCCCTTCAAAAAGCAAAA
This sequence comes from Pseudochirops cupreus, assembly GCA_028627135.1. Taxonomy (NCBI): domain Eukaryota; kingdom Metazoa; phylum Chordata; class Mammalia; order Diprotodontia; family Pseudocheiridae; genus Pseudochirops; species Pseudochirops cupreus. Next base: position 400,223,156 of record CM053582.1, on the reverse strand, counting down.
AAAAAAAGTGTCCCCCAAAGGAGTTCACATAGGGGAAACATTATAAAACTAGATAAGTGGGAACCTACAAGATATCAAGAGAACAGACAGAAGGCAATCTCAAAGGGAAAAGAGCCAGGGATGCTTAAAAGGCTGGCTACACAAGATGGGATCTAAGCTAAATCTTGAAGAAAGTCACATAATGGACTTCTAGCAAGTCAGTACTAGAATCTTCCTCCATTACCCTTGTGTCTCCTTGCTCTCTAAGTTCAGTGCTCCTCTCACTAAATCACCCAGCTTCCAATATCATGGAACAGGGTTCCTCTACATTCCATAAATGCCAAGGCAAAAAAGTTATTAAAATCTCCCAAAAGATTTCATAACTATGGCATATGGAGAATTCTCAACATTTTTAGCATCTTATAGCATTTCCCCCTTATGAGCCATAATATAAATATTTGTATTTCTTTGTAACAAACAAAAAGAAATAATTCTTTCAAGGTTAAGAAATGTATACGTGCTACTCTTTAAACAGCTCTCCTTTCTCTTTGTCGATCTCTGTCTCTGTCTGCGTGTGTGTGTCTGTCTGTCTGTGTGTCTCTGTCTTTGTCTCTGACTGTCTCTGTCTCTGCGTGTATGTCTCTCTGTGTCTCTGTCTATGTGTGTGCATGCACGAACACGTGTGTCTGTTTCTCTGTGTCTCTGTCTCTGTGTACTTGCCTCTGTCTATCTGTGTATGTCTCTCTGTGTCTGTGTCTCTCTACCTCTCTGTCTCTGTCTCTCTGTCTCTGTCTCTCTGTCTCTGTCTCTCTTTGTCTCTCTCCGTCTTGGTCTCTCTGTCCCTGTCTCTCTGTCTCTCTCTGTCTTTGTCTCTCTGTCTCTCTGTCTCTGTCTCTCTGTCTCTGTCATGAATAAAAAACATTTTCTCCTAATGATTTGTCAGAGTCAAGATCTCCACCCACTTTGAAGTCAAATCTAGGCAGTTCAGCAATAGAATGAAGGCTCAACAGCAGGGAAACCATGGAAATCACATCTTTAATTAGGAACTAGGCTTCCTCCCAGTAAGAAAGCTTTCCTAGAGAATAGAGAAGAAAAAAATCCCTTCCTTCAAAAAGTGAACAATTGATGCTTAACAGCAGTTATATGTGCCACCCTCTGATATTCTCTGCCTTCACATTTTGTGATCCCTGCACAAGTGACAGTAGAGCCATTTACAGAAAATCGGAGAGAAGAGGCGTGTTTCGATAGCTCATGTAACTGGCATGAGGGGAATTTGAAGCCACAAATGGAATGACTGACTTTTAGCAGATCCTTGAACCACATGAAACCTTGGTTCAGCCAAGAGAACAACATACACAATGATAACGATAATGTGAATGAAAAGAAAATTAAAATGAATCCAAACACTGAATAATTAGATGATCAAGCTTAGTCTCAAAGAAGAGATGAAAAAACAGCCCTTTTCTTTTGAAATAGAGGTGGAGGAGGAGGGAATTAACATCTGGCAATGCCTATAAATAGACTTCGATAAAACGAACTTACCCACTACCCAAATGGGTCTATAATTTTATTGTTTTGGAAGTTCTCTCTAACAAAACAGATCACAAAAATCTTAACCACATCTTCCCATACAATCACTACAGAAAGTCCATCCAACATATAAAAGGTGTTCTTCACATGTTCCTGAAACCACACAAGCACCAAGTGAACGCTCTGATTGCTCACCTGTCATTTCTCAATGTCAACCTACGATCAGCCCTTTCTACACCTAACATATAGCTCCTTGACAGACATCTCTGCCCCCTATTCTTCTTCAGAGCTTTTCATTGATTTTTATGTTGTAGTCTATTACCACACACATTGTGCTCTTCTCCATTGACTTTTCTGTGATTTTTTTTTAATTTATGGAATAAAACAAGCATCTCCATAACATATAAAAAAGATAATTGCACATGAAATTGAAACTATATCATGTACAACTTGCCATTCCTTTTAAATATGTAATAAAGGCATCATGTAAATTTCTTTTTTTTTCTTCTCACTCTCCTGCCTTAGAGATGGCTCCCATTAGACACAAATGTGTAGCTAAATAGATAGATAGATAGATAGATAGATAGATAGATAGATAGACAGATAGATAGACAAACATAGATGGATATTTTAAGTATATAATATATACACACATATATGCATATATATGTAAAATTATTCTACATATACTTTTATTAGTCAGTTCTCCTTCTGGATGCAGATAGCATCTTTCTTCATTTGTCCTTTATGGTTATTTTGAATATTTATAAAAGTCAAAATAACTAATTCGCTCAAAGTCATTTTTAAAACAATACTGCTGGGTGGGGAGAGAAGGAGGGGGAGAAAATTTGAAACTCAAGGGATCGTGGAACTGAATCTTGTAAACTAAAAGTAAACAAACAAATTAATAAAGACAAAAAAGGAACAAAACAATATTGCTGTTGTTCATTTTAAATTCAAAATGTATTCAAAACATAAAAATTAAGTTCATTTACAATGAAGGAGAAATTAGTTCACAAAGAATGGTAATGTCCTGGTTTTATTTGCATTTAATAGTTTTTTTCTTAATTAGAACAAAGGTCATTAGGTATGTTTTTGTTAAATATATATAAATTAATAACCATCCATCAAGACAAATAAGTAAAAGAGTATAGTTTTATTGAACACCCATAGTATTTAAGAGAGAAGAACCAAACTAATTACAGAAACCTACAAAGAAGAACTGCATTGGCTCTATATCCCTTTCCAAAAAGATTCTGGGACCTTTAACTTTGTTTTCTATTCTAATGAATGATTATGGGAAGTAATAAGGCCCAGTGGCTAGAGAGCCTAAAGCCTTGAAGAGTTAGGTTCAAATTCACGTAGAGTCTATGTGACCCTGGGCAAAAATCAATCTCTCAGTGTCTTAAGCAAGTTTCAGAGACAGTACCAGCTTGGTTTTGTAGAGGACGTTTCCTCACTTGGTACTTCTCTATATTAATGAAATCAGAAGTCTAGTCCCTATCCCTGGTTAGTAAGAGTTGAAGGGGACCCTATCCTGGCTCTATTAATTTCACTTTTGCATCACTTCATATTTATAAGAGGTTTTCTTATAGGGGGAAAATACTGTTAGTTATGCACAATAAAAAAGATGTAACAACAGGAATTCTTCTACTGGGGGTAAACTCAATCAAGATGGTGAGGAGGATGAGAAAGGGAAAGGGTTGCAGCCCAAAAGTTAGCTTACGGTGTATATAATTGTGGTGGGAAAAGGATATTCCTCCTAGAGTCCAGCCTGTGCCTCCAAAGCACAATTTCTGGTACCTGACACTCTGCCCCCACCAAACTTCAGGAAGAGACAAAGATATGTCAGTGAGGGAAGGTGGGCACCACAGCAATGGGCCCAGGAGCCCAGACTAAAAATCTGGGAATAGTACTGTACATGGAAACACTCTGCCTCATTTAAATCCAATTCACATGGAAGTCAAGACATAACTTCATGATGTCATTGGTCATCTTTGAGAGCAAAGGACAAACAGGACAGAGCAGAACCATAGGTGGCAAGAAAGCAGTCTAAAGAACCACCATGGAGAGCTCATTCACCTGCCTGAATGTTGGTGCCCTGAGGCAGAGAGACTTTTCACTCATGCTTATTAAATTTCTAAAAAGGATCACTATTTAGGTTGGTGTTGAATTTGGACAGTTTCTTGTACTTTGTTTTTAGGTGGTTAATTTCCTGCCTGGTATTGCTAGTCATCTTTTAATTTTTTTCTTTGTACTATTAATTTTCCCTCTATGTAACTAAATTATCTCCAGAAGTCATTTATAAGCTTCTTGAGGTCAAGGACCATATCTTGTTCTTTGAATGTCCCCCAACAGTTTATCATAGATAGAGTTCCACAAACTGGTGATTGCTCTGGTGATGACTAAAGGGGAAAAATTATCTAGGTTTGAAAACATTGTGTATTTAAAAAAACAAACACTTTTTAGAGTAACTTCGGATTTTCTTAATTTTATCATAATATTTTGGTTTGGGAGTTCACTGAATTGCTACAGCTCATTTTGATTTTTGGATCTCAAGTCAGTTTGGTTCAAGCCATTGCTTCAAGGCAAGTGTGATGCCAATGTCCCACTGCACCCTGTGACCTCAATTCCTTTGTTCTATCAACCAAGACAATAAGCTAGAATCAGTTTGGCATAGTACATATGTTTTGTCTATATAGTCTATGTGTAGATAGTTTTCCAACTCCCCCCCAAAGTGAAGCAAAAATAACAACAATTATAAAAACAATAATAGCATTTATATACCATTTTAAGGTTGCTGATGCACTTTAAAAACATCTCATTTTATGCTCAGAACAACCCTGGGAGGTAGGTGCTATTATTATCCCTACTTTTAGAGATGAGGAAACTGAGGCACAGTGACTTGTCCAGGGTCATATAGCTAGTAACTGTCTGAGGTTGGATTTTAATTCAGTTCTTACTCACTTCCTATTCAGTACTCTGAGTGAAATGAAGAGAATTGAATATAGCAATGGATCTGGAGTCAGGACCACTTGGGTTCAAATGAGCCTCTGAAATCTATTAGCATGGTGACTATAAACAAGTTACTTATTCAGTCTGAGTCACAGTTTCCCAATCTGTAAAATGGGAACAACAGCAACAAAAACAAGGACGATGATGACGACAATGATGATGATGATGTTAATGATGATGCCAGCAGTACTTACTTCCCATGGTTTTTGTGAGGTTCAAATGAAATAATATGTGTAAAACCCTTTGCAAACCTTAAAGTGCTATAATAAGTGTTAAATCTTTATTGTTAAGCCCTGGATTTGGCTCACTAGGCTCTGTTCTGTGTTCTAGACAACACCTGTCTTCCTTGAACCTGGACTCCCAACCCTTCAGCTTTGCCAGTAGGAGAAAATCCAGGCTTTTTTCTTCTGTCCTCTGAAGCTTCCTGAACACAGAATATAACCCCTCTTGTAGGTGTTTTAAAGTGTTTCATTTCTGATCAACATAGAGAGACATCCAAAGAGTTCAAAAAATAAATAAAAGGAGAAGTCACTAAATTTAAGGAGATTTCCTCAGTTAATTCTGGTCCTTCATGCACACTTACAGGGATCCAAATGTTGTTCTCTTTTAATTCTTCTTTGGTCTGATTCTGCTTCTTCCCTGTTTTGTCTGAGATCATCCAGCACAGTCTGATCTGGTCCAGATGTTAAATCATGCCTGCTAAGTGTCTCAATAATAGATTTCATTTCACAATGCTATTAGAAGTTTCAGCCCTTCCAGAATCAGTTTGCCTAATTTGAGCTTCCCTTGTGGAGAACCCTTCCTTCTCCCCATGTAGAAGGCATACCCTGACTATTCTTCCCTTCACTTACACTCTCACTCTAACACAGTCAGGAAGAGGTTTTCTTTGATGGTTAGTCCTTTTGAATGCATCTCAGTTCAATAACAACACTCAATAAAGTCTATTTTTTTTACTGTATTATACACTGTTTTCACATGCTTTAAGGTACTCTGCACACAGCATATGCCCATAAGAACTGCACTTGGCCA
>CM053582.1:400176339-400217103 GCA_028627135.1 Pseudochirops cupreus | reverse complement strand
AAAAAAAAAAAGAAAATTTGCATGTTTAAATGGTTAGTTTTGTCTTAACTGATAATGTTGGCTTTTCCCCTTTATTGCACCAGGATGCCATTATGGCTGACCTCCGCTGGCTTCAGGGTCAAAAGGTTATGTGTCTGAGATCATTCTTCCTAAATCTGAAGTCCTCTCCTAGCCCAGACATTCCTCCCAAATTGACTCTTTTTTTTCTCTTCTAACTGGCCCCCAGTGGACATTTTACCTGGTTCCAAAAAGAGCAAGATAGTAGACATACTCTAAAACAATGGACATTTACGTCTGGCCCAGTTGATGGCTTAGCAAAAGTGTCAGACTCTTGCCCTGACTAAAACGTAATTAGAAAATGTTTAACGAAGCAAATAAAAACATAATACTATATAGATTAATGTTGTGGGTTTTCTGTTTTACGTCGTTATATGTTTTATTCTTAATCAAGTACTTCTTTGAAACCTAATGACATTCATGATCTGCAGAAATGAGACTTCAGGCATGAAATGAGAATATAAAATAAAATATATGATATGCAGAAAGGCAATCAGTGCTTTAGTCTAGCGATGTGACCATAAACCAATGAAGTGCCTTCAAAACATCTATTTTTCTCCTTTTAAAAACATACGATTCAAGTGATAATCTGCTTTAGCTTGTAAATGACATGAGTCAAAATGGACAATGAGTTAATCTATATACTACACAAGATAATTTTTAAAAAACACTAAGTAAGACACAGTATTAAAGATAAATAGAAATCAGCATTCACCTTGGTCTCTAGTATGGTTATAGGTGTCATCATAAAACATCACATACTAGTTAAAGCCAAGCCCGTGGTGGCTGCTCAAATGAAGTTCAAGAGGTAGCCTGACAGGATTATTTTAAAGCTGGCAACTCTGAAATGTGTTAAGCAAATGTTGTGGTTTTCTAAATCAATATGTGGCAGTAGGGATCCATTTCTATTTTAGTTTCATAACACTGGTTTAGTATATTTTTTACTCTCAGATTAGGAGTAGCTCTAGATCTAGAAGGGACCACTTAGGTCAACCTCCTTTACAGATGAGAAAATTAGAGACCAGTGAGGTCAAGTGACTTGTCCAAAGACACTCAAGTTGTAAAGAGCAGAGCCAGATACAAACCCAAGTCCTTTGATTCCAAATCCACCCATATTTTTCCTGTACTCCAGCATAGATAGGGACATATTTATTAATGTAACACACGCCCCCCCATTCTTGCTTTTGCCTTTTTTTTTGGAAAATGTTTTATGTTTAAGAGTTAATAATATCACTGTGACTGCTTTGTATACTTGGAAGCATGTCATTGGGGGATGTAGGACCTAATATGATATTAAAAAGTGTATTCACACACACCAGGCTTACCCTTAGGACCTTAAGACTTTGAGCTATTGGCCCCTTGCTATAACAATGAGCAGTCTTCCCTCTGGGATAATCTCAGATCTTCCAAAGTGAGTATAGGTTGGGGAGAGCAAGTCAACCTCGAAAGAGAAGGTGAATATAGGCAAATGTGTGCTAGTAGCTGTTTAACAACTGGGTTTCAAAAAAAAAAAGTATGCAAGACACTTTTAAATTTGATCATTATTAAGATTTTTATATCACTTTCTCAAGTCTAAATGCTCAACAAAACAACAAATCAAGCCCTGGTTTGTAGAGTTTGCTGGTCTCTGAAGTACAAGTGTTTGCAATGAAAATTTAACTATCAGGTCTTGCCAACCAATTTGAGCTGACTTCAGCAAACTTCTGGATACAGAAGCCATATCAGGCACCATACTCATACCATACTAGAATTCAGATTCACAACTGGAAACATTCCTTAAAGCTATCTTAAACAACAGTGGGATATTTCTCCCACTAATCAAAGCAGAGTCATAGCTGGGGAATGCCTCCCATGGTCCACTACACCCAGGTAATGCTTCACTTGACTTTTTAACCATCTTCCCACTTCCCACCTTATCACCTCCCCTCAAACCAACTAGTAAGTGTCTGAGGCTGAATTTGAACTCAGGTCTTCCTCACTCCCGGTTCTAAGTAAAATGAAGTAAATTGGATATAGTACTGAATCTGGAGTCACTACTACTTAGATTCAAATTAGCATTTAAATCTCCTCCACACTCCATCTCCCCTTTCAGGTTCCAGAGCCATAGTCAAAATCAACACTTCCATTGCTACTGGAAAGATTGCATAGATCTTCTCCTCCATGATTTCACTCACCCATCCCTATAACTATCTAAGCTGCAAGAAATCACCCCAATCAATACTTTCCTATTTGAGATGCCTCTCCCTATTTGATCATAAATGCCTTGAAGTAAGCAACTGTTTTCCCTTTTGTTTTGGTATGCCCATCGCTTAGCAAAGTGCTTGAGATAGAGAAATCACTAAATAAATGTTCTTTTCATTCATTTATTCAGTAATGACTGAAATGGAGCTGACAAGCTTCAATCTTTAAGACAGAGAACACTGACAAGGACATTACAATGGAAAAGCCACTAGATGGCAGCATCACTCACAAGATACTTAGGCTTGTTCCATCTCAAGATGATGGAAATGGTCTGCAAGAGATTGTTAAGGAGAGAATTTGGGGTTAAGCTTAAAGGATTGACTAATTTGAGAGGAAGCAAACCCAAAGGAACAAAAATGAGCAGTTGTGAACTGTTTTCTCAGGAAGAGTAACATGCACCTGAGGCTTAGCAAAACGCTTAAAAAATTGCTTGGCTGAATAAGTAGCCAAGTTCCCAGTCAACCAATGATGGTCTGCAGAACAGGACAGGAGACAGAAGAAGCAGAAAATGGGAACAGAGGAGGTGGGGGGAGAGGAAGAGAACTTACTTCTGCCCCCGCTTCAATTCCTAGGCTAAGACTGGGAATCCAAGCCCAGAGAGCTCCTTTATTCCCAGATGGATATTTCCTTGCTTTGAAATAGCTGAGGGTACATTGCCTCAAACCGAGAATGGGATCTGGGGAGCCTCCACCAAGTTGTTCAAAACTTAATAAATACTGTGAATGACTTGGGAACTGCCCTGTTACCACCTCATATTTATAGACATGGTACTTCACAAAGCAACCTACAACAGTGTTTCCCAAACCACTTTATCAGCAGAACATTTTGGAGCTTAAAATATATTGCTAGAACTCATAAATAGAGCCATAAATGAGAATTCTAGCATCTGAAGCAAATTCATCTGGGGAGTGGGAGGAGAAGAATGATGCTCCTGGGACAGCCCCCAAGTTCAGCTGAGGGAAGCAGAGAATCAGCTAGGAATCTCCCAACTAAATCATATCCTGACCCTCCATTATCCTCTCCTGTCTCTTTATCCTCAGATGGTTCCTTGCTCTGTTTTGTTTCAGGCCCCTTTGCAGGTGTTTATTTGATTTGGATGAGGCCCACAAATGAGCTCTTCTTCCTCCTCCTCCTCCTCCTCCTCCTCCTTCTCCTCCTTCTCCTGAGCTCAGTGCAGACTTAATTCCTATGCAGAATGTTACCAACCCATGGTTACTTTGCTGCTGAAGGGCTGAGCTTTACACATGACTTCCTGAAGAAGGGTGGGGTGGCCAGTACAAAGGCACAGAGATGGGAAAAGTAGAGTAAGGAACAGAGAGGTCAGGTTAGCTGAATAGCAGATTGATGGAGCAAAAGTCATTTCTAACGAGGCTAGAAAGATCCACTGGATCCATCTAGCGTTGAAAGCTAAACAGGAGTTTGTGTGTGTGTGTGTGTGTGTGTGTGTGTGTGTGTGTGTGTGAGCACGTGTGTACGTATGTATGTATGTATGTATGTATTTTTTTTCTCTAGAAGCAATAGGAAGCCATAAGAGTTGGTTGAGGATAGAGGTCATAAATTATGGAAAATCACTATGGTAGCAAGGTGTAGGGTAGACTGAAATGGTGAGATTTGGGATAAGGAAGCCATTGCAGTAATCTAAGAGAAAGATGATGATGGAATGAACTAAGGTAGTAGCTATGTGAATAGAGGAGTTGGATCTGAAAGATGTGAAATTTCTTTGTTCATTCCCAGGAGGATTCTCCTTTACTGAAAGCTATTCCCATAAGAATGAAACAACATGTATAGCTGTATGTTGCCAAGACCAAGGACCTCTGTGTCTCCTTTCCCACCCCACCCCGCAACAGAGCAGAGGAGTACGGGTATGGAATGACTTGAATTCTGAGCTGTCTAGATGCTCCCTCATACCAGCCTAGACCATCTTTGCATTTGATTTTCTTCCATTCTCCCCATCTGGCCATACTGCATGGAGTCCCCCTGCTCCCCTGCTCCACATGGTAGCAGTTACCCAAATGGTTCATGCGTCTTATTGATTGCCATCAATTCAGGGAATAAGCTCCCAACTGAAAAAAGAATGATTTTCACAACTTCTTATGAGAATCTCCATAGTGCAACAAAGCCTAGAGCCAAAGAATGACAGAATGTTGGAGTTGTAAGGGTACCTTATAGAACATCAAGTCTAACCATCTCATTTTACAGATGAAGAAACTGAAGCCCAGAAAGGTTATGATTTGTTCATGATCACACAGCTAGTGAATGACAGAACATGACTAGAACATTTTTTCTCTTCCACTGGCTATTGAGAGCTCCAAGTCTCCTCCCTGACCCTGTGACATAAGGCAACAAGGGAGACACAGACTTCTCACCTCTTGGTGGCCTGAGCCCTACAGAGTCGTAGATGTCAGGGGAATAGTATTGTGGAATCACAGAAACGTCGATCTGTAGCTGGAAGACCCCCAAAGCCACCTTGTCCATACTCTCTTAATTTTACAGATGAGAAGACTGAGGAGCAGGGAAGTGAATGGTTGACCCAAAACCACACAAATATTGTACATGAGGAAGACTTTGAGCCCAGTAGAAAAGAGTCTTAAAATATAGGTTAAGGGACCTGGATTCGATCCTGATATTTGCCTCTGCCTAGCTGTGTGACCTTGGACGTGTCTCTTAACCTCTCTGGACCTCAATTTCCTAAGCTCTACAATAGTGATGACAATACTGCCCTACCTAATAGGATTACAGTGAGGCTTAAATGACCAAATGGGTCTAAAAGGGCTTTCAGAAATATAAAACTCTAGTGCAGGTATGTGCCATGCCCCTCTGGCAGTCTGGTGAAGTCTGTGGATCCCTGCCCTCTCAGAATGTTTTTAAATGCATAAAACAAAATTAAAAAGAAATAAAATACATTGAAATACAGTTAACAATTTTTTAAAAAAAAGGGACATGGACCTCAAGTTAAGACCGTCTGCTTTAGATCAATGTCAGGTGAACTAAGGACAGTTAAGCCAGTTCCATCCACAGAAGCCAAGCTCCTCTTCAGAAGGTAGGGCTAGCACTCTGCAGATCTAGAGGGCCTAGGAATGGGAAGGCCATGGAGGAGGCTCAAACCACAGGCAAAGTTCATGCAGCAGAGGCAGATGAGTTGATGAGATGCCACAGATAGTCACAACACACAAAGGAAGTAATTGTAAGATCTGGCAGAACTCCAACCCTCTGAGGGTAGGAGACGCTACAATCTTAAAATGCTCCCATTTAATTCAGGAGTTCTTAATCTGGAGCTCTTGAATCTGTCTTTTTTTTAATATTCTGATAATTGTATTTCATTGTTATGGGTTTCCTTTGTAATCCTATGCATTTTATTTTATGCATTAAAAAAATTATTCTAAGGGATCCATAGACTTCACCAGATTGCTAAAGGTTAAAAAATATTAAAAAGATTAAGAAACCCTGACTTTGTCTAAGGATGGCTTTGAGAAAAAAAAGATGGACGATGCCAACCCCACTTCAGTTTACTGAAGGGAGGAAAAACCCTGGGAAGAAGTTGACATGAGAAAAGCTAACAGTCTCTGTTATGTCCCTATCCCCACCTTGCTACACTAGAGACTTCAGGGAATTTTCCCTTGGGTGAGACCTGGAACTTTCTTGTTTGAGTTGTTACTTCTTCCCAATGGAAGAGCTCCTTTTCTCTGTATCATCTGGCATACCTTCTCTGATTCTGTTTTGCTAACAACTCAGGCTTCTTTTCTACTTTTGTACTAAGTAGAATACATAGTAAGTGTTTGGTAGGAAGGAAGTCAAGCCTTGTATATAAAGTTTGGAGTCTTCCTTTCACCATTAATCAGTAATAATCGTAAGTTTAGCTTGAACCTGAAAAATCCCATCCCTAGACTAATAATATTTTTATTGTTGTACAATCATTCAATTGTGTCCCACTCTTCATGACCTCATAGACCATCACACAATAGGCTTTCTATCCTCCACTATATCCCAAAGTCTGTCCAAGCTCATATTCATTGCTTCCATGACATCATCTATCCATCTCACCCTGTGCTGTCTCCTTCTCCTTTTGCCTTCAATCTTTCCCAACATCAGGGTTATTTCCAATGAATCTTGTCTTCTCATTATGTGGCCAAAGTATGTAAGCTTCAGCTTTAGTATTTGTCCTTCTAATGAATAGGATGAATTAGTTTCTTTAAGTATTGCCTGATTTGATCTCCTTGTTGTCCAAAGGATTCTCAAAAGTCTTCTCTGGAACCATAATTCGAATGCATTGATTCTGCAACGCTCAGCTTTCCTTATAGTCCAACTCTCACAGCCATACACTACTACTGGAAAAACCATAACTTTGACAATTACAGACCATTTTCAGTAATGTCTCTGCTTTTTAGTGTGCTGTTAAGATTAATCATAGCTTTCTTTCCAAGGAGCAGCTGTCTTTTAATTTCCTGGCTAGAGTCACCATCTGCAGTGATCTTTGAGCCCAAGAATATAAATCTGACACTGACACATATCTTCTCCTTCTTTTTGCCAGGAAGTGGTGGGACCAGTTGCCATGATTTTATTTTTTTAATGTTAAGTTTCAAGCCACTTTTTACACTATTCTTTAATTCCTCTTCACTTTCTGCCATCAGAGTGGTATTGTCTGCATATCTGAGATTGTTAATATTTCTCCCGGCAAACTTAATTCTGACTTTTGATTCATCCAGCTTGGCATTTCATATGATATACTCTCCATATAAGTTAAATAAATAAGAAACTATGTATGATCTTGTCATACTCTTTCCCTCATCTTAAACCAATCAGTTGTTCTATATTCAGTTCTGCTGCTTCTTGACTCACATACAGGTTCCTCAGGAGACAAGTGAGATGATTTGGTACTCCTATCTCTTTAAGGACTTGGCACATTTTGTTGTGATTCATGCAGCCAAAGACTTTAGTGTAGTCGTTGAAGTAGATGGTTGTTTTTTTTCTGGAACTCCCTTGCTTTCTTCATAATTCAGTGAGTGCTGGCAATTTGGTCTCTAGTTCCTCTGCCTCTTCAAAAATCAGCCTGCTCTTCCGGCAATTCTTGGTTCAGATGTTACTAAAGCATAGCTTGCAGAATCTTAAGCATAACCTTGCTAGTGTGTAAAACAAAAGCAATTGTTTGATAATTTGGACATTCTTTGGCATTGTCCTTCTTTAGGATTGGGACATAAACTGATCTTTTCCAATACGGTGACCACTGTTGAGTTTTCCAAATTTGCTGGTATATTGAATGCAGCACTTTAACAGCATCATGTTTTATGATTTTAAATAGCTCAGCTGGAGTTCTGTCACCTCAAGTAACCTTATCTTTAGCAGTGCTTCCGAAGATCCACTTGACTTCATTCTCCAGGATGCATAACTCTAGGTCAGTAACCAGACTATCATGGTTATCAGTGATGTTAAGATGTTTTTTGTATGATTCTACACATTCTTATCATCTTTTTTAATTGATACCATTTTTGTTCTTTTATCATGCACATTTCTACATGAAATGTTCTCTTAATATCTCTAATTTTCTTGGAGATCTCTTGTCTTTCTCATTCTATTGTTTTCTTCTATTTCTCTGCATTGTTCATTTAAGAAAACCTAATTTCTACTTGCAATTTTCCAGAATTTTTCATTCAGTTGGCTATATCTTTCCTTTGTCCTTTACTTTAATTTTCCTTCTTTTCTCAGTTATTTGTAAAGCCTCATCAGATACCTATTTTGCTTTCTTGCTCTTCTCTCTTTGGAATTGTTTGGGTTTTTTGCTGCCTCCCATACATTGTGAACATCTATCTTCAGGTATTCTATCTACCAAATCTAATCCCTTAAATTTGTTCATCATTTCCACTTCATATTCATAAGGGATGTTATTTAGGTCATGCCTATGTGGTCTGATAATTTTTCCTACTTTCTTCAATATAAGTGAATTTTGCAACAACATGCTCATGATCTGAGCCACAGTCACTTTTCTATCTTTGGCTGCAAAGTGTATAATCAATCTGATTCCAACACTGACCATTTGGTGATGTCCATGTGTAGAGTCACCTTTTGGCTTGTTGAAAAACAGTGTTTGCTAACAGAGAGTTATCTGACAAAATCTATTGGCTTCATTTTGTACTCCAAGGCCAAACTTGCCTGTTATTCCAATTACCCTTTGATTTTCTACTTTTAGTATTCCAAACCCCTGTGGTGAATGTGACATCTTTTTTTGTTTTAGGGTTTCTTGAAGTTATTGCAGGTCTTTATAGAACTGATCATCTTTGGCCTCTTTTGCATGAATGGCTGAAGTATGAACTTATATTATTGTGATGTTTAATGGTTTGCCTTGCATTCGAACAGATATCATTTTGTAATTTTTTGAGATTATATACCAGTACTGCTTTTCTCACTCTTTTATTGAGTATGAGGGCTATTCTATTTCTTCTAAGAGATTTTCTCCCACAGTAATATGTGTAATAATCACCTGAATTAAATTCACCCATTCCTGTCCATTTAAAGTCACTGACACCCAAGATACTGAGGTGTAATATTTCCATCTCCTATTTGATCACAGCCATCTTACCTTGGTTCATAGATCTTACATCCCAGGTTCCTTTACAGCATCAGATATTTCTCTCATCACCAGAAATATTCACATCTGAACTTCCTTTTGGCTTTGGCCTAGCCACTTCACTCTTTCTGGAGCTTTTTATAGTTGTCCTCCACTCTTCCCTGTTAGTGTGTTGGACACCTTCTGACCTGAGGACACCTTCTGACCTTCCGGCATTATATTATTTTAATACTGCCCATGAGATTTTTATTAGCAAAGATATTAGAGTGGTGTGCCATTTCCTTTTCCAATGGACCACCTTTTGTCAGAACTCTCCAATATGACCCGTTTATCTTGAGTAACACTGTATAGCATAGCTCATAGTTTTGTGATATAATTCTAGAACAGTATCCCTCAGCCAGTTTGCTCCTCCTCAAACAGCCAGGTGTACCCCTGCTTCCATTAGATTTAGTGTGGACACACGATTGGTTTTAGCCTAACTGAAGCTCAGAATTCTTGAGCTCTTCTACCAGCCTTGTCCCCCTCAATATCAGGGATTACACATCTGTGCTGTTTTGTTATGCCTTTTTCATGCTTCTCACTAACCATTAATCTACCTTTCTCCTCACCATGATTTACACACACACACACACACACACACACACACACACACACACACACACACAAGAAAAGTCCTTCCTTATAATCGATATGCACAGAAAAAACAAATCAACAGATTGCCAATATTTGGAATGCATTTGTGATTCTGTATCTCCAGTTCAGATTAGACCTCTTGTCCAGTCCACTTTCTGTTTTATACAGCCTGCAATCTCAGAATGCAGATTGATAAACATTAAACATAAATGTATTTATAAGCTTCAATATAAATATTTAAATATAACATTGTAATATGTAAATAATATATACTAGTGTATAATAAAATAAAAATGTATTATTAAATATAAACTTATATGTGAATATAATACTAAATATAAACTTTATTTAGATAGAAGCTTTATGTTAAATTGTAAAACGCAGTCTTAGCTTACTGGATATGGAGCACAGTCTGCAATTTGCCAAGCCCTGTTTAGTTCATCTCCTCTCTGCTAAGAGGGATGAGGTATGCTTCATCACCACACTTGTGAGGTCATGTTTGGTCAATGCTTTAGTCTGAGTTCTAAGGACCTTCTTACTCTTCTGAAGACCCTCACATTATTATTTTGATCATCCCATAACTTGTTCTCCTTGCTCTGCTCCTTTCATTCAGCATCAGTTCATAGAAGTCTTTCCCTATTTCTCTGCATTTGTCATATTCATCATTTTTGGGACACATTGACCGAAAATGCCATCGCATTCATATACCACAATTTGGTCTGTCCTATCTCAGTTGAAGGGCTCCTGTTTTGTTTCCAGTTCTCTGTGACACCAAAAAGTACTGGTGTCAATATTCTTGTCCATATGAAACTCACAGAACATGTAGTGTCAGAATAGATCTTGAAGGTCATCTAGCACAACTCATTTTACAAAAAAAATAAACTGAGGTCCAAAAAGAGGAAGTGACTTGCTCAGGTTCACGAAGTCTACCGTCCCCATTTCCTCTGCATTCCCCTCCTCTCTGGGGTAGGGTTCACAGTAAAACAGGAAGAAGCAGGCAGTCCTCTGAGTAATGATAAGTAATGCTTTGCTGGGGAAAGGTTGGGAATAAAACCACACATCTTGTGATATAACACTTGGGGCTGGGAATTAGGGAGTAGATTGACGGGAAGGGAAGGGAAGGGAAGGGAAGGACAAGAAGGATCTATTTACAGCTGACTCAGGAGAATATCCACCAAGTTTTCCATAAGACAAAAGGTGAAGACAGTATCAGGTTTTACTATATCACAAACTTATTTAATGCTTGAAGGTTATACATTGTGGTCGTGACAGAGCAAAAGACAGGAAGGAAATAATAGTCCGGATCAGCTTCTTGGTGTTTTAGCCTTTTCACTTTGTTTAATTCAAAATTTCATCTTCATAGAAAAATAAGCACTTACATGATTATTTGAATATGAAAATTGGAAAACAAAGAAAAACAACCACTAACATATAGCACAAAATCTTTTCTCCCTTTGAAAACAGATTAGTAGATGATGTTTCATCCACTAATCTCAGATTCATAGTTAATTCTCCTTTAATCAAAGGTATATCGCCCAGTTTATGGATTATCCAGAACAATTACTTCCTGCTACCTGTTTTTTGAGCACTTGTTCTTGAGGGGTACCTCAAAAAGGGAAGAAGAATGAGATAAGGTGAGCTAGATACTTTCAGTGACTATGGTAAAAAAAAATTAAATAAAATGAAAGTGGGAGAGGGAGGGATGCAATTTATTGGGGCCAAGAGATTACCATTTATGATTAACTGATGGGAAGGGAAGGGTAAGGCAGGGAAAGAAAGGGGAGGGGAGGGGAGGGAGAGGAGAGGAGGTAAATCCATTCAGTTTCAATATATTTTTATTCTTTCTAATTTCATTGTTATGGAACAAATCATGATGTCCATGCTTCTTTGTACTCTTTATATTCATCATTTCTTACAACATAGCAATATTTAGTCACATTCATGTACCACAATATGTTTCCTGCTACTAATACATGTACGGAACCTATCTTTCTGTCTTTGACCTCCTTAAGATCTCTGGAATAAAAGGAATTAACAATTTAGGAATTTTTCTCACATAGTTCCTGATTATTTTCCAAGATTGTTGGATTCTTTCATAGTTGTACCAAAAATGTATTACCATGCCTGTTGCCCTACAGCCTCTCCAAATATAGATTATTTGTATCTTTTAGAATTTTGCCCCCTTGAGGGGTGTGAGATGAGACTTCAGTGTTGTTTTAATGTATATTTATCTTATTAAAATATTTTTCACATGGTTTAACCCCATCATTTTATAGAAGACCAATTGAAGCCAAAAGAAGCCAAGAGTTACTCAAATCTACAATGCTGTTTTTTAACCTAGGCTAGTATGGCCATAGTTGACAACTTTCTCTTTTCTTTAACTCTTAATTGCTGCTCAAATAACTACAGGACTTTCAGAGTTCCCAGGAAGCTGATGGGTACAAGAATACACTCACTGAAATAGCGTCATTTGGTATTCACTTTGAGAGAGGCATGTGACACAGTCTATAATATACCATCAATTGTAATTTTCTATGAGAAGGGAAGGCTAGCAAAATATCACACCTGCTGCTGCAGCATATGTTTTTCTGTATTATGTCAAATCTTTTCACTTAGTGTGAATTTGCACATCTTGCTTCATCTCCAGAATGCCAGAAAGCGCTTGCCCAGGAATCAAAGAACCAGGCCCAAGGAAATAAGACAAGAAAAATGATGATCTTCACATAAGCGTAGCACAGTCATCTCACAGTACACATGAACAACAACAGCCCGGATGGATGATGATGGACCAGACAATGTGCATTGTATACTGTTCTCCAGATCGTTATTAAAGGCAGTCCCAAATGATGTCCTGCTATTATTTATCATGTTCCAGTCTTCTCAAATGGAGTATCAATGTGTCTATAATTTTCAGTTCACCAACTGAATTGTAAAATCACACATCCACCACATTTCCATTTGCCAAGTACCTGATCTTGCACCATAGTGAATTTATAGGGGGAAATGTAAGTCCCATACTTTGTTCTCTGTATTGTATATCTGAAGGGCTGTCATGTGAAAGAGTATTTCGATTCATCCTGTTTGGTCCCAGAGATCAGAGATAAAGGCAATAAATTGAAGTTGGGAAAAGAGAGCTTCAAGAATATGTGTTTAGTTATTGTCAGTGAAGTGGCCCAGTAGATAATGCATTGGGATGGGAATTAGAAAGACTGAACTTCTTGAGATCAAATCCAAATTCAGACGCTTACTAGCTATTTGTTTTTGGGCAAGTCACTTAGTCCTGCTTGCCTCAGTTTCCTCATTTGTAAAATGATTTGGAGACGGAAATGGCAAATTACTCCAATATCTTTGCCAAGGAAACCCCAAACGAGGTCACAAAGAATCTGACATGACTGAAACTACTGAACAACAACAAATGTATTTAATTGAACTAAATCACAATTGGAGCTTTCCAAAAGTAGAATTAACCCTCTAACAAAGTTACAAATTTCCCATTAATGGAAATCTTCAAGCAAAGGTTAAAAAACCACTTGTTGAGGATAATAAGAATAGTTAGCACTTATACGGAGCTTTAAGGTTTGCAAAACACTTAATATATGTTATCTCATTTGGTCCTCACAACAACCCTATGAGGTAGATGATATTATTATTCAGATCTTACTGATGAGGTAGTGAAGATTGAAAGGTTAAGTGAGTTTCCCAGGGACACACAGCTAGTACATGTCTGAGGCAAGATCTGAACTTAGGGCTTCCTGATTTCAGGGACAGCTCTCCTAACTGACTAGGTGCTGCAGAGATACTCTATTCAGGTGTGGAACTGACCATCTTTTGAAGTAGTGTTATGTAGGAGTATATTTATATAAGCAGTTCAGAGTCATGTTACTCCACACACTCACAGAAGCTCAGTGCTAGAAGGAACCTCAGAGCCATGTGGTTTCACACTGACCTGAATAGAAATCCCCTCTCTACAGCCTCCTGATAATGACTGGTCATCTAGCTTCCTCTCTAGTGAGGAAGTCTCCTTGAGTAGCTAAATCTATTTGTGGTCAGATCCAGTTGTTTGGAAGTTATTTTAAAAAGAAAAATTGCTTAAATCTCCCTCTTGGAAAACTTTCACTCATTGCTCCTAATTCTTCCCTCTAGGAAAGAGCAAATATAATTCCAGCTAAATGGTACCATGGATTGAGTGCTGGACCTACAGTCAGGAAGAGAAGATCAATACCAGCCTTAGAAGCTTCCTAGCTGTGTGACCCTGGGCAAGTCACTTAACTCTATCTGCCTCAGTTTCTTAAACTGTAAAATCAGGATGATACCAGCACCTACAGTTTGAATACAGACCAAAGCATACTATTTTTCATTTTACTTTTTGTGAAGGTTTTTTTTGGTCTATCTTTTTTTTCACAATATGACTAATACGGAAATATGTTTTGCATGATTGTACATGTATAACCTATATCAAATGATTACCATCTCAGGAAGGATGAAGAGTGAGAATTTGGAACTCAAAATTCTTTAAATGAATGTTAAAATCTGCTTTTACATATACTTGGGAAAAATAAAATATTATTTTAAAAATAACATCTAACTTGTTGGGATGTTGTGAGACTGGAATGAGATCACATTCGTAAGATAGTTAGCACAGTACCTGGACCATGTATGATATAAATATTAACCCACCTTCCCCATCTTCCCCATAACAAACCCTTCATGAAGGTATCATGTTCTCACCTAAGTTTTGTTTTTTGTTTTTATAACACCCATTTTTTCAGCTAATCCTTCCAAAGACATGATCTCTAAACAGGGGCATTCTGACTTCAGTCTTGGGAAAGCTGATTGTTAAATTTTCATCATGAGCATTTCTACTTCAGAAATTGTCAAATGTTATGTCAGGGTTTGCTCTATTGTTTTGTTGATTGTCTAAAATTAAGGAAGTGATAAAGAAAAATGTGTATAATGCAGATTAAATTTAAATGTGTGTGACTGTTTTCCCCCCACAGAGTCAGTTGTTAAGCATGTACCTGCACAAACCATTCTTGTAAACTTTTACTCAAATTCCAGTTTGTCAGTGAACTTTTTTGCTTGGGGAACCATATTTTCTTTTTTAAAAATTCACTGTTATGGGGGGAAAATGGGGATGCATTGTGCTGTAGTGGAAAGGGCACTAGGCCTAGGAGTTATCTCATATAGTATTTATTGATATTAGGAACGCTATCAATGGTGAAGCAGTTAAATCAGAGACAGCCTAGCACAACTGATCTGAAACGTATCACCTAATTTGTTGTTGGGTTGCAGATTGTAGAGAAGTTTGTTGGAAATTGGGTGATTAATACTTTTTAAAGCACTGTCCCATACATATAAAAACATACATAATTATATCTGATGCTCACAAGGAAATTATAAGCTGCTTGAAATAAATTGTAAATAAACTCAAGACTTTGGTTCATGACCACTTGGCCACCACTTCCCCAGTGACCTTCTCATGGCAGCAACACCTTAGCTCCTATATATAACCTCTTCCTCAGATTGATGATTTCCTATCTGAACTTCCATTGAGGAAGCACCCAAGCCATCCATGAACTCAAATCTTCCTCCTTTTCCCTTTCTTTTGCTTCTCCTTCTTTTTCCTTTGAGGTCTAAAAATTTCATCATCGCTCTCCACTCTCCTTCTTCAAGAGTGGAAGAAACTTCTTCTGGGAAATATTGTTTATACCCTGTCCAATCTTTTCAAAGTGAGTTGGAGCACATGTACGATTTCCAGCTTATGTAATCTTGTATCCTGGTGAGTTAAATGGACTCTAAAAAGCAACAAGCAATTTAAGAATAAGCCGAGCTTGTCTCCTCCGTAAATGGTGACAGCTCAGAAACCTCACTAATGTACTTCGCCCATTAGTGCTCTCCCCACCCCTTGTTTCTCCTCTCTTGACCTTTTCTTAAGCTCTGCTTTCTCCAGTCTTGGTCTGCCCACCTGGCACTTAGAGCTTTCTCCCCAGAGAGCTTCCAAACACAGCAATCAGCAGAAAGGGACTCACTGGACATTTCCGAGAAATCTCAGGGTTTGGGGCCATGAACTTGAAAAAACTTTCCTTCTTTGTTGTTCTTTCTTTTTTCTTACATTTTTTTGAAAATAGTTATAAATTTGATAGTCCACAAACAACACAACCCTTCAAACACAGAGATAATAGTTCCCCCCCCAAAAGCTATTTAAAATCATTTAATTCAGCAAATATCTATTAAGTACCTACTATGTTCCAGGAACTAGCAATGATACAAAACAGAAACACTAAGTAATCCTTGCCCTGGTGTAATTACATTCACCGAGGGAAATGATATATAATAAATAAACACAAACATATTACAAGCAAACAAAAAGTGAACTGGGAACAGGTACTAACAATTTGGGGATCAGTAAGTAGCACCTGAGTTAATCCTTGAAGGGAAGTAGGGGTCACAAGAGGAAGAAGTGAAAAAAGTCATTCTAGGTGTGGAGGACATCACCTGGGAGATGAAATATGATAGCTGAAAAACTCACAAGTCCTGAACTGATGTCTTCTAGTTTACTGTAGGAAATATGTACTTTGTGGGGCAGCTAGGCGGCACGGTGGATAGAGCATCAGCCCTGTAGTCAGAAAGACTTGAGTTTAAATCAGACCTCAGACACTTACTAGCTATGTAAGTGGGCAAGTCACTTAACCCTGACTGCCCCCCCGCAAAAAAATACACAAACAAATAAAATTGGACAATATGTAAATTCTATAATAATAGGCATCTTGGTGTAATGGATAGTAAGTCAGCTTTAAAAACAGGAAGATATAGGTTTTTGTCCGGCTTCTGACCCATACTGGCTGTATGATGGGTATGGTCAACTCACTTAACTTACCCGAATGTCCCCAGGCACATTTCTCAGGCGATAAATTGCAGAAGAGTCGCTATAGAAATGAAGAGGTTTCTATAGTGGAAATTCCTCACACTGATGATTCACAGATATGTATGTATATGTGTATGTATATAATACTGAAGATGGAAGCAAGACTGGGCAATAAAAATTAATATAAGAGCATGATGCTGTCCTACCAAAATGGTGTCAGGAACGCTTATGCTCAGAGGAGCTGAGGCTGGGAAGGGACGCTAAAGATAAGAAGGTGAGAGTTAACTGTCTTGGGAGGAAAAGGAGGATAGAAGAGGGATAAGATTTTTGTTTGGAGTAGATGAAACAATAATGACAAAAAAGAGAAGGAAGAGCTAAGAAATTCTCATTTTGTTTCTGAGGATGATCTTACACTGGAAATGACAAAACAAAAAATTATTAACATGAATTTGACATTCAAGATAAGCAAGAAGGAAATAGGGGACTGTAGCGGCCAAAATGGCAGAATACAGGTTAGGATCTGCCTAACCTCTCCAACATTCTCCTCCAAACAACTTTAAAATAACCTCAACTTGAATTTTGGAACCACAGAACCAACAAAAGGAGAGAGGGAGACATTTTTCCAGCCTAATACAACTTAGGAAGTCTGCAGCAAAAGTCAGTAATACTGGAGTGGGCACAGGTCCAGAGCAGGGCAGGAGCACCAGCAGTGGACTATAAAGGCAGACACTACAGCAACAGCAGCTGCTTCAGGAGCCTCCAGCCCAGAGGATTAGGGAGTCAGACAAATGATCAAAAACAGATTATAGGGGCAGCTAGGTGGTGCAGTGAATAGACCACCAGCCCTGGAGTCAGGAGTACCTGAGTTCAAATCCAACCTCAGACATTTAACACAAAACTAGCCATGTGACCTTGGGCAAGTCATTTAGTCCCAATTGCCCTACCTTTCCCCCTCCAAAAAGAAAAAAAAGAGAGAGAAAGAGAAATTATAAGGGACCCTTTATTGTCACTGGATGCAGCTGACACTGATTGGCAACTTGATTGCCTACAAGCAATTCTGGGTCACAGTTCCAAAACAGAGAGGAGTTCTTACGATCGGTCACAAGGGAGCAGAAACCTTAGTCCCAGTTTTAGGGTCAGTACAAATGCTGGTACTTATAACTACAAAGCATCAAGGGACCTTTCTGAATAAAGACGAGGAGAGCAGTAGCCACACCTCTCTGAGGACAGCACTAGAGGCACCAAAAACTTGGAGACCCCCAGACCTAATTCTGAAAACAGCAGCACAAAAAAGCCTGAAGTGTGGCACAGTGCCTCTCTATCTTCAGGTGAGCAGAACCTAACTTTAACATAAAGTTCAAAGTGAAAAACTAGGCTGCAAAAATGAATAAACAACAAAAAAGAACTTGACACAAAAAGCTACTATGACGGCAGGGAAGCCCAAGACATAAACTTTGAAGAAGACAGCAATGTGAAAACATTGAAAGCCTCAAAGAAAAATGCTGATTTAACCCAAAGGCAGTAAGAATTCCTGGAAGAGTTAAAAGAAATATGAGTAAAACAAGAAAATTATGAAAAGAGAATTAACACTTTGGTAAAGTAACATTAAAAAAATACTGAAGAAAAAACACCTTAAAAAACAGAATTGGTTGGCCTAATCATAAAAAAGACACAAAAATTCACTGAAGAAAAGAACTCCAAAAGCAGAATAGGACAAATGGAAAAGAAGGTACAAAAATTCATCAAGGAAAAGAACTCCTCAAAAAGAATTGGTCAGATATAAGAAGATTTACAAAAGCTCATTGAAGAAAATTATTTCCTTAGAATATAGGATTGGGCAAATAGAAGTTAATTACTATATAAAACTTCAAAAAACAATAAAACAGTCAAAAGAATGAAAAAATAGAAGAAAAGTAAACTATCTCAGATTGATGAAAGAAACTTTAAGCATAATTGGACTCCCTGAAAGCCATTGTCAAAAAAAAGGGTTTAGAATATATTTTAAGAAATTATCAAGAAAAACTACCCTGATATTCTAGAACCAGAGGGAAAAATAGAAATTGAAAAAAATCCACCAGTTACCTCCTAAAAGAGATCCCAAAATGAAAACTCCCAGAAATACTACAGTCAAATTTCAAAGCTCCCAGGTCAAGGAGAAAATATTGCAAGCAGTCAGAAAGAAATAATTCAAATATCATGGAGTCAGGATTACACAAGATTTAGCAGCTTCCATGTTAAAGGAACAGAGGACTTAGAATATGATATTCTGGGAGGCAAAGGAGCTAGGATTACAACCAAAAAATAACATACCCAGCAAAACTGAGTATAATCTTTTGAGAAGGGAAATGGATATTTAATGAAATAGAAGACTTCTAAGCATTCCTGATGAGAAGACCAGAGCTGAATAGAAAATTTGAGATTCAGACAGAAGACTCAAGAGAAGCATAAAAAGGTAAACAGGAAAGAGTAATCATAAGGGATTCAATAAAGGTAAACTGTTTACATATGGGAAGATAATATATGTAACTCCTAAGAACTTAATCATTATTAGGGCAGTGAGAAGGAGTGTACATAAATATAGTCACACAGGTGTAAGTCAATTACGTTGGGATAATCTCTCAACAAAAATAAAGAGGAATGCACTAGGAAAAGGGGCAAGAAAAACATAATGGGGGGAAATTTTCATAAAAAGGGGTACAGGAAGAGCTTTTAGAGTAGAGAGGAAAATGGGGGAGTGGGCAATGTGTGAATCTAATTCTCATCATACACACACACACACACACACACACACACACACACTCAGTTGGGTATAGAAATCTATCTTACCCATTTGAGAAATAGGAGGAGCTGGGGATAAGAGATGTGGAGCTGGGAGAGAATGATAAAAGGGAGGCAGAATTAGGGACACAGTGGTCAGAAGCAAAACAAACTTTTGAAGAGGATAAAAAAGGATAAAAAGAAGAAAGTAGGATGGAGGGAAATATATGGTTAGTAATTATAACTGTGAATGTGAATGGAATGAGCTCATCAATAAAATGGAAGTATACATCAAAATGAACTAGAAACCAGAATCCAACCATGTGTTGTATACAAGAGACATACTTGAAAAAGAAAGACAGAGACAGGGCTGGAGGAGAATCTATTATGTTTTAGTTGGAGTAAAAAAGGCAGGAGTAGAAATCATAATCTCAGACAAAAGCAAAAATAGACCTAATTAAAAGAAATAAGCAGGGAAACAACATTTTGCTAAAAGGTACCATAGAGAATGAAATAATATCAAAAGTTTTATAATAAATTTCTCTGAAAAAGAGTCATTTCTCAAATATATAGTGAATTGAGTTAAATTTACAAAAATAAGAGCCATTCCCCAAATGATAAATGGTCAAAGAGTATGAACAGGTAGTTTTCATAAGAAGAAATCAAAGCAATCTTTAGTCATATGAAAAAATACTCTAAATCACTATGGATTAGAAAAAGGCAAATTATGGCTTAAGGAGGGAATAACATGCACACTCAATTCCTACAGGAAAATAGGGGGTAGGGGATAAGAGGGGGGATGATAAAAAGGAAGGCAGCTTAGGGGAGAGGGTAGTTAGAAGCAAACATTTTTGAAAAGAGATAGGGTCAAAGGAGAAAATTAGAATAAGTGGAGGATGGGACAAGATGAAGCAAGTATAATTAGTCTTTCACAATATAACAATTATGGAAATGATTTGGGTACTACACATGTACAACCTATATTGAATTGCTTATCTTCCCAGTGGGGGCAGGTGAGGAGGGAAGAAGGGAAAAAATCTGGAACTCAAAGTTCTAAAAACAAATGTTTAAAAGGAAAAAAATGTTTTTACATGCAACTGGGAAATAAGATATACAGGCACTGGGGTATAGAAACCCATCTTGGCCTACTAGAAAGTTAGGGTGGGTGAAAGGGGAGGATATAAGAGAGAACAGAATGAGGGAAGGGGTATTCAAGTAGGCTTGCTATTTTGGGGTGGGGGTAGGTGAAAGACAGGGAGAAAAAACTGGAATTCAAAATTTTGTGGAAATGAATGTTGAAAACCAAAAGTAAATTTTTTTAAAAAAGCAAAAGGCAAATTAAAACAACCCAGAAGTACCACCTCACACCTATCAAAAATGACAAATACTAAAGGAAATGAAGCAAAATAGCACATTAATGAACTACTGTTTGAGTAGTGAACTGGTTCAACCATTCTGGAGAAAAATCCGGAACTATGCACAAAGGGCTACACAACTGTGCATACTCTCTGATGCAGTACCATCACTGCTACCCCAAAGAGATCAAAGGAAAAGAAAAAGGACCTATACATACAAAATATTTATAGTAGCTCTTTTTGTGATGACAAATTAAAAACTAAAGGGAAGTTAATCAACCGAGGATTAACTAAACAAGTTGTGACATATGACAGTAATGGAGTTGATGTTCAATCATTTCAGTCATATCTGACTTTTCATGACACCATATGTAATTTTCCTGGCAAAGTGAATTGCCATTTCCTTCACCAGCTCATTATACAGATGAGAAAACTGAGGCAAACAGGGTTAAGTGACTTGCCCAGGGTCACACATCTGGTAAGTGTCTGAGGCCATATTTGAACTCAGAAAAATGAGTCTTCCTGACTCCAAGGTCAGCATTCTATCCACTGTACCCCCTAGATGCCCCACATGATAGAGTACTATTTTTCTATATGAAATGATGAGAGGGGTAGTCTCAGAAAAAAAAAATATGACAATACCTGTAGCAACTGAAGTGGGCAAAATGAAGTAAGAACTGGAAGATTACTATGCACAGTAACGGCAATGTTATAATGATATCAACTGTGAAAGACTTGGCTGCTCTGATCGATACAGTGATTCAAGACAATTCCAAAGGACTCATGTTGCTGTCCACCATCAGACAGAGAACTGATGAACTCTGAGTTCAAATTGGAATATAATTTTCTTGCTTTCTTAATTTTTTTTGCTTCTTTGTGATATGACTAATATTGAAATGGTTTTACATGATTTCCCATGTATAATCAGCATCACATTGTTTGCCTTCTCAGTGGGTGGGGGAAGGATGGGATGAAGAAGGAGTATCTGGAACTAGAAATTTGAAAAGGAAATAATTTTAAAAATAAATAAATAATGATTTTATTTTTTAAAAAAGATAAGCAAGGAGATAGTGGAATTCTTTTATATGTATACATGCATATATATATTTAAATTTATGGAATAAATATTTATATTATATATATTTATAATATAATAGGCAATTAAATATATTTAAATTTATGGAATAAATATTTATATTATATATATTTATAATATAATAGGCAATTAAATATGTTTAAATTTATGGAATAAAACAAGCATTTCTATAGCATAGTACAACAAAAAAGAAGATAACATATGAAACCACAAATTCAATATGTACAACATCTTATTCTGATAGTAGCATTCTTAACAAGCCTCAACATACCCAAATCAACCAGACCAGATAAACTACATCCTGGGTTCCTAAAAGAATGAACAGATGCTATTTCCTAGCCATTGTCAATGATATTTGATAAGAATACTGAGATTAGAGAAAGGCCAATGTTTTCAAAAGAGTACAGAGTCTACAGACTACAGAGCAGTGGGTTTGACTTTTTAATTCCTGGGAAAATTCTTGAAAGTGTCATCAGAGATGTGGCTAGTGAATATCTAAAAGGGAGGCAGTGATTCCAAAGAGCCGGCTGTCATCACTTCAACAAGAACAGACTGGGCCTGACTTAACTCCTGTCCTTTTTTGACAGGATTACTAAACTAGCAGATGAGAGGAATGCTATAGATATAATTTACCTAATCTTTAACATAGCTTTTGATAAAGTTTTCACATTGTTATTATGAACTAGATGATAATACAATCAAACCTGGTTGCATGGCCAGGCTCAAAGAGGAATTGTTAATGGTTCAATAGAAACACAGCAAGAGGTCTCCAGTGTAGTTACCCAGGAATCTGTGCTTGGCCTTTTGCTGCTGACCATTTATTTCTATCAATGGCACATGGTGTGTTCTTCAAATTTTCAGATGACTAGAAGGTAGGGGTAAGGATAACTGACACACTGGATCACAGAATCAGGATCCAAAAGGATCCTGACAAACTTTCAAATTGGACTGAATGAAATTCATTAGGGATAAATGTAAAATTTTGCACTTGAGTACTAAAAATCAAGGGTAACTATGTGGCACAGTGGCTAGGATGTTAGGCCTTGAACATCCATCATTGTGTGTTCAAATCTGGCTCAAGCTGCGTGCCCCTGGGCAAGTCACTTAATTCTGTTTACCTCAGTTTCCTCATCTATAAAATGAGCAGGAGAAGGAAAGGGCAAACCACTCCAGTATCTTTGCCGAGAAAACCCTACAAAGAGTCACAGAGTTGGACACTACTAAAAACAACAAAACAACAAACTAAAATCGACTTTACAGATATAAGATGGAAGAAGAATCCATATAATAGAAAGCAATTGGTATGAAAAAGAGCTGGGAGTTTTAAAGGCCTGCAAACTAGAAATGAGTCAGTAGTGTGATGTGGCAGCCAAAAAAAAAAAAAAGCAATTCTGGGATGCATTAATATGGACATAGTTAGACTTTCCTCAAGATGGTGGAGTGAGTTGTATCAGAATATGTAATTTCTCTCGAAACTACTCTAGGACTTTTTTTTTAAAGAACTCTAGACCAAAAAATGAAGAAGAAATCCAATGAGAACAATAAGTACATCTTGCCATCCCAGATGCACACTATGAGATAGTCAGAAGACTCTCACTAGGGAAAGAGTCCAAGACTGAAAAGCCCAGCCAAGGAACAAAGCTCATGGAAGCCTTCCAGTTTGGAGACTTGAGGCAAGCCAGGGAATTCTAGAGCCTGCAGTGGTATACTGGGAGTAAGGAGCTGGAGGTCTAAGTTAGTAGCAAGCCAAGGGTGCCTGGTCCCTGAGGTGGTGTCTCTTTCTGACCCCAAACTTGAACTCAAAGTCTGCCGAGCTGGGACTAGTAGGCAATGATCAGGATAAAGTCAGGAGGACCTGAGTTCAAATCCGACCTCAGACACTTAACACTTACTAGCCATGTGACCTCAGGCAAGTCACTTAACCCCAATTGCCCTGCCTTCCCCCCTCCAAAAAGCAAAAAAAAAAAATGAGAGTTCTAGGGGACTGGAAGGCAATACAAAGGAAGGGGAAAAAAAACTAAAGAAAGCAAATAAACAGAAACTTAACTCAAGAAACAGACTACTTGAAATTAGATTGGACGGAAAAGAGACCTATGACCTCGTTCAAAAACAAGAAGTATTAGCATAAAACCAAAAGACAGGGGTGGAGGGAAGAAAACGTAGGTTATCTCCTATCAAAAAGAACTGAGAAGAAAACAGTTCAGGGAAAGACCATCTAAAAATCATCAGAACCAACCAAGAACCTTGACCACTAAAAAGTCTACATACCTTATTTCAAGAAATCATTAATGAAAAGTAGAGAAAAATGAAGACAGAAAGAATCCACTGGATATCTCCTGAAAGAAACATCAAAATGAAAACTTCCGAGCACTTCATACACAAAATTGAGGGCTTATAGGTCAAAGAAAATTGAAAATTTCATTAAAAGATCTTAAGTATTTCCAATGAACTACCAAAGAATAATTTAAGAGAGCTGGGGGGCCTGCAGTAGTAGATATCAAACTATAATAAGAAGCACCAATCATTAAAAAGTTTTAGTACTAGTGAATTAAACAGTAAAACAAAGTAGATACAGAACATACAGGAGCAAATGAAGCATAGTATTTGTCAAACAAACTCAAAGACCTACCTACTGGAATAAAGACTCATTATTTGATAAAAACTACTGGGAAAAATGGAAAGTGGTCTGGTGTAAATTAGATTTAGACCAAGGTTTCACACCATATACCAGTTCCAAATGGATATGCAATGTATATATTAAAAGGTCATGCCATAACCACATTAGTGGAGCAATGAAGAAAATGCCTTTTACTACTATGATATGTCATGATCAAACAAACAAGAGAAAGTATCACAGAAGATAAAATAGATAATTTTGATTACATCAAATCAAAAAGAATTTGCACCAAAAAAAATTAATTCATATTGAGGGGAGGCAATTAATTGGGAAAAATATTTACATAGAGGAAGTTTCTCTGCTAAAGATTTTATAACCAAGATATATAAGGAACTGATTCAAATATATTAAAATGACAGCAAGTCTCAAAAGAAAGTGGCCAAATTAAGGAAGAGTCATTTCTCAATGGACAAATGTCAAAGTATAAGCTGACACTGTTAAAAAATGTTCTAAATCACTGATAATTACAGAAATGAAAATTAAACAAATTTGAGGTTCTACTCCCTATGTATCAGATTGGCAAAGATAACAAAAATGGAGAATGACAATTATTGGAGGTGCTGCAAGAAAACATACATACTAGTATATTATTGGTTGAACTATAAAAGGTCAAATATATGTGACTGAGACACCTGGTAGTACAATGGACAGGGTCTGAAGTCAAGAAGATCTAAGTTCAAATCTGGATTCAGATACTAGCTGTGTGACCTTAGACAGTTCACTTAACCTCTGTTCACCTCAGTTTCCTCCACTGTAAAATAGAAACAATAATAGCATCTCTTTCACAAGGCTGTTGTGAGGATCAAATCAGATGGTATCTGTAAAAAGTTCTTAGCCCAGTAGCTGGAACATAATAAATGTTTATTCCCTCCATCTCTATGAATTGGTTCAACCATTCTGGAAAGCAATTTGGAATCATGTCCCAAAATTCACATAATTGTGCATAGCCTTTGACCCAGTGATATCAGTACTAAATCTACACTCCAAAGGTATTAAAGAGGTAAAGGGTTTTGTGCCCCAAAATAGAATAACTTAGAGGATCTCTTTCTATTATAGCAAAAATCTAAAAACAAAAGAGGTATTCATCAACGGTGGAATGGCTCAACAAATTATGGCATATAAACATGATGGAATACTATCGTTCTATAAGAAATGATTAAAGAGATGGTTTCACAGAAACTTGGGAAGACTTGCATAGACTGAAAAAGAGCAAAGTGAGCACAAGTAGGAGAACAACATTGAGAAGACAAAAGACTCTGAAAGACTTAAAAACTGTGATCTATGCAGTGACCAACCATGACTCCAGAAGACTCAGGATGGAGTATTCAGTCTATGGCTGATGAGCCCAAGGTGCACAATGAGATACATTTTGGAAATGGCAAATGTATGAATTTCTTTTGCTTGACCATGCTTACTTGTTACCATAATTGTTGTTTTTTTTACTTTTTTTTTATTTAGAGTGAGCATATTTCAGGGGGAAGAGGGGAGAGGAAGGGAGGAATGGAGTTAGCAATAATGATGTCCAAACTAAAAAAGAAAGAAAAGAGGGTCATTGAAGCATTTTTTAAAATACACAAAAGAGAAGGAAAGTTGGAGGGAAACACAGACAAACAGAATAGCTTTGAAAGTAACATGTTGAATTTTATATACTCTTTTTTAAGCAAATTCTTCATGGAAATGTGTCATCTCACGTATGATCATCTTTTTTCTTTTCTATTTTGTATAGGAAAACATTCTCCCTTTCTTGATGGCCATTAAATTCAGAATTTAAAAGTGTATGTAAAATTGTAAAATGTAAGTATGTACATTTCACAAAGGGGAAAAAAAAAAAGATGGGCATGGTTTCCAGGAATAGGGAGGAATATAGTCCCATTTTACTCTGTCCTCATGCGCAGTCTAGTATTCAGTTCTAGGAAACATGGTTTCAAGGGAACACTAATAAGCTGAGTGTGTCTAGAGGAGGGCACTCAGAATGGTGAAGGGCTTTGAGTCTATGACATATTGGGATCAGTTAAAGGAAGTGGCAAATTTAGCCTAGAGAAAACATGGGTGGGGGGCAAGAAAATTAGGGGAAAGGAGGGAGGGATAAGTTGACTTCAAGTATTTGAAGGACAACAAGATTAGAAAGAATACACTTGTTCAGTTTGTCTTGAGAGGGCTGAATCAGGGTCAAAAGTTGAAAAAATGGCAAAGTTAGGTTCGACAGCAGGAAAAAATTCCTAATAATTAGGGTTGTCTAAAAATACAACGGCCTCCTTTGAAAGATGGTAGGTTTTGATGGGGTGCTTGGGTGCTTGTGCTTGAATCCCAATTCCAAGATCACATTTCTCCCTAGCTTCAAAACACTATCCCTGACAGTTTTCTCCCTCGCCCAAGGACACTATGCCTTGCAATAACTTATGAGCAGATCCCAGGCATACCTTTACCCACAATTACTCATGAGTGGGCCCCAATAAAACAAATTATCTTTCCCCATCACAAGAACAAGCTGACCCCTAAAAAATTATCTTGTAAAAACAGGATTATTTTGTAAACACAGAATTATCATGCTGATTCCCAAAGTTATATTCAATCCAGAGGTCAAGCTAAAAGACATCAACTCTCAAAACTATTTTGCTACACACAAAACAGACCAAAAATACACCCCTGAGGAACCCCTTCCCCTGGTTTCCAGTAGTGAATGATGCCAGTGACCTAGGTTGTAAGTTATCACCTAATTAGTATATCTGCCAGATAATCCACTACGTTTCCTATATAAGCTTTAGCATCATTTCTGTTAAGTGGCAAGTTCCTTAGGGAGCTCTGCCCACCATATTGGTATTGCAATAAATCTTTGCCATCTTGACTTAAAGAATTCTCGAGTCTGTGAATTCATTCCAGATGACCCTATCCAGTACTTCAGTCCTTGAGGGGTCCTTGAACCCCTTAAACCACATCAGTCACTCCTCCTTAGAGGTCTTTCCTATTTGTACTTCATTCTCAAAGAGGACCATGACATTAGGGAGGTGATGACACGACATGCAAGTGAATTGGATTTTAGTGAGGGTGAGCTGTGCAAAGTCACCAGCCTCCCTTTCACCTCCAGAGCCATCTGGGTCCAATGGCCAGATATGGATGAGGACAACTGGATATGGCTCAGGATTCAGTGGGGGGACCTTGGCCTTTTTAAGCTGAGGTCTTTAACAGGTCTCAATTTGACGGAGGCAGTGCCTATTCAGTGATTAAGGCTTAATAAAATAAGGCAAAGAATGGTCTCTTCAAAAAAATAGATCTGGGAGGGGAAGACCCTCAGATCTCTGGCAGAAAGAGAAACAATAGCAATGTTCTTTATATTCATTCTGAGCCAATCAGGACCCAAACAATGCCCAAGTAGGACCAGAGTGAAGGAAAGAAGTGGTCTTTAAGAAGATGCAGGACAACCACTTGGTGGTTATGATTCCTTCCATGCATGCATTGGACGAGTTGGCCCCTGTGATCTCTTCCAACACTCAAATGCTGTGGTTCTTTGAGATATCTATGGGGTTAGAGAACTGCCAGATGAGGAACCCTGTACCAGTATAGGATGACACCTTTTCTGAAACATACAGTCTTAGAGCTGGGATTCTAAACATGGAGTGAGGACTCCCTCCATCCTCCCCTACCCAACAACACTCCGTGCATAGATTTCAAGGAGTCTGACAACTTGGGTAGGAAAAAGATACATATCTTTATTTTCACTAACCTTTAAATGAAATTTAGCATTTCCTTTCGTTATGAATTAAAAATTTTAAAATCAAAACATTATTCTGAGGGTACCATATGCTTCACCAGAATGTCAAAGGGGTCCATTGACACAAAAAAAGGTTAAGAACCTCTGTCTTCAAAGATTGGTTGGAGTAATTGTGTCAGTGTCAATTAGAAAGAGGAGGGGCACACTAAACTACATCAGGATCCCTGCACGTCACATATTAACTTAAAAAAAACAGATATTAACGTTATTTAGGTTCTATCGTATTTTTATTTGTTTTGCCAAATATTTCCCAGTTACATTTTACCCTTGTTCCATTGGTACCTTCAAGGACAAGTCTCTATTAACTGCGCCATGCCATACCATATATATTAGCTATAGCACAATGCCAGTCCCCTCTCTTATGATGAAAGAGGGGAACTAGATAACTG
Organism: Pseudochirops cupreus; assembly: GCA_028627135.1. Classification (NCBI taxonomy): domain Eukaryota; kingdom Metazoa; phylum Chordata; class Mammalia; order Diprotodontia; family Pseudocheiridae; genus Pseudochirops; species Pseudochirops cupreus. The sequence goes on along the minus strand of CM053582.1, from coordinate 400,188,705 downwards.
GATATAGTGTTTCAGAGAAAATTTAGATGGGCAGATGATGATGATGATGAGAGAGAAATGAGAAATAGAAGATGCATTGTGGATAGCCAGAGAGTCCAAAACCAGGACTCAGATAAAGATCTAGATAATGTACTCTAATTAGAGCCTTTTGGTGATGCTACTAGCAACTTTGCATAAGGCCAGCTCCCTAAAAACCCCTGGGTTACACTAAAAAGGATTTTTGTTTGAGACTCTGACTTCAAGACCTTTTGCCCCCAAACCTTAGACACCTAAAAAGACATGTCCCTTATTAGTTTATCCATCCTCAGTTGGTTCCAAGATATACATACTGAAGACAATGATCAACCTAAAGATGCTTTGAAGCCTGATTTTATTTGCATCCTCTTTGTTAATGACTTTAAAAATGTTAATTGGCTTCCCAAAGACCTGTTTGGCTTTCTCAAGACTTTTGGTGCCTAGAATTCTGGAGTCTGATTTTATCTGAGCTACTTCCAGGATGTAGCAGACTATTATAGTGACAGAACTATGATAACATTGCAAGATGTAACAAACTAAGCTTATTGATGAGAATACTTGAATCTTTGGCCTTTGGATCTTTAAAAATCTTGTTCAAATCATCATTAAATGGAGTTCATGGTTCTTCCTTGAACCGCACACATCACCTGGTCACTTCTCTCTCACGTCATGCTTAGTGATGGACACTGAGAAGCTCCCGACAATGCATAGATAGATAAAATGAGAAAGTAGATAGATGATAGGTAGCTAACTAGAGATGCATAAATAGATAAAGAGAGAGACAAATTAGACAGAGGAGAGATACATACATACATACATACATACATACATATATACATAGATGGATGGATAGATGGATAGATGGATGGATGAATGGAGAGAGAGAGATAAGTGGTTGAATGGATAGACAGACAATAGATAGGTAAATAGCTAGATACATAGATAGATAGATAGATAGATAGACAGACAGACAGAAAAACAGACAGGTGGACAGAGAAAGAGTAAGAGGAGAGAGACATATACAGAGATACAGAGACATAGAGACAGAGAGAGATTTTACTCTGACTCATTCAAGGCTTGAAAGATCTTTGCTTAGGACCCTGAACTGATGCTAAATCTAAGTGTTCTGGTCCCAAGGTGAGATGTCAGGACTCCAGTCCTCTCCACTCATCCACCTCCACTAAAACACAGCCCACATACAATATATAATATATATTATACAAAATTATAAATTTACAAAAGAGATTGATGTACCCTACACTCACACACACACACACACACACACACACACACACACACACACACACACACACACACACACACACACTTTGGATTCTGACTCTCCTTGCCTCTCCCATTTCCTTATCCAAAAAAATTTTTCAGGCTGCAAAAACTGGAAATTCTCATTAGAAATTGTTTGTGTAAAAATACATATACTTGACACAAGGTGGCAATAAAGAGTCAAACATTATTTGTGAGACTTGACAGCATATAGTCATAAAATTCCAAGATTTTCTTTGTTGTTGTTTTGCTTTTTTTGGGGGGGGGGGGAGAAGGGAAGCTTTTTTTTTCATCAGAAGTCTTTCTGTATGAAAATAACCCAAATTAAGTCCTACAAAATCAATGTCAAAATTTCATGAACTTTGCACTTTGGAGCAATTAAGATTTGGGGTATGCCTGTCTCTGAATGGACAGGACATATGTTTAAATCCTTCCTGTGTCCCTTATGACCTGTGACTTTTGGCAAGTCACTTAACCTTCACAGACCTCATGTGTAAAATGGGAATGTTGAACTAGTAACCACTAAAGTCCTTTCCAGCTCTATATGATCCTATGATCTTTCCTTGAAGATTAAAGTAAAAACACATTGAGTTGACCCCTAAAAGACTTAGATTAGCTTGTAAGCTGTGTGACCATGGGCAAGTTTTTTAATATCCTTGAGTCTCAGTTTCCAGATCTCCAAAACAGGAATAATAAAATTAACATTAATTAATTAATTAATTAATTAATTAATAATTAACAAAATAATATATTTGTTACTATTTAAATTACTGATTTTACAATTTCATTCGTTATAAGGAAAGAGATTTGCAAACTTTCAAGGGCCATAGAAAAGTAAACACCAGGAAGACAGAAGGAAAGCATCAGAAAGATCTGAGATAGAGGGGCTTGTGTTAACAATAGAAGAGGGTTCCAGAGGACAGTATAAAGGGAGGGCAGAGGATGTGGGAGGAGTTAGTGACCAGCACAGCCACCTTCCTTACTGATTCTGCACTGACGCTGGGCATCCTATTGGTCTAGGTCTCAAAGCCAGAGCATGTGCTGTAGGCAGCAGACCACAGGAGAATGGAGCGAAAGCCATGCAACCCTAAATTGGCTACACAGGCCAGACAAGAGAGCTGGCAAGTTGGACAATGCCCATTGCAGAGGCTGCATACCCTACATCCGTGTTAGGGCTTAAGACAAACCCCCGATGGCCCTGTGCTACTTCTGACTCCAATAACAACTCAAATTTATCTATAGTTTTCGTAACAACCCTGTGAGGGAGGAGGGCTAGTTTTATCACCGCCATTTTGTAAGTAAAGAAACCAAGGCTTAAGAGGCAGCTAGGTGGCACAGTGGATAGAGTGCTAGGCCTGGAGTCAAGAAAACCTGAGTTCAGATCTGGCCTCAGATTCTTAATAGTTGTGCGACCCTGGACAAGTCACTTTAACCCTGTTTGCCTCAGTTTCCTCATCTGTAAAATGAGCTGGAGAAGGAAATGGCAAACCACCCCAGTATCTCTGCCAAGAAAATCCCAAAAGGGGTCACAACTGAAATGACGAACGACAAGTTGAGGCTCACCACCAACGAGGTTATAGATTTGAAGCTAGAAGGAAGCTTAGAAATTTTCTAGTTAAAGCCTCACATTTTAAGTGGAGAAAACTGAGGCCCAGAGAGTTCAGTGACTACCAATTCTACACAACTAGCATTAGAACTGGGTTCAAACCCAGTTCCCCTGAATCCAAGCCTAATGTTCTTTTTCACTAGAGTTAATAATGTAACAAAACCCAACCTATCACAAATTAGAAAATAGAAAGGGATTTTTAACAACTTTCATCACAGATCTTATTCCCCCTGTAATATGCCATGTGTCTTTTCACTGAATTCTCATATTTGATCATGCCAACAGCAAATTTCTTCGTATGACTTTCTACCCAAATTGCCTACCCTTACTGATCTTTACCTTCCTTTCCTCCCCAGCTCCCTTCCCTCTCTTGCCATTCTGTTTTTCACTCTCAGGAATTTGGTTTACTAAATTTTCTAAGAAATGGGGAGCCATATAAAGTCTTTGAGTAGGGGAGTAATGTCAATTATACTTAGGCATCAGAAAGATTCATGTAAGGAGGAGACTTTTCACTAGCTAAGAGATTAGTTGAATAGTCTCAGTTTGGAATTGTTGCTCTAGATTCTAGAGTCTAGAAAAAAATGTTATTTCCTTTTATTCCTCATCTATTTACATATTTAGAGTTGTAAGGCCTTACTGGTCATATAATCCAACATCCTTACTTTTCAGATGAGGAAAATGAGATCCAGAAACGTTAAATGAATTCCCTAACGTAACAAATATCAGAGTCAGGTATCAACCCAGGTTCTTCGATTACAAAATCCAGTCTCTTCCCACTGGATCTCAGTGGAAAGACATAATAAGATTCTGAATTCAAAGTAATAGCAGTAGAAAGAAAAAGAAAAGAAGAATGAACTCACTCAAGACTTCCATCACCAAAAGGGGGGTAGGGAGAGAACTAAAATTTCAATATTACTTCACATTACTCCTAGAATTATAAATTGAGAGTTTTAAGGAATTTTATAAGTCCAAATCTCTTATTTTACAGATGAGGAAACTGAGTAAGTCACACAGCTTATTAAGTGTTTGAGTTGCAATTTTAACCCATGTTTTTCCTGAATCCAAGCCCAGTGGCCTCTGTACTATACCACACCACCTCCCTCACCCTTAACTCCTCTCTCTAGCAGCCAACATGGACCATTTGCTCTTCACTGATTTTGTTGTGCTCTGTCTTTCCTTCTGCCATGAATGGAACAGACATCAACATCATCATCACTAGCATTTATGTGACACTTTAAGGATTACATCATAAGGGTACCTAGGTTGATAAGGGTGCTGGGCCTGGATTCAGAAAGACCTGAGTTCAAACCCAGGTTCAGATACTTATTAATTATGTGACCTTGGGCAAGTCATTTAACCTATTGGCCTGAGTTTCTTATCTGTAAAATGAGCTGGAGAATTAAATGGCAAAACCACTCCAGGATCTTTGTCAAGAAAACCTGAATGGGATCGCAAAGAATCAGATATGACTGAAAAGCATCTGAACAACAACAAAGTGACCAGCATTTAGATAGTCCTTCAAGGTTTGCAAAGTGCTTTGAGAAATATTATCAGGAGTGGCTAGGTGGTGCAGTGAATAGAACACCAGCCCTGGAGGCCAGAAGACCTGAGTTCAAATCCGACCTCAGACATTTAACACAAAAACTAGCCATGTGACCCTGGGCAAGTAATTTAACTCTAATTGCCCTCCAAAAAAAAAAAAAGAAATATTATCTCATTTTATCCTCACAATAACCCTAGGAAGTAAGTACTATTATTAATTCTCTGAAGAAACTGAGTTTAATAGAGATAAATGATTTACACAGCTTTTAAGTGTCTGAGGTTGGATTTGAACTCAGGACTTCTGAACTCCAGGTCTAGCACTCTATCTACCAAGCCACCTAGTGGCCTAAACACAAAGAGGAAGAGGCCTTAGCCAGGGATCATATAAGGCTTCATGTAGAAGGCAGAACCTGAGCTCAGCCTCCAAGGAAACTTTAGATTCTAAGAGGAAGACAGCAGAGAAAGAAGTTGTATTGTCCTGTGAGAAGGAATGGTCAGTTTAACTGGGCACATGAATGCATGAAAAGGGGTAATAAACATTAAGGCTGGAAATCTAGGCTGGAAGCAGGTTGCAAAGGGACTTAACACACTAAACAAAGACATTTTCATTTGACTCTAGAAGAGGGAGCCATGAGAGTTTATGGAGCAAGGGAGTAACACAATGAAGCCTGTGCTTTAAGAATATTCCTTCTGTATTGATCTGTATTACAGTGTGTATTTCATCCCCATATTAAATTTTAGATTCCTTAGAGATTGAGATCACATATTATTCCATATCTGTATCCCCAGACACTGGTATCTAGCACAGGACATTGCACACAGTAGGCATTTATGAAACCTCTTTGTTAAATTTCAAGTAAATAGGAGAATCCTTGGGAAAGACAAGGTTGGTGACCTTTTGGTTTTACCAGCTTTAGTTAAAGATATGAGGAACTATGAACCTGTTTACAATAAAATTCTCCATATTTTATTTACTGAAACCAGTGGTTTGATCCTTTGTCCTATCCTCCTTTAACTAGTGATATAAATAAAGAATAAGTATTTAATTAATTATATAATTATTTAAATAAGGAATATAGGAAAGACATGACTTGAGGGAGAAATTCTCCCAATGAAGACTATCCTATGATTTGGTAGAGATATCCTAGGAAGTTAATCAGGGCCTAGAAGGGTTAAGTGACTTGACAAGGGTCACAAAGCTTGTGAATTTCAGAGGTCAAATTTGAACTCAGGTCTGCCTGACTTCAAGCCCGGACTTCCATTCACTATGTCATACTCGTGGTCTTGAGAGGGCTAAATAACCATGGGATTTAAGATCAGGTCAAATGTTAGCACTGGAATTAGAGAGATACGTATGTATATTGTGACTACATTTTCTTCTTAGTAACTTGGAATGAGGGGAGACAGGGGCGACTGGAATGAGGGGTGTAAGTTTTCTGGTAAGGGCAGAGACTGGGATGATAAGACTATTCTGATCTATTTTAGACTGCGTTTAGGACTATTCTGAGACTGCCAACACACACCATCATGGTATGTTGGTTGTCACTGAATGTAACTTCATGGCTTACATGGTGTTGGGATAAGGGAGAAAAGGGGAGAACCTTACTCATTTCCTATAAGGAAATACACAGATAGGTCCTACTTCAATTTAAAGAAGAGTGTTTTTCTCCTTGATATAGACTTCCACTTTGAGTCTGAGCCAGGTTCTCCATGCCCAAGCATAAACACAGCCCACACGCTAGCTGTCAGTGTGACTGTGAGAAAAAAGAGGTGGACTGTGGGGGGAAAAAAGAGGTGGACTGGGGAGTAGGGGAAGAGGTGGCTAGAAATAATGAAAGCTGTTCCCAGGGGATTTCTGTGTGGGAAGATCTTTCATCCAAACCCAGAGATATCCAGATTAACATAACAGCACCTTCTCACTCTTTCTCTCTCTCTCCTTCTTCCTTGTTTGTGCAAGTTAAGATATTTATAAGACAACAAAATTGCCACAAATATATGTTAAGGAACAGCAGCTGCCAGCTCTTCTATTGTTAGCCAATTATGACCTGCACAGATTTGCCTTCTATCACCATGTGATTCCACTTTTGCATTTGACGAAAAATAAAACCCTTAACTACAAGTTGAATTTTAATGACAATTACCCTCATAAAACTAATTGTTCCTCCTCAGTCATTTATTACATATACAACAATTACAAAATAATTAGGAAAAAATCATCTCTTGGAGCTGAAATCTGACTTGTATGCCCTTGGAAAAAAGGAGGGAAGGAAGAGTAGCTCTCAAACATATGTTAATTAAATGAGAGCAAATTATAATTGCTAGGTTCCTTTATAAGCTTTCTAGATCACTCAGGGAACAGGTCTTTTTAGAAATGCAAATACTGTAATATGGTTTTTGCTAACTTAAGGAGAGAGTCAGAGTTTGAACAGAAATTCAATATAACCTTTGGAAAAATAGAGGCAAGAAATGGCAATTTTCCAGAAATCGGGAATGACTTTCTCTTTGGTTTGTGAAGGGTAACAGCTGAAATGTCTGTTTTTCATCCTAAATATCTCCCAATGAAGTATTAGCTATGCAGAAAGGGTGTGCTTAGGAGAAGCCATAGTGGTATGCAAATTAACTGGGACAAAGTAAAATAATTAAAATTATTGACTTACACAATAAACCTTCTAACTTTTTTATATCCTCAAAATACTTTTTACCTGATATATAGAAGAATATATTGTATGGTTTCACATATTATAGACACACACATACATATATATATACATAGACACACACACATATGAGTCTGGGTTTGGGTCAGGTTCTACATAGTCATATAGATAGATATAGATACATACATACACACCCATCTATATCTGTGTCAAATATTGGCTTCCTCTAGTGCAGGTTGGGAGGGAGGAAGGGAAACAGTTTGGAAATAAAAATGTAACAAAGACAAAATGATTTTTTTATTTTAACTTAATATCTCCTCTTTTGCAGTCATTTGTCTTGTGTGATTTGGCATCAAGTTCGTAAGATTTGGCCACATTCGGTTTTTCATCATGAAACGATACCATGTGAGATATTAAGAATACCTTTGACAAACAGTCCCTTTTTCCAAGTCTAAGCTTGATGACAGACTGTAGATTTTCAATAGTATTTAAATTAAATGAGTGCCCAGGCTGATAAAACATGCCTATCTCCGTTTCCATCTCCAGCATCTCTCTCATCTTAACCTTCTGTGTCACATAGCTTAGCACAAAGTCATATTGCAGTATTCCATCTCCATTTGGGAATTTCTGTAATTCTAAAATAATTCTGTTTTTTCAGTCCATCCATATGTTTTTATAGTTCATCATTTCTCCTATGAAACAAGATTTCCAAGTCCTTTGGAAGGAATGAAATCCTCCAAACATTTCTGGTAGATATTTTCGTTTGAAGAAGATGCCCAGATCTTGAAAAAGAAGTCAATTTCGTCAGTAAAAAATGCTTTCTTCCTCCAGTCTTTGTATTTTCTTGACTGGGACGAGGGTTTTTTTCTCTATAGAACTGCATGAATTTAGACATCAGTTCAACTAGCTAATGCCAACAAGCCAACACAAATCAGAGTAAAGGTTTTATTACGCTCAGAGTGTGTGTGACACATCCTAGCAGCAAGTGATAGAAATATGTAACCTTTACAATTCTGCTAGTAAGGAGGGTTGCGGAGAGGGGAAGGAAAGGAAAAAAATTAAGAAATTTACATGATAATTTTGTTGTATATTTAAAAGGATTAGCAAGTTGTACATATTAGATTTGCAGTTTCATGTACAATTATCTTTTTTGCTCTACTATGGAAATGCTTGTGTTTTTCCATAAATTAAAAATAAAATAAATAAAATTAATGCAGCTAGTAATATTTATATAATATATGAAACAAAGAAAAAATAACTGTTTATTATAATGAAACTAGTTATACAAAGAAATAAAACATTCTTGTTAAAGAGGATGTATATCATTACCTACAGGAGATAGAGAAGGAATATATTCTTGTTAGCGTACCTGGTTTCATTAAATCAAAGGGAACTAACCAGCAGAGGATAAGGGACATTCCAGAGGCTGAAATGCTCTCTTTTTAGTAGTTAAAATTCTCCTTTATATCCGTTTGAAGAACTGAAGAGAACTAGCTCTTGCAGTCGGCCCTACAGTTCAGAAAAGGGTCATACACATCACAATGGCTAATGTAAAACAAAGTGGTATTAACCATGTCCTCCCAACAAAAGTTAAGCCAGAAATCCTCCTTATGGCAAGAAAAATGTTTCTCAGTCATTGTTTTACCTGTTCTTGTGGCTATTCTCCCAACTTCAAAGAGTAGTCGCATCATATTATAGTGGAATCAGTGAAAACTTCTCCAGTTCCTAGGTCCCTACAAAGGTCTTTACTTGTTTTCTGAGGATTTATTAGTCTGTTTCACAGCTATAGTTGGTCAGTTCTTGCGACTGTCTTTCATTTCCAATAGCTCTTTGCTTTGCTCTTTGGTGTGGCTAATTCTGCTTCATGGTCTTGAATGGTTCCTGGAATGTTTTACTTCACACCAACAGCCACTGTAGTCATTCGAACTGTTATTGAAATGTGCTTTTTTTGAGCAATAGCCTTTGCACATCTTCTAGATTAAATGTATACCTTTTTAAAAAGCACAGGACTGAAAACACAATGGGAGAGCAATGAAGCCAAGAATATAAGAAATTCAGCCTTCGATTGAGAGAGAACTAACTAAATGTGGAGAAACCAGCTTAGACCAGTTTTGTCTGGTCAATATCAAACACCGCAAGTCTTCTCAATGTCATTGTGCCCATTACCAGAATATCAGAATTGTTGCTTTTCCCAAGTAATTTGCACATTAAAAGAAGAAGGATTTTGCATGAAGACTCTATGTCAGTGGTTCTCAACCTTCCTAATGCCATGACTCTTTAATACTCACATGTGGGCGTATCTGCATGTGGCCGGACCCGCCTGGAGATGAATAGAAGAGCAATGTCTCGGTTCCTAAAACCATTGGAAATATGTGTTTTCGAATGGTCTTAGGTGACCCTGTTCAAACCCCAAAGGTCACGACCCATAGGTTGAGAACTGCTGCTGTATGTAGAGGTCAGGTTTGGGAGGGTGGCTCAGGTGTGAAAGAATTCACTTAGACCTTCTCTATAGCCATTGGTGATGAGTTCAGGGTGGACCCCAAGAATGTTGGTGCTACCTGAAATGATAAAGAATAGACATGCAGGTCGTAGCATCCTGAAAGAATTCACTCAGTTTCTAAGTTAAAGACAGGCATTTATTGGGGTGATGTACCCAAGCAGTCCTGCTCGCATGAGGCAGAACCCTAAATGGGCTCTACTCCACATGTGAGGCAGAGCATAGGCAGCAGGCCCTACTCCCCTAAAGGAGCAGAGAAGCCTGCTTCCCCTGGGAGGAAAAGATGGTTAGTCCTGTTAAAGGTATGGTTTAAATACAATTTTATGGAACTGGGAAAAGGGACAAGACAATAGGAGGAGCAAGCAGGGCTCCAAAATGCCTGAGACATCAGGTAGACGGGGGTCCCTTTATCATATGGATAAGCAAAAAGAATAGGAAAGGGGAAAAGAACCTTAGGACACCCTCAATTTCAGGAGTGGCCTTACAAACTACTGGAAAAGGAACCTTTAATACCCTTTTTAACCCTTAGGGCACTGTTTGTATCCACATTATCTACACCATAGGCTCCCACACTTATTTGGCCTCCCGAACCCTTTTCAAAAAAAGAAATTCTAAGCACCTCCCTGGAAATCTATTTTCTTTAATCATTTAACAATCTCTTAATTGATATCATTTCAATATATATATATAATTTTTTTAAATGACACATCTTGAATTTAATCATTTATTGTAAATTTATGGGGGCAGGGGTTTCCTGCATTGACATTTTGATGACATGATACTGCATCATGTAACCAAGTAGTATCATATTATAAACAAGCCATTACACACACATGGTCCTGATGATGCATGCTGGTCTCCCCTACAATGAGCAACATACTCACCTGCCACCACTTGCTTGTTAAGATCTATCCAAAGACTTGGCCACTGATTGGTTATAACTTGCATTTTGTGTGTTTATTTGGAATATAATGCAACCATTACAACTTTAACTCTATTATACAATAGATGAAACACATACAGATCATTTTTCAAAACTTTTTTATCTTCTCTTCTTTCCTTATGCTTCCACCACCCACTTATTTTTATTCAAAGTCCCCCACCCAATCCCACCCGAGGTTACTACCAACCCCCTGGATCATTCCAACACATCCCAGGGGTGGGATCACCCACTTGGGGAACCTAGGCTCACTGAGAGGACTTACACCTTGTCACACATATTTCTTACACATATGCTTCACTATTACTATGGTAATAAGTAATTAAGCTTACTCCTCTCATGGATGCTGCATGTATTTGTGGAAAGGAATGAACCAGGTTCTTAGGAGAACATTTTATATTAACTGTCTTTACCATTTTATCTGAGACTAATAGCAGCTATCCTCTGGGGTATCCTCTGGGGACCCCACCTGCCAATTCAGGCAGAAGTTACAGAATGCTATGACTACTTCTTCTCCTCTCCTCCTTCTCCTCCTCCTCTTTTTTCTCCTCCTCTTCTGTTATTTATGCTATTTTTTTAAAAGCTAGGATTTCTGTCCTCTGCGGTTTTCATTTTTGATTTCTTGAAAAACAGCTCTGAAATGACATGCTTTTTAAAAGCCCATTGTGTTTTAAGTGGAGCTATTTGATTGTCTGTGCCTTTAAACTCAAATCACTCTGACTTTCACTGAATGACCAATAATAGCCTCAACCTAAGCCTCTGTGGCTTATTGTTTAGCTTTTAGAAGGATGAATAAATAGATGGGTTAGAAGGCTCTTAGAATGAGTGTAAATAGCAATTGTTTTCTGGTCTTCCCCTTCCAGATGGATATCTTTGTGAGGGTAAATTGAGCCATCTTTTGTCTCTATTCTTACCTAGCCCTCAATCACTGAATGGCCAAGCGAGATGGAAATACCTTAATTGAGAAAGGCCAGGGGGGCGGAGCCAAGATGGCAGGGTAAGAGCAGCAACATATTGTAGCTCTCACATAGCCACCCCAAAATACCCATAAAATATGACTCAAACTAAATCTAGAACTCCAAAATGCACACAAATATACTTTCCACTAAAGTCAGCTCCACTACGAGGAAGCATATCAGCACTGCAAACCGAAACCAGCCTGGCCTGAAACCTCGGCTGTGCCCCAGGGGTGGCTGGACAAGAGGAGCCAGGAGGTGGCTGGATGAGAGGAGCCGAGCAGATTGGCGGCAGCTGTGGCAGTATCCAGAACTAGGTCAGTGGAACTTGTGAGGTCATGGGAGAAAAGCCATCCGGCCAAACTGCCTAGAGGGCTGAGAAGTGGAAAGTAGAGGTCCTGCACCCGCCTCCACATTGCTGCTTCAGAGCTCTCTGCCTGCAGACTGCAGGGGGACCAATCGATCGTTCAGAGGCCAAATGCTCTCACGTTGAGCGGCGTGGATCCAGATTGTGGTCTTGGGCTTTGATCCTGTGGTTCATTTTTATTCAGTGAGCCAGAAGTGGTAGAGGGACCCAGCAACTTCCCAAAAGCTCCAGCAGCTGAGAGGACCCCAGCGATTTGGGACAGAGCTTTCCCCTCTGGAAGCAGAGCTCCACAGAGATTTAAAAAAAAAAATCACGGACTGACCAACCATGAACAAGAATAAGCATAAGAAGCAGGGTAAGAACAGCAACCAAACCCTAGATTTCTTCTTTGAAGAAAAGAAGGACCAAGGCAGAGAGCTGCAGGAGGACAGCACAGCCAGAGCTCCCCACCAGGGGCTTCCAATAAACATGAAGATTGCCTTAAAGCTAGAGATCAGCTGAAGAA
>CM053582.1:400154037-400175839 GCA_028627135.1 Pseudochirops cupreus | reverse complement strand
ATAATTACACATGTTCAGCCTGTATTTGATTGCTTGTCCTTCCAGTGGGGGTGGGTGACAAGGGAGGAAGAGAAAGAATCTAGAATCTAAAGTTCTATAATCAAATGTTAAAAATATATATGTATATATTTAAAAAAAAAAAAAAGAAAAGCCAGGATTGCTCCCCTCCCCCATCTGGGCCATCACCAGTCATCTTGACCTTTGTCTTACCATTGGACTTCAATGACTCTGGAGGAGAGAGTGAGGCTGATGACTTTGCAAAGCTCTACCTCACTTACACCCAATTCACATGAACAGAAGATGAACAACATAACAAAAACAGTATAATAAGGTTTTCTGGGTCTCCTTAATGGGTTATCAATTCCTTGGCAGGTTTAGCTCTTTGATAAGGTAGGAATTCAACCTGCATTCTTATTAATAATAGTAAAGAGAGGCAAGAGAGACTTCAGGCAAAAATACATCATTTCCAGTTCCCCAAAAGAAACCTAGCTGTATGCATTAGAGAACCACACAACCCCGTAAATGACAGTAGACTAAAGCAGTTATGGAGAGGTAAGGAATTCCTAGCCCAGTCTGATGGGTAATGGATACGAGCTGATACGATGGAGGGATGGTGGCAGGAGGTGTTCCTGGACAAGTTGAGAAGTTCCTAGATCACACTTGAGCCAAAGCCAAAGACCAACGAGAGAGAGCCACAATGTAGATTTTCTAGACCTTGCTCTTTCCTCGTGTTCTGAGTTATGTGGATTGTGCAGTTTGGGGGAAAGGGATCAACTCTCTACTGACCCCAAATCTTTACCCCTCATGGAAGGTCCTCAGTTCGCTGTCCCTCTGGAGCAGTACTGAAAGTTTGGAAGACCACACAGAACATGGGGGGAGATAAGCTCATCAGAGAGGCAAGGAGAGATGTTTTGACAATTTATGGGTTCAAATGAAAGTCCTTTGCATTTTTTTCAGGTTAAAATAAAACCTATCCTGTTTTTATGGGCAGCTATGTAGCACAGCAGATAGAGTGCCTGGGACAAAGTCAGGAAAACTCATCTTTCTGAGTTCAAATTCACCTCAGACACTTACTAGCTGTGTGACCCAGGGAAACCATTTAGCCCTATTTGCCTCAGTTTCCTCATCTGAAAAATGAATTGGAGAAAGAAATGGCAAGCCACTCCAGTATCTTTGCCAAGAAAACTCCAGATGAGGTCATGAAGAGTCATACATGACTGAAAAAACAACAAAACAAAACAACAAAAATCCTATATTTAAAGCATGGGATCATAGACATAAAGCTGGAAGTACCTCAGAGGTCATCTAGCCCAACCCACTCATTTTCCAGATGAGAAAACTGAGGCTACAAGAGATTAGTGTTAAGTATCAGAGGAGGGGTTTGAATCTATGTTCTGTCTGACTCCAGAACCAGTGATTGTTACACCTGTATGGGATAAGTGAAAACTTCTCAATTTGGGGTGGTTAACTTTTCCTTTCTCAAATTGCTTCTGTCAATCACTTTTATTTTCCTTTGTCTGTTTTCCCACCTTGGTGGGACCCTCCCCCCTTCTTCCCTTGCTGTCCCAGTTGGGGAAGAATTTGGTGAAGTATGCCTCTCCACCAATGAGAGAGGAAACAGTCGGGGAGAGGTCTTGACTAGGTTAAGTTATAAATTCCAGCACTATCTTTTGTAACTTGCCTCTTCTCCATGATGAGTCATGGGGAAGACTGCCCTCTTCCCCCGGGGAAGAGAATAAAGTCCTGTTCTTATCCTAAGAGATCTCTGCGTTTATTTCTTTTCATTAAATTAAGGATGAAGGATATTTTTCATCCCAAACACACCATACCACACTGCCTCACACTATATCTTGAGTATTATCTAAAAATCTATGGTCCTTTTTCCTTTGTGGAAAAAGTATGGTGACTTAGATATGAGCCAAAATGTCAATATTCTTGGGAGAAAACCATTAGTGGGAGCAAAACAAGCCAAATTCTGGTGTTTCTAGGGTAAATAGTGGAAAAGGTAATGAGTCAAAGAGAGATTTATCTTCAGGGTTCCCAAGATTGATTTTTTTGTTATTGTGTCATTTCAGCCATTGTCCTACTCTTTATGATTCCTTTTGGGGTTTTCTTGGCAAAGATATTGGAGTGACTTGCCATTTCCTTCTCCAATTCATTTTACAGATGAGAACCTGAGACAAACAGGGTTAAGTGACTTACCCAGGGTCACACAGATACTAGGTATCTGGGTAACATTTGAACTCAGGTCCTTCTGACTCCAGGGCTAGCATTCAATCCACTGTGCCATCTAACTACCCTAAAACTGACCTACATCCATGTAAGAGATTTTGATTCTGAGTCATGAGTTAGATATACAGTACGAAGTCTTCTTTCTCTGAGTCCCTGGTTATCTCTTCAGTAAAGTTATAAACCATTAAAGCATAGGATCATAGAATCCAAATTTTCAACATGGTGGTTTTATGGAAGATAGACTGTCTGGAAAACCTGTCTTCCAAACTGATATAAAAGACAATGAAATAGTATAAACAAACTGGTTTACCTCAGAAGTCAACCAAGTATCATCCAAAGGACTTGCTTAAGGATGGGGGATTTGGGGGAAGGGAAGTGGAGGAGGCGCAGTAAAGCCCTGACCTGTTGTCAATAAATGAATCAACAAGCATTTATTAAGCATCTACTACATGCCAGGCTCTGGGGCAACATAAACAAAACTGAACAGCTTCTATCACCAAAGAGGTTACATTTGACGACCTTATTAAAGAGTTTGATTAAAGGAGACAAATTTTGATACACAATTACAGCATATTTATTCCTCATTCCCTTAAGCTACAGAAACTTATACAAGGAGTTAGGAGATCTACATTCTAACTAATGAGCAGAAGAATCAGAAGGCTTTTTATACATTTTAGAACCATCCCAATTCAGGATGACCATGTCACAAAACTTTATGACTTCCATTTGTTATCATCTATATGTGGAAACAAATTTCTTGGTTGTAAATGCAAACTGACAACAAACAGAGAAGGGTCTATTTACATTTTGTGGTCTCAGGATATCTGTTTTTCTCTCAAGATAAGGGGGAATCCTGGTGTCTTGCTGACACAGAAGGCAAGGGAAAGCAGTCTGTTTGATTAATTCAGACTTTGGCTAAAATATGATATTTAATGATTTTCACATTCTAACAAGGAGACAACATGTTCACATAAAAGCATAGAAAAATAAAGATAAGGAGATATTATAAGAAAATTAGAACATGGAACATATTACCTATCAGACTACCTGTCTGCTCATATCCCCTGCCCATCAGATTTGGCCAGGAATTCCTCACCTCTCCATAACTGCTTTAGTCTACTGCCATAAACAAGAGAGAGGGCATTGTGAAATCTAAAATGAAAATTATGATTACACTAAATTAAAAATGTTTTGTACAAATAAAACAAATGTAGCCAAGATCAGAAGGAAAGCAGAAAATTGGAGGGGGGGGGTGAGGGTTTTATAGACAGTTTCTCAGATAAAGCTCTTATCTCAAATGTATAGAGAACTTTGGCAAACTTATAAGAATGAGTCATTCTCCAATTGATAAATGATATGAACAGTCAGATTTTTGATAAAGAAATCAAAACTATACATAGTCACAAGAAAAAATGCTCTAAATCTTTATTGATTAGAGAAATGTAAATTTAAATAACTTCGAGATGTCATCTTACATCTATCACATTGGTTAAAGTGATAGAAAGAGAAAATGACAAATGTTGGAGGAGTTGTAGAACAATTGGGATACTAATACATTATTTGAATTGTGAACTGATCCAACCATCACAGAGAGCAATCTGGAATTATGCCCAAAGAGCTATATAAACGTCTCTCCCTGGACCCAACAATAACACTATTAAGTCTGTTTCCCAAGGTGATTAGTGATAAAGGCAAAAAAAACCTTACATGTTCTAAAATATTTATGGCAGCTCTCTTTGTGGTGGCAAAGATTGGGAATTGAGGGGATGTCCATTAATTGGAGAATGGCTAAACAAGTTGTGGTTTATGACTATGCTATAAGAAATTATGAGTTGATTGGTTTTAGAAAAACGTGCAGAGACTTGCAGGAAATAATGAAGAATGAAATGAGTCAAACCAAGAGATCATTATGCATGATAAAAAGTATTATTGTTCGAAGAACAACTGTGAATGATCAAGTTGTCTTCAGTGTTATAAATACTAAAATCAACTACAAAAGATCTATAAAGGAAGATGCTATCCGTCTCCAGAGAAAGAACTGATAAACAGAACTAGGTAGGGTATGGTGCGTGTGTGTGTGTATGTATGTATGTGTATATGTGTGTGTGCATGTGTGTATATACTTATGTGCATGTGTATGTGTATATATGTGTTTGTGTAATACATACACACATATTGTGTATATGATATGTATATGCATGAGTGTTTGTATGTATGCATGTGTGTATAGGTGTGTGCATATGTGTGTGTGTGTTTAATGGTGACCTCTAACGTGAGGTGGGGAGAGAGGGAGCGAAAAACGTATACAGCAGAGAACAAAAGAAAACTCAGAAGAAAGCACAGAAAAACAGGGTAGCTTTGAAAGTAATGTATAGTATTTATTACATAATTTGCTTTTTAAAAGTAAACTATAAAATGGAGATTCATGATTTCATATTGAATCCTCTTTTATGTTGTGCTGTGTACATGGAATTTTTTTTCTTTTTCTATTTAAGTTCAAAGTGAATATTTTTTTAAAAAAATAAAATAAAAAATAAAGACAAGATATGAGAGACAGCTAGTGCCAAAGTGATGACTGTCAATGAAGTGTCCCATGTGAGGAACAACAAAAAGATCGGTTTTTCTGGACCTTAAACCATATGAAGGGGAGCAAGTCTTAGAAACGGTGGTTGGGGCCTTACTGTGAAGGGTTTTTACTACCAAACAGAAGAATTTCTATTTGGTCTTAAATGTAAGAGGGAGCCACTGGCGTTATGAGCAAGGGAATGACATGTTCAGATCTGTGCTTTAGGAAAATCCCTTTGGCAAGTATATGAAAGATAGATTGGAAAGAGGAGCAACTTGAGATAACAAGACCAGTTAGGAGGTTATCACAACAGTTAAGTGACAGGTGGTGAGTGGCTATGTGAGTAGAGAGGTGGGACAGATGTCACAGGTGGTATGGAGGTAGAAGCAACAAGACTTGGCCACTGAATGAGAGTGTGGAGCTTGCCTCTACAAAGGAATCGTGTGGTATTGTGATCTGTGGTTGGCATGAGTATGAAGGCACTGCTTTTTCCCCCACCTACAAATTCTCATTTGCATTCAGAAAAGGAAGGCAAGAAGGAAAAGGATCCATACAATCCAGCAGGAGTGGAGCCAAATTTGTCTGGGCTTGCTTCTCTACGATGGCTGCTCTACCTCCACCCTTGCAAAACTAAGCAGCAAACTCCTTCTCACCAAACACATGCCAAGGTAGACCAGCGGGGCATCCATAAAGAAATCTTCTTCTTCCCCAAACCTGAAAGATCAAATCCACCTGCGGCACTGACCCACAGCTAGGTGAGTAGATAGAATCTCAGACACCTATTGGTTGTGGGACCCAGAGTAAGTCACTTAATTGCTACCTGCCTCAGTTTCCCTGATTGTAAAATAAGGATAATAGTTATACTGCCTACCTCATGAAGTTGTTGTGAGGATCAAATGAGGTCATATTTGTAAAGTCCTTAGCATGGTGCCTGGCACATAACAATTGCATAAAAAGTACTTGCTCACAAGCAAAGGCAAAATTGGCTCTGCCACCAGATACTTCAGGGATAGCATTGCTCTGGAGTCACAGCCTGCAGGCTTCTTCACCATCCTGTAACTGCTGCTGAGCAGCCCTTTGGAGTTGGGCACCATTCTAGGCATTAAGCTAGGATAAGATAGGCCAGTTCCTATCCAAGCCAGGTCTGAAAATCAGTTTCATCATCACTTACTTCTCCAATTCTGTTGTATCATGTGTGTGGGCAACATGATCTTTGACTCCAGGCCAACATAGTTGCATATGAACACAACATACCCGCTAACAATAAAGGCACAAAGGGAGAGCCCCAGGACCCCAGCGACATAGGCACTGTGGCCCACTCCTTCTCTGGACCTCAACTAGCCTCATTTTCTACATTCCCCACACACACACGCACACACACTCCCTCTTTCCCTACACTTCGCTCATCAGTATACATGCTCCACCATATGCCAGCCCTCTTCCCGCTATCTGAATCCACTAAATGCTCTAGTGAAAATGTCAGTGTGATCAGCCACCACTGCAGCCTGGTGGCATGGGAACATCACCACAATACTAAGGGAAGCTGGTATGCTGCTTTAAGATGTGTAAACTTATTTCTATATTACCTCATTTATTCCCAGGGGAATTCCCCATGCATTGCATAATGTGCCATTAACACCATTTCTATCCCTATTAAAAAATAAAATAACATAAAATTAAATTAATATAAAATTAAATTAAAATATAAAATTAAATTAAATACATTTAAAATCAAATAAAATATAAAATAAAATAAACTTGCCTTGTTTGTCCACGGAACCCCACCTCAACCAAGGCTCTATTAGACCTTAAGACCTGGAGAACTGCTCTACAGTCGAGTACTCCCCAGGAAAGGGAAAGGCTTGAAAGCAATCAACAGTTGTCTCTAAATGACCATTGATAGAGCATGAGGGCTTGAGTCAAGAAGATTTGAGTTCAAATCCATCCTCGGATATTTACTAGCTATGTAGCCATGGACAAGTCATTTAACCTCAGTTTCCTCAACTGGAAAATAGGGATACTAACAGCACCTACTTTCCACAGTTGTTATGAGAATCAAATAAGATAATATTGTAAAGCTCCTCACCTCCAATGCCTAACACATAGTAGGTGTTACATAAATGTTAGCTATTATTATTGTTCTTATTAGTCTGATTAATGGCTAACCCATCGGTCCATTATATCTCAGCCAGAAACTTAATTATTCAATCGTTTCAGTGGTAGCCAACTCTTCATGACCACATAGACCTCTGTCCATGGGGTTTTCTTGGGAAAGATCCTGGAGTAGTTTGCCATTACCTTTTCCACTGGCAAGCAGAGGTTAAATGGCTTGCCCAAGGTCACATAGCTAAGAAGTTTCTTAGGCTGGATTTTAATTCAGGTCACTTATCTTTAAACCCAGCACTCTACTCACTTTACCACCTACCTGGCCTGAGTCAGAACCTACAGATGAACAATGATTTGGGCCCAGAATTGAACAGAGGAAAGCAGGTAGGATAATTTTTGGAAAACTATACAATATTTATATGACCCTCCACTTCCTTCTGAAACAGAGGCCCCTCTTTCTGACGCTGTTATTTTTCCAGTGATTCTATTTGGCTGCTGAGCTTGGAATAATCCCTTCTAAATAACTAAAGTTTCAGATCTCACAAAGGTCATGCAATGCGCAGGAGTTTGTTGGGTGTGAGTAAGCCATAGTATATTGCCAATGAAATGTGCTGAAAATTCTACTTAACGGGGAAAAAATTAAAATGATTACATAGAAATCCAAAACTTCAACTGCACATGTGCAGAATGGGGACGACTGGACTTGACAACAATCTGCAAAGAAAAGATTTAAGACTTTTAATGGATGACAAACTCAATGTGAGCCAGAAGCCTGATAAAGTTGCCTTTGAAGCTGAGCTAGAGCCGTCTTGGACATGACTTCAATATTAAAGCCGATAATTGTTCCATTGTACTCTGCCCTGTGTAGCCCACATCAAAGGTATCCTGCACATTTAGAATAAAAGCTCCTTGCATCTAGTGATTATCATTAGATTTGTCTCCCCAGCCCTGGCACAATGCCTAATATATAGTAGGCACTTAATAAATGATTTTTGACATTGATTGCATGCCACTCTTTAGGAGAGACGTGGATAGGAAATGTCCAGAGAAAGATGACAAGATGGTCAGCAACCAGGGCATATGAAGAAAGGCTGAAGAAACCAGGGATATTTATACTGAAGTAGATTAAGAGCAGTTGATAGAATAATAGATTGGGAGTCCAGAAGACACTACCTGTATAAATCGGGGCAAGTCAATTAACCTGTTAGTCTGTTTCCTTATGGGGGCAATAATAGTACCTACATCAAAGGATTTTGGTGAAAATCAATTGATGATTATATAGAGTGCTTTGCAATGTAATTCATAGGTATGTATTATGTTTAATACATGTAATACATATGCAATACATAGATAACTATATAACATGCTTTGCAAAGCTTAAAGCATGATATAAATGCTACCTATTATTATTATAATATAATTATATAAATATAAGTTAGAAATAAAGAATAATATAAATTATATCATATTATATTATTGTGTAATAATAGACTATATAATAATAAGAATAGCTTCAGGTGGGACATAATAATGGCTTCCATATACATGAAGGGTTGCCTTCAAATGTCTTTGGTGCTATTCTAGAGGGCAGAACTGGTACCAATGAGGGGCAGTTACAAGGGGGCTAATTCCAATTCAAGATGAAAAGACCCATCTGACATCAAAAGTTGACTCATTGATTATCTTGCAAAATAGCAGATTCCCCATACTTAGAAATGTTAAAGCAGGAGCCAGATGTCTCTGTCAGTGAAATTGTAGAAGGGATTCCTACATAAGGAAGTTATGTGGACTAGATGACTTCTCAGTTCTCTTCCAACTCTAAGCTTCTTTGAGATTTTGAGTTCTAAACTGGACAAAGCTGAATTCTATACATGCTCTATGTCCATATCAGTGTGAACTTAGGAGAGTATAAGAACCAAGAAGAAGATGGTCAATGTGAAAGCGATATAGGGTTTCCAAAGTTACAGGTACAAAAATTAAAAGCAAAAACCTTGCATGTGTACAGAGCTTTGGGGATTGTAAGGTGTTTTCTTCATAATAACCTTGTATAATTATTAGTATTCCCATTTTATAGATGAGGAGACTGATGCTTACATATGTGAATGGCCTTGCCTATAGTCATACAGCTAGTAAATGTCAGGACCCAGGGGATTTCAGACATCTGATTATTTTTAATTAATTAATCACAACAAATTGCTAACAAACTGGATTTAAGTGAGGCAGAGTTGCACAAAGTCATCGGCCTCAGTCTCTCTTCCTAAGTCATCCTGAGTCCAGTGGCAGGACAAAAGTCAAGATGACTGGTGATGGCCTGGGATATAATGGATGACCCAGGCACCTTTGATGTCTGGCCAAGATCTAAGTGCTCCAAGCACAGCACCTGTTTCAGTCACCTTCATGGGCAATGGAACAAAATTGTAAATGTGTACTCATCTGCCCATTCCGTTGCAGGAAGCCTTCACATCCCACTAACTCATCAATAGGATTCAAGGCCTGTTGGTTACCATCAACTTGGCTTAGCCCACCTGTTGGAAAGTTTTACCAGAGTGTGGCCTCTGCATGTGCTACAGCTTCTTGGAGCCAGAGGTGAGAGCTGGGTGAAGGTAGACAACAAAAGCGGATGAGCAGCCCTGAGAAGGACTCTGCAAGGCCTCACACCAAAGGTGCTGGCACTCCCTGAACACCCCCATACACCTGACTAATATAACCCAAGAATTAAAACCACAATGTCTGAAAAGACCAACCAGCGGCCATCGTGATGGAAAGAGCACTGACTTTGAAGAGAGAAAAAGAACCTGGGTCCAAATCTTGCCTCTATCACCTACTACTTATGCAATCTAACTTCCCTGGACCTCAGAGTCCTCAGCTGTATCCAAATGAGAGAGTCCAAATAAATGACCTTTCAGGTCCTTGCTAACTTTAAATCTGTGATCTAGCGATCTATGACATCCAGGAGACCTGTTACAACTCAGCCATTCAGCCAGTTATCATTGGCTTTTCATGTCTGGTCAAGAGAAAACTACCTGAATCATCACAGAAGGGCAATCTGGAGTCAATGATCTATATATGAGTTCTCAGCTGAGGACTGTCAGGGAGATATCACCCAGGAAATGAAAATATCCTCTTAGAAACCTAAGTAGTAGCTTTCTAATACCACACATTAGTCACGTTGGCTTCTCTGTGAAACTATTTATAAGCATCTTTATGTCTGTATACCTTTTCTATGCCTACATAATCTCTAGGACTAGAAGGGGCAGAATAGTTTTTGATCTGTATTAACAGAGGAAATTTTCACAACCAGATTGTCACTGAAATAGCAAATGGCCATAGCAGGATTTGAAACCATATTGTCTACCTCCAAATTCAATGCTAATAAATGCTCTGAGAGATTCAAAGTGATTTCTAGTTAGTCTGTTACTTTTGATTTCAGAAACCTAGATAAGAGTCAGCAAACAGATATACCTCTTCACCTTGAATTAAAAATGAAAAAATAACCATTCTGTTTACAGGTTTCAGAGGAAGGCTACTTATCTCCTTCTCTTGTTTCTCAATAGGTTGTTGAAGAGAGAGAGGAGTTGCAAGCAGAAGAAAAGGGATGTTCCTTGGAAGTGGTGGCTCCCAAGAATGAATGATAGTAGAGAGTCCCTGTAATTACATCTGCAGTCACACATCCCAACATCTGTAATCACACAGCTTAGTTAACAGCTCTGGCAACATAGAGTGATTCCCTTTTGTGATCCAAATACAAGACCCATTGAAAGTGGGGGTGGGGCTGAGAAAAGGCTGGTTCAATCAGTCATGACTTCAGAAGACAGAAGATGAAGGATGCTTCCCACCTCTTGACAGAGATGAGGAACTAGAAATGCAGAATGAGGCATACAGTTTCAGATATGGCCATTGGATAGATTTGTCTGTTTTAACTTTACATGTTTGTTAGAGGGTAGGGGGAAGCTTCTATGGAGGATGTAAGAAGGGGTAGGAGTTGCTGAGTAATGATAATGATATAATATAAGAAAAGATTGTCACTAACCCTTTTTTTTTAATACACAAAAGAGAGCACAAGAAGTGCAAAAGGGGGCACAAAGACAGTCTTGTCACTTTCACTAAATCTAATAGGAAGAAGGACTGGACCTATAGTATAGGGAATTCCCAATCGAGGAAACTCTCTCCACCAATGCAGGTTTCCCTTTTCCCTTAAACTTATAGTCTAAAAAGTTGCCTAGAGCAGTGGTTCTCAAAGTCTGACTCAAGGACTCCTGAGGCATTTTCAAAACTAATGGATAAATAATTATAATAATTTCATAATAATACGAAAGTATTTTACCTAATTCAGTAAATATTGATAGATATTATCCACAGTAACAAAAGCTTGGGGGGAGAAAGGGAGTGTGCAGGGAAGAGTCTTCATTTTTTAAGCGTGTTCTGAGTTCTGATACCAAAAAGTTTGAAAACTATTGGCCTTGAATACTGAGAGCTTAAGTGTCTTGCCCAAGGTCACAATCAGAAAGGGTCAGAGTCATGACTTGAGCCAAGGTTTCTATGAAGTTCTTTATTAAATCAATTTAATATATACTTTTTTAAAACTGTGTTAATAAAATTTCAGTTTTCTATACAATCCTCTTATCTGTTCGTCATATACTACAATGTTCATGCTTGCTAATGTTTATTAAGTTTATTTTAAAAGGTTTGGGTTTTAAATTTTAAAAAAAATTATGATAGGACTGCAGAAAAACTTTATTCATAATAAGCAGCAACACTAGCCTTATTTATATACCATCTCAGCATGGATTACCATTTTAAACACTTACTATTTGATTGTTCAAAATTTTCTCAAGAAATGCCTTCCCCTAGAAAGACCAGAGTTTAAATGGAGACTGAAGCAATCTACATGCTAGCGTTCTTTTTCATGTTCGGTTCTCTTTCTTTTTTCTCACTGTTCACTCATTGGTTACAACCCTTCTATACAACCAGACTATTGTACAATGTGAAAGTATTTGCAGATCCTATACCTGATTGCATGCCACCATGGGGGGAGGGAGGGCAAGGGAGGGGAGAAAATCTGAAACTCAAGGGATTGTGGAACTGAATCTTGTAAACTGAAGGTAAATAAACAAGTCAATGAAAAAAAAAAAGAAATGTCTTCCCCTCTTCCCCCACCTCAAGCTTATTACTATCAGATCACAGAATATTCAAGTTGGAAACGACCTTAGAGAAGGCTATGCAATGTAATGCAAGAAGCCCCGGGGGCCTAGTCCAGATGCCCGGGTGCTCCCCCACCCTCTCAACTCAGTTGGATGATCTTCAGCCAAACATTTCCCCTTCTTGGGCATCAGTTTCCCCATTTTTAAAATGAAAGAATCTGATTAGTTGCTCTCTAAGGTCTCTTCCAGGTCTAACAACCAATTAACCAAATAGCCAAATCTACCATTTTGCAGATGAGAAAACTAACGCATCCAAATCACTTAATGCTTTGCCCAAAGCTACACAACAACATAGTGGCAAGGCCAGAACGAAAACCCAGATCTCTTGACTTCCACTCTAGAGCTCTTGGGATTCCATTAGTGAATGTCTGCCACTCACCCAGCACTGCCACACCTTTCTCTCTCCCCGCCAAAAATTAACCCAAGCTTAAATCTCATGTTCACCAGGAAGCCTTCAGTGGTTAACCCCACCCAACACCGCCTTCCCTCAGTAATTATATGCTCACTTGTGCTAGAATTGTCATTATTGCACACTCTGCTGGTGGCATGTTAATTTGTACTCATTTACATACTGCCTTGTAAGCATTCCTCAGTTACTTTTTTGAAGGCTGTTTTCAAGAACAAGTTCCTTAGGGTCAGGGAACTGTTTCTTTTATAGTCTCCTTTCACTCCTCCCCATAATAACAAGGAGCATGCTTAGCACATAGTAGGCACTCCACAGATAAGGTTGACTTGCTTATTGATTATGATGTTCTATGGAAACAAGGATTCTTGAGAAGCCCCAGCATCAAGGGCTGGCTCTACCACTTGTGAGCTCAGTGACCTCAGCAAAGTTATTTACCCTTCTGTACCACTATTGCCTCATCGGGAAAAAAGAGGTCATGATACGTGCACCACCTGCCACACAAAGCTGTTGTAAGTCTGAAATGAGATGGTGAATGTGAAAATGCTCAGGAATCACAAGGCTCTTTATAAATGCAATCTATTATTGTTACTACTAAAAAGTTCTGATTCTCTTTTTAGTATCTGGTGGGGCTCTAAAAATGGACTTCCACGTTCCTCCCCACTCCCAAGGCCCAGTCCAAGTGAACAGGCATGTGTTAAGTGCCCATTGTGCGGAGGCAGTAGGGGAAAGAGCTATTATCTCTGTTTGCCCCCATATGACAGATGGAAAGGCTGGGGTAGAGACAAATTGTAACTTGTTCAAAGTGTCATAGACAAATTTATGGATAAATGGATGGATCGATGGATGGATGGATGGATGGATGGAAAGATAGATAGATAGATAGATAGATAGATAGATAGATAGATAGATAGATAGATAGAACGAGCACTAATTAAGCTCTATGTACAAAGCACTATGGTTAGTACTGGGGATAGACAAAATATAAAACAGTCCCTGCCCTCCATAAACTTGCATGCTATGAGAGGAAGGAGGGTGGGGTAAGTATATGCAACAGAAACAAATAAGGTTCTAATTTACATAATGAAAGAGTTTTGTTAAGTATATTTCAAGAATGACCTAATAAAACTTCTTCCAGAGTCTCCATCTGTATGGACTTCTAACTGTGACCCTTCTGCCGTCACCATACTATACTACAAGCCAGAGCTACCTATTTATTGGTGAGTTGGAAGACAGAAAAACAAGAGGACCAATAAGGAGCTCAAAAGACTTAGGATGGGGGTAGCTAGGTGGTGCAGTGAATAGAGCATCAGCCCTGGAGTCAGGAGGGCCTGAGTTCAAATCAGACCTCAGACACTTAATACTTACTAGCCATCTGACCTTAGGCAAGTCACTTGACCCCAATTGCCCCTACCAAAAAAAAAAAAGAATTAGGATGAAGTATGTTCCCCACCTCTTGGTGGAGAGGCAGTGGATCAGAGGTATAAGATGAAAGACAGATTTTCAGACAAAGCCACTGTGTTGAGTTGTTTCTCTTGACTATATTTATTGCTTACAAGAGAGGGGGGATTGGTGAATAATGGAAAAAGGAAGAGGAAGAGGAGGAGGAGGAGGAAGAAGAGAAAGGAGGAAAGGGAGAAATGATAGGTGTAGTACTAAACTTGGAATCAGGAAGATGTGGATTTGAATCTCACCTCAGGTACTTACTACTTGTGTGACCCCAGGCAAATTATTTAACCTCCCTGAGTCTCAATTTCCTTATCTGAAAAATAAAGGTGCTGTACTCTGTGACCACTTGAGGTCCCTTCTGACCTAAATCTAGGCTCCCCAGATAAAAACGTAAGCTCCCTGAGGGTAGGAACTGTTTTATTTTGGTGTTTTGGCTTTGAATCCCCAGCACCTAGCACATGATAAGGTCAATTAATAAATGACTGCTGACTGATTGATTTGTTGAGCAGAACCGAGATTTCTCATCTTTGAGCTGGTGCTCTTTCAGCTATGATGGCTTCTCCACATTTAATACTTCATTTATCCTCATATTTACCCTTTTGGACTTTGACAGCCTCACCACAAAGTAAATACAAGCAATTTTACAGATGGCAGCCGTGGTCAGTTGTCCTGACCTGTGTCTTGTTGCTGGACTCTGATGACTTGTGGAGGAGAGAGTGAGGCTGATGACTTTGCACACCTCTGCCTCACTTAAATCCTTTTCACTTCCAAAGTCAAGACATCACTCTCCTGATGTCATTGGTCCTCTTTGAGAATAAAGGATGAACAAAGACAATATTTTACAGATAGAAAAATGGAGGCTAAGATTGGTTAAAATGACTTGGTTGAAGGTAACACATTGAGTTAGCTGGAGGAGAGCCCAGATCTCCTGATTTCCAGTGGTTTTGAACTTGCTTGCTGCAGAACCACTGCAGGAAATAACCAGAGACTAAGACACATCTTTAATTTCAATAGCCATCATTTAGGGGTTCTTATGTATCCTAAAAATAAGCTTATTCCAAAAATGACGATCTCAAGGTTTAAAATTTGCTCTGTCTTGGCTTCTGTATCTGATATACAAATTTATTTTTTAAAATTTCCTTACAAGAGTAGTGTTAAAAATTCTTTATCTAGAGGAGGTTACACAGAGTTTAAGGGAAATTTTTTTTCAGGGTTCTGTGGTTTTTTAACTGTTGTTTAAGACATCTGGGAGTGGTTTTTTTTTTTTTTACCCTTACTTCGTGTATAATTGCTTACATACATGCTACACCTGCCTGGCTCCACCCCCTGTTTCCCATCCCCCACCCCAGAATCTGAGCTTCTTGAGGATCAGAAACCTGTGACTGCTGTCTTTGCATCCCCTGTGCCTAGCACAGTGCTTTGCTTCTAGTAGGTACTTAAATCTGTTGAAATTAATTGAGTTGCTAACTTAAGGAACCACTAATTTTCCTGGTGTGCCTTAGGGAGTAGTGAGAAGCAGCATGGTGCATTGTGTAAAGAGATGGTTTAGGGTCAGGAAGACTTGAGTTCAAGTCCTCACCAATAACCTACTAACTGTATGACTCTAAACAAGTCACTTAACCTCTAAGTGGTTCCACACAACTGTCTCAAGACTCTAATACTAAGTTGTAAAGAAAGTGATGATCCATATTGGCAAAGGAAGGCTCTCACCAGATGTTCCCTATACTGATAAAATCACAGGCATAGTCAAAAAAAAAAAATCCAAGAGATGACAAGAAATGCAGCAAGCCAGCAAAGAAAAACCTGATATATACAACAGTATGATTGACCCTTCCCTCTGAAGGACCTGTTGAGTATTTAAACATTCATCCTTCTTTGGGGAGGTCACAAAAGTCTGAGTCAGCTCTCAGAAATGTGGGGCTCTAGGTGAGAGTAGGAGAGTAAGGTGATTGGGATGCAGGAGAGGTCTGGCAGAGGCCATAAGCTAAGTGAGAGTGATTACCCTGGGTCCCAGCTGTGAGGAAGGGCCATAGGTATGTCCATGGAACACGAGAGCCATTTGTTGTTGTTCTGTCACATCCAACTCTTTGTGACCTCATTTGGGGTTGTCTTGGCAAAGATATTGGAGGGGTTTGCCATTTCCTTTTCCAGGTCATTTTACAGATGAGGAAACTGAGGCAAACAGGGTTAAGTGACTTGCCCAGGGTCACAAAGCTCAAACACTGACTAGTTCCTCTAGCTTTCTCATCAGAAAGATGAGTCTTCCTGAGTTCAGGCCCTGAGATCTTAAGGGTCACCTATTTCAGTGTTGTCAAACAAACAAAAAAAAAAAGATTGGTAAATTGTATTTAAGGATCCTGCAGACCTTCTATCGACTTAGAAAACTACATATTAACATTGTCTATTTTTATTGTATTTTCATTTATTTTATTATAAATGTCCCAGTTACATTTTAATCTGGTTTAGGCCTTACTAGGGAGCATTATTAGGCCTCACGTAGCCTGGGACAGCCTTCTTGACACCACTGACCTATTTCAACTCCTTCATTTTATAAAAAAAGAAACCATTGAGAGGTTAAGGGACTTGCCCAAGGTCACACAGTAACAAAGGTGAGACTTGAACCTAGGTTCTCTGACTTTTAATTCATCATCCTTTCTATTACATAAAACTTCTAACATTGGATTTTGGATTCCCAATGGATAACTGAAGGGAGAGGGAGTTGTGAGCAAGGAAAAGGAGATAGCCATTATAGGAGGTGGTTGCTGTGTTAAAAGTAAAATCCTTTTTCTCTCTTTTTTGTATTAAAAATGTTCCTTTTTTATTCATCTATCAATTAACCTACCACTCCCTCTCCCCATCTCAACAGAAGCCCTCTCTTGTAACAAATACGTATAGTTGATCAAAACAAGTCAATACCTTTCCATGTCTGAGAATACATATCTCATTCTTCATCTTTAGTTCTTCACTTCTCTCTAAGATGTGAGAGGGATTTTTCATCATCAGTCTTTTACAGTGACTATTATTCATCACTTTGATCAGTTTTCAGGTCTTTCAAAGTGATTCTCCTTCACATCATTGTTGTCGTCACAGAAATTATTTTCTTGATTTTACTCATTTCCTTCCTTATCAATTGGTGCATCTTCTCACATTTTTTATTTTATCAAATTCATTATTTCCATCCATATGGAGGCAATGGAGAGAGAGACAGAGACAGAGACCGAGAGACAGAGACAGAGGCAGAGACAGAGACAGAGAGACAAGAGGGAGAGAAAGAGAGAAAGAGAGAGAGAGAGAGAGACAGTGAAAGAGAAAGACAGAAAAAGAGACAGAGAGGGAGACTTGAAACAAAAAAAAAATCTAATTTCATACCTATGGAATAACATCTGTGTGACCCTGGACAGTTCACTTAACTTCTCAATACTCTATATAAAGGCAGCTCTCTATAAATTGCAGAAAAGGTGCTAACCTACTTTGGTAGAGAGAGTTTCCTCAGTCATAAGTTCCCTCTGCTAATGAAGTCAAAGGTCTAGCACTGATGCCAATTCCTGCACTGGTATACTATAATTTGTTTAGAGTTTCTCTACTTAATGGGCACCCATTCAGTTTTGTCTGTAATATCTGTTTGCACCTGTCCCATCATCTGAAATCACACAGCCTAGTGACTACTCTGCCTGCACAAATACCTATTAAATTAATATCTTCCATCATTTAGGAACGTGAGGATCTCACAACCAACGATTTAGCTGTGTTCACTAAACATGCTACAGAATAAAACTTCCAAATGCTTTGAGCAACAAAGATATAAACATTAACTAGCAATAACATCCCTTCATTGCCTACTTATTCTCAAGTAATAGAATGGTTTACATTAAAAATGAAAGAGAAGTTACAAGTGTAAGCTCCTTGAGGGAAGGAATTGTTTAATATTTGCTTCCCTATCCCTAGGGTTTAGTAATTGACACACAGTTGGTACTTAATAATTGCTTGCTGACTAAATAATTGATAACCTCTCACGGAACTGGCACATTCTATAATATGTGTGCATAAAAATGAAAAGGAGGGCCCCTCCTCACTTCATGCCTGGATTATTGCAACAACCTGCTGGTGGGTCTGCCTGCCTCAAGTCTCTTTCCAATCCATCCTTCATCTCCAATTCCAATCCATCCTTCGTTTAGTCACTAAAGTGATTTTTCTAAAGCACAAGTCCAACCAAGTCATCCCCTTACTCAAAAAGCTCCAGTGGCTTCCTATTTCCTCCAGGATCAAATATCAAATGCTCTGTTCAGCATTCAAAGCCCTTTATAACCTAGCACGTCTCCCTTTCCAGCCTTCTTCAACCTTACTCCCCAACACATCCTCTTTGATCCTGTGACATTGGTTGCTCTACGAACAAGACACTCCATCTCTTGGCTCTGGGGCATTTTCTCTAGCTGTTCTCCATGCCTGGAAGGTTCTCTATCTTATACTCTGACTACTGACTTCTGTGACTTTCTTTAATTCCCAATTAAAATCCCACCTTCCATAGGAAGCCTTCCCCAACCACTCTTAATTCTAGTACTTTTCCTCTGTTAGTTACTTCCTATTTATCCTGTGTATATAGCTTCCTTTGTTGTTCTTTGTCCTTCGTTTTCAAAGGGGACCAATGACATCACACTGGGTGATGTCTTAATGACTTGGATTTAACTGAAGCAGTTACACAAAATCATCAGCTTCTCACTATCTTCCAGTCATCTAAGGCTAGTGGCAAGACAAAAGTCAAGACAACTGGTGACTCCCCAGGATGCAATGGATGAACCTGATATCTTCCATGTCTGACCAAACTCCAAGCTCTCCAGACCCTGCTTCAGCTGCCTTCATGGTCATTGGAACAATTGTTCTCATCTTTGGGAGAAGTCTTCACACTCCTGGGGCAAACATCCTCCTAACTCACCTACGGGTTTGAGGCCAGTCAGTGACCCTCAACCTTGTTTAGTCTCTCTGCCAAGATGGTTTACCAAGGTACGGCCTCTGCACAGGCTACAGTTTCTTGGAGACATAGGTAGTAGCTGGATAACAGGAGGTCAACCAAAGGCAGGTCTGAAAAGGGCTCTCCCAGCCCTCACACCAGAGGTACTAGTCCTCCTTAAATATCCCATACACCCCAGCTTGCTTTGTATATATTTGTTTGCATGTTGTCTCTCTCATTAAATTGTAAGCTCCTTGAGGGCAAGAACTATTATTTGCCTCTTTTTGTATCCCTAGTGCTTAGCACAGTGCCTGGCACATAGTAGGTGCTTCATAAATATTGATTGATTGATAGATTGATTGATTGATTGAAACTCTGCCCTGGCCTTCTTTCTCTTCCACAAATATTCCAATCCTAGGGTCCTAGCAGTACTTCCCAAGGCCAAAGATCTGTGGACCCATCAGAAGGCTCAGGCACCTGAGAAGTCCTTGCTGTTCCCCAGCTCACATACACACACCAACACCTAAAGTGTGGTTTCCTGAATAGCCCCAACTTTTATAAGAGACATGGAGGGACAGTGACTATGAGGTCCCTGCAGTGGTGAACACAAGAAAAGTGGGGGCTACAGAAAGTAACTACCAATTCCTTTTAACCTGAGCTGACATTTGAGCCAAATTCATTTTAACTAGGGATTTATGACAGGAAAGGAATAACTCTAATTAAATAAGTATTACTCTCAAATGGTGTGAATAATGACCACTTGGAAGCTTCCCAGCCCCTTAATAGCTAATTAACAGCTCATAACTGGGATCCTTTTGTTTCCCAAGGCAGGAGAGGGAAGGAGGCTGTGACTGATTAATGAGCCGGCTCAAACAGGATTAAAACCTGGAAGGTGGCTTTCCGTACTCCAAACCTGCAGACTCCTCATCACCGGGGCTTAGCAAAGGAGGGGATTATTTTTAGGGAGGCATTGGCAATTAAGATATGCCAAGAGCACCCAGGGAGCAGCCAAAGGCATTAAACTAATAATAATTCCTTTCATGCAGTGCATTTATTAACTCTTTATTGTCTTCGACCTAAAAGAGGCTAATGCCGCTGTCCTGGAGCCTCTTAGCCTGGCTGTTGTCTTCTGGAAAGGTCTCCATCATCACGTCTAGGGAGATTTTCATTTCTATTTCTTTAGAAAAAACTGAAGACATAAAATCACAAAATTTTTGGAGCTGTGGGAACATTAGGAATTATTGAATTCAACCATTTCATTTCATAAATAAGTGGAATGTATGTGTGTGAGAGAGACAGAGAGGAGACAGAGAGAGAGAGAGAAGGAAGGGGAGGAAGAGAGAGAGGGAGGGGAAGAAAGAGACAAGTGGAGAGAGGGACGGGGAGGGAGAAAAAGAGAGAGGGAGAGAGAGGGGGAGAGAGACAGAGACAGAGACAGAGAATTTATTAAGTGCTAACTATGTGCCAGGCACTGTATGAAGCACTAGAGATAAAAATATAAGTAAACAGAACAGTCTCTGACCTAAAGGAGCTTACCTAATGAGGGAAGACAAACACAAAAAGGGGGAAATGAACTCAGAATAGTGACAAGGCTTAGAAGGTCACGGGATTACAGAGCTACAGCTAAAAGGGGTCTTAGAGGTCATCTAGTCCAATCCCCTCATTTTTCAGTTGAGGAAACTGAGGCCCAAGGTCAATAAAAGTTTCAAGATCCTTGAAAAAGGTTCTCTTTCCTTTGAGACCTATATGCATATTTGCAGAAATGCCAGGGGCAAGGGCAATAAAGAACATTAACAGAGACAATTTTTCTCCTTATTTGCCTGCCTTCTGGGTCATCTGTGATAGAAGCACCCATTCCTTCCTTAAGGGTCCAGGACCTGGCTCCCTTCTTGGACAGGCCCATTCTCTCTCTCTCCCTCTCTCTCTCCCTCTCTCTCTGTCTCTCTCTCTCTCTGTGTCTCTCTCTGTCTCTGTGTCTCTCTCTCTCTCTCCTTCTCTATATCCCTCTCTCTCTCTCTGTCTCTCTCTCTCTCTATCCCTCTCTCTCTCTCTGTCTCGTTTCCCTTCCCTCTCTCTTCCACTCCGTTTAATTCTTTCTCTCTCTCTTCCTCTCTCTCTCATTCTCTTTCTCATTCTCTCTCTCTGTCTCTCTGTCTCTCTGTCTCTCTGTCTCTGTCTCTGTCTCTCTCTCTCTCTCTCTCTCTCTCCAGTACTTAGTCCTTCATCCCTTGATGGCTCTTAATTAGCACCCTTGTAATGGCATCCATCTCCCTTCTGTCCTTAAACTCCACTCCCAACAACTAGGAAAGTTTTAAAACATTTCCTAAAAAATAAATGAAGATGCCAGAGAAATCCTTTCAAGCCTTTTAAAAAGCATCCCAACCTTTAGGGTAGCCTCAGCCCTTTGTACTCTAGCTGGTCATTCTGGACCCAGGAGTCATCACCCAGACAAATTTAAGAGTTGTTTATGCAGGAAAAGTACCAGGTGACAATAGTTCTGATTGTTGGAACACAACTGATTAAAGGAAGACAATCCCATTAAAAATGGGGAGCTTTGGGGGGCAGAGCCAAGATGGCGGCATAGCAGCAGCAATATATCGCAGCTCTCACATAGCCACCCCAAAATACCCATAAAACAGGACTCTAAACCAATCCTAGAACTCCAAAATGCACACAAAGATACTTCTCACTAAAGTCAGCTCGGCTACGAGGAACCATATCAGCACTGCGAACCGAAACCAGCCTGCCCTGAAGCCACGGCTGTGCCCCGGGGCAGCTGGATGGGAGGAGCAGAGGAGCCTCTCAGGTGAGCGGATTAGCAGCAGCTGCAAGTGGAGATTGCAAAAGGGGGAGATAAGCAGTCTGGCGAAAGGCCTCCAGAGCAGAAAAGCAAAAGGCAG
>CM053582.1:400096584-400153537 GCA_028627135.1 Pseudochirops cupreus | reverse complement strand
AATTAAAAGTAAATGAGTAAATAAAAAAAATTAAAAAAAAAAAAAAAAAAAAAGAAAAGCTAGGATTCAAACCTCTGGCTCCCTAACTAGCCTGCTCTCTTCTCTACCATACTGATCTTCCAGTGTTGTGCAAAACACTGTATCCAGGGCATTGTATAGTCCCCTATTTACATAAAGCGCCATCAGCCAAAAAATAAATAAAAGACAATCCTGACCACATTCTCTTAGAATCCCTATCTTCATTCAAGGTTCAATCCATGTGCAGCTTCCTGTGAGAAACCTTTCCTCAATCCCTCCTAATTGTTAGCATTACCATGTACAAGGAGTCCCAATAGTCCTAGTTACAGTTTAAGCTATGAAAGCCTAAAACTGCATCTAAAACTTTTGGGACATCCTATAAAAAGAGCCAGGCTCAAAGCCTGGTTTTAAGGTCTATCTAGGACACACCCTATATGACTCTGGGTAAATAACAACCTTAGTATTCTGTGCAACTCACTAACACTCAAAGGTCCTGACCTACATTGATAGATTTTCCTCCCCTAGAGTTCTGCTCATGCAGTCACCCACCCGGTCCCTATTGTTGTTCTTATAAGTTTCCAGGCAAACTAAAGCCCCCTAGGAAAATGGAAGCTCCATGAGGGCAAGGAACTGTTTTTCATTTCATCTTTGTATCCCAAGTGCCTAACACATAGAAAACATTTAATAGATGTTTTGGTTGGATTGGATTGGATTAGGTTGGACTGAAAGTGATAATCCCCTAGAGTTTATTTTTCTAGAAATCAATGTTATCTGTGCTCTAAATCACTATTGATTAGAGAAACACAAATTAAAATAACCTTGAGGTACTACCCCTACCCCTCACCTATCAGATTGGCTAATATGACAGAAAAGGACAATTATAAATGTTGGAGAGGAGGTGGGAAAATTAGGACATTGATGCATCGTTGGTAGAGTTGTAAATTGATCCAACCATTCTGGAGAAAAATTTGGACCTATGCTTTAAGGGCCGTAAAACTGTGCTTAGCCTTTGATTCAGCAATACCACTACTAGGTCTATATCCCTAAGAGATGATTAAAAAGGGAAAAGGACTCACGTGTACAAACATATTTATAGTAGTTCTTTTCTGGGGGTCAAGAATTGGAAATTAAGGGGATGCCCATCAACTAGAGAATGGCTGAACAAATTGTGGTATATGAATGTAATGGAATAAATACTATGGTACTATAAGAAATGATGAGTAGGAGGATTTCAGAAAAATCTGGAAAGACTTACATGAACTGAAGCGAAGTGAAGTGAGCAGAACCAGAACATTGTAATAGCAACATTGTACAATGATCAACTATGAATGATTTAGTTCTTCGTAGCAATACAATGATCCAAGACAATTCTAAAGGACTCATGATGGAAAATGCTATCCATATTCAGAGAAAGAACAGATGGAGTCTGAATGCATATTAAAGCATACTATTTTCACTTTACTTTTTAGCGGGTTTTTTTTTTCCTTTTGGCCTGTTTTTTCTTTCACAACATGACTAAGATGGAAATATGTTTTACGTGACTGCATACATATAACCCATATCAAATTGCTTACTGTCTTAGGTGGGGGGGGAGGTGAGGGAGGGAGGGGAAAAATTTAGAACTCAAAAACTTTTTTAAATGAATGTTAAAAAATTTCTTTGCATGTAATTGGAAAAAGTAAAATACTGTTGTTTAAAAAAACAGAGTTTATTCTTCTAAACAAAAAAATAGGATTAGTACAAATGCTTAAGGTTTTTAGTAAATATATGATCATAATAATTCACATTTATATAGTGTTTTAGGGTTTATGAAGTCCTCTCCTTAGAGTAACCCCATAATAATAACAGTTAATATAAAGATGCCAAATCCATTACTATACTAATATTACCCCTAGCTTTACAGGAAAACCTTCAATGCATCTCTGAACCTTAGTCTTTATATCAATAAAATGATAATTATGGTATAAGACAACCTCAGAGAACTATCAATAGCTCCTGCCTGTTAAAAGAGAGGATTTCTAAGATTCTTTACAATTCTAATCCCCATGATCCTATATACAGTGAAAAACAACTAGGTAAGGACACAGAGAAAGGAGATTTTGTGGAGGTTCAATCAACAAAACTTGGTAACTGATTGGATATGAGGGAGGATGGACATTAAGGACTGTAAAACTAGGGAAACTGAGAAGCTGATGGTACCCTCTATAGAAAGAGGAAAGTTCAGATAAGAGAGAAGTTTTGGAGAAAAAAAATCATAGAATCATAGCTTTCTAGATGGAAGGGGCTTTTTAAAGATAATCTACTCTGACCTCCTGCCCCCCTTATTCTATAGTTGAGGAAACTGTGATGCAGAGGTTAAAAAACTTCCTTAAGTTCATAAAGGTATTAAGTGGATGAGTCAGAATTTGAACCCAAGTCCCTCTGATTCTAAATGCTATATTCTTTGCACTGTGTCCCGTGTTGATGTTAAGAAGCCTCAGAACTAGAACCAGGCCTGGGATATTTATTTATTCCTTTTTTGGAGTGCAGATCTGAGAAAATTCCCTCCATTGATACAGGTTGCCAACTCATCTGTAGCTTACCAGTTTAGAGAAGTGCCCAGGGCACTGAGAGTTTAAGCAATCTCCCTAAATTCCTAAACTAGCATTTGTCAGAGGCAGGATTTGAACCCAGTTCTTTCTGACTATAAAGCCAGACTTCAATGCATTTTGTCATGATGCTCCTCTGCAGTGGTCTTTCCATTAGACCTGTAAATTCATTTGGCTATGAAGCTCAGTCAATCCCTCTCCTTCCTCCATAACCTGAACATTAAGTAGAAACTCCCTAAGGACAATAAGAAAGTTCCAATAAAAAGGTGGTGGCTGAACCAGAAGTTTCTCTCCTCCCTGGCCTCCTCAGCCTAATTCCATTTCTTCTGCACATCATCTTAAAGGATCATATTTTTTTTTCTCTTTTGGAACAAGAATAGGTTGAGTTTTCTGAAATCAGACAATGTGGGAAGGAGGAGGTGAAGAAGTGAGCTCTCTAAGGAAAATTACCACGAGAACAAAAGCTTGTCCAAATTATGCAATAAGCTCTCATCATGCTACAAAATTGCTCTTTAGCTGGGGGTGTCATGATGGAAGATGGAAGAATTTTAAACAGTTCTTTTCTCGACGGGGATTCATGAACCAAATGAGTGTGTATGCATACGCGGGCAAGAAATGAAGCTTAAAACATCTTCCCAGAACTCTTTGGCTCTGGAAAGAAACCAAGGGAGGAGGGACCCTCAAAGTACATGCTGAGTGTATCAGCTTTGGCTTTTATAGTGGGATAGTTGAGAAGTATACATCTAACCTCAAAAAGACCCAAGATGGTAGAAGAGAACACACAGTGGACTGAGGCCAAGAAATAGTGTTTCTGGTTCTGTCTTGGTTACTAGTCAGTTATGTGACCATAGACAAAGCACTTAACTTACCTAAGGTTCAGTGTTTTCACCAATAAAATGAGATAGTTGAACTAAATCAGGGGTTCCCAGTCTTATTCCATTTTCAGAGTCACATGGTTTTCAGTAAACCTTCCCATAACTCCTATTCGATATGAAAGTAAATATATTCTAGCATTTACCATGCATATACACCTAAGAAATAAAATTAAGAGATTAATTAATTTAAGTAAGACAATATAAGAAAGCAGCATGGCATAGTGGATTGACAACTGGCCTCAAAGCCAGGAGGAGCTGGGTCCACCTCTGACACATACTATCTGCAGAACGCTGGACAAATCACTTAACCCCTCAATGTTGTAGTCAGTCAATGAGCATTTACAAAGCACTTTCTATTCCCCAGATACTGTATTAAACTCTGAAGATACAAAGAAAAATAGCCTTCTAAGACTATAAATTGCAGAGAAGGTATGGACCTGCAATGGTGAAGGGAGATTCCTCACTTGGGAATTCCCTATATCAAAAGTCTCAAACATTTTGGTGTCAGAGCCTCATTACACTAAAAAATTGTTGCAGAAGACTTCAAAGAGCTTTTATTTATTGTATTATGTCTATCAATATTTACCATATTAAAAGTTAAAATTTCTTTGTATTAATATTAAAAATAATTTTGGTCTCATGGACCCCTGAAAAGAGTCTCAGGGAATTCCTAGATCACATGTTGAGAATTGTTGCTCTATACCATTGAAATCACAAGAAAAGTACTCTAACTCCCTAAGATAGATACATACATGCATTCATATGTGTATATACACACATATACATATATGTGTTTGAATGTGTGTATACATACATACATATAAAGTGTGTGTAGATAGATAGATATCCCTAGAATAGAAGGGTTATTTGCCAAATATTCTCCATACTCCTCAGAGGTACACGTATACCAGGTCAGGCAAGATAGTGTCAGCCAAGCATATGCCGGAGCCAGCTCTGACCCACTTGCAAGAACTGATTGTTCCATTTTCATTGTGAGTGCTTATACTGGAAATTAACAAATGCTACAAGTCAAGGTTTGATTTGTCGTCAACAATATTGACTTATTGCTTTATTGATAGTCAAAATTTAAGAAAATGATGAAGAAAATGTTAATAATGTCAATTAAAGTATGTCATGTCTTTTCAGAGAGTCAGTTATTAAACATTTACCAGTCTTTTTTAAAGTTGTATCTGACTCTTTGTGACTCCATTTGGAATTTTCTTAGCAAAGATACTGCAATGGTTTGACATTTCATTCTTCAGCTCATTTTATAGATGAGAGAACTGAGGCAAACAGGGTTAAGTCACTTGCCCAAGGTCACACAGCTAGCAAGTGTCTGAGACTGGATTTGAACTCAGGTCTTCCTGACTTGAGGCCTGGTATTCTATTCACTGTGCCACCAAGCTGTCCCATCATACCCTTTCAGAAGACTCTCAGTTCCAGTGCTGTATAATCCTACAAGACTAAAAATGACTACATTCTGTTGCAACCTGATTAATAGAGGTGCATTTGTTCTAAAAGAGTCATCTTCTTCCTACCAAATTCATGAATCCTTTCTACAACTTCCCCAACAAATGGGGAGGAAAATCAGGGAAAAGAACACTGGACATGGAGTTATAAAATCCTGGTTCAGGTCTATCTTTTGCCACTTATTAACTCCGAAGTTTCAGGAAAATCATTTTGCTTGTCTGGGCCGGTTTCCTCATCAGGAGAGAGCTGGATTCTGTAAGTTTGTTCCTCCAGGTTTTGTAACAAATCTTTTTTCAGCTGGAAGAGAAAGAAGTAGCAGAGAAATAAACATTTTATTTTCTTTTATGTAGAGAATGGGGAAGAGCCAATCCCCAGAGAGCTCAAGTTATGAGAAAGCAAATCTTTTGACAGCATCTGAGTAGCTGAATCAGCTAATCGATCAAGTGTTCATCCCAGCATCTACCTTTTAAAGAAGCCATACACTTGACACTGAAAAGGGACAGAAACTAATAAAATATTTTCTTATTACTGAAAGGTGGAAGGGGAAATCAAATGCAGGAAGGCAATCTTATGGACGTGTACCCCAGTGGCACAGCTTTGAGATTCCAGGGATAACACCATGTGGAAGTGAGAGCTCAGAAGGGTTCTTATCCAGAAAAAAAAAAAATGTCCTGATAGGATTAGTTTGGTTTTTGTGTAAGGCATTTCATAAGCTTGTAGTCTAAAATTCCTAGTTTTCCCCATTTAGAATGCTGGTTGGTGATGTCAAGAAACACATGACAAATTCCAAATTTCTGTTCCTACAGGTAGGCATAGATAATGCATTCTTCTATGCCTCTGGCCATTTCTGTATTTTTACCCTTCAGTAATTCTGATTCATTTAATTGTATCACTTCTTGTGATGCCTCGTCTTCACATGGAATTGACCTTGGATTCTCAAAAACTGAACTACTGGAACACAAATCCAGGTGAATGCCTGCTTGTATTTCTATATTCTTTTCTTTTTTTTTTCCTTTTTGCTTTTTGGAGGGGGGAAGGCCAGGCAATTGGGGTTAAGCCACTTGCCCAAGGTCATGTGGCTAGTAAATATTAAGTGCCTGAGGCTGGATTTGAACTCAGGTCCTCCTGACTCCAAGGCCAGCGCTCTATTCCCTGCACCACCTAGCCACCCCTATATTTCTCTTTTCTAAAGATAAATCAGCCTAAGTACAAAGAAACTAATCATCAGAGAATGGGTCATTGGATGAAGGAATTTGTTTTGACTATATATGAAGAACCCCAGAAACTCATAAAGATTTTAAAAAATGGAAGGTTTATGATCTTCATTGGTGGAAAAACATACTCTCAACAAGGAAATTACAGGAAGCACCTTCTTAAATACTCCCAGGGTCAGAATGGTTTGTTTTCATTGTTGTGGTTGTGGTTGTTGTGGTTGTTGTTCAGTCCTGTCTGACCCTTTGCGACTCCATCTGGGGTTTTCTTGGCAGAGATACTGGAGTGATTTGCTATTTGCTTTTCCAACTCATTTTATAGATGAAACCCAGGTCAACAGGGTTGAATGACTTGCCCAGGGTCACATAGCTTCTAAGTGTCTGAGGCTAGATTTAAAATCAGGAAGGTGAGTCTTCCTGACTCCAGACCTGGCACTGCCACCTAGCTTGCCTCAGTATGGTTATTGGAGCGTAACTAATATTTTGCCCATGGTCTGAGCCCCCATCTAGTGTAATACTCTACTGCCAAATTATGTCAGAGACACAGAAATTCAAGATCAAAAACATTTTAAGATGTGAAACAATGTAAATAACCAGGAAGAGTATCGATACATTCTGGGCACCTATACACAAAGAAGTCCAAAATGCCCTAGACTTCCAATTGAGTTATAATGTAATCCACTGTCAATCCCTCTAATTCTCTGGGATAGCAAAGACTCACAGCTGTTTTGCCGTCTTCCTCTTGGGTGGAATTTCACCAAACTCTAGGATCACAGGATACATGGATATAGAGTTAGAAGGAACTCCAAAGGACATCAAGCCCAACTGTCTCATTTTACAGATGAGCAAAGTTAGGCACCAAGTGGTTAAATGACTTAGTTCTTTGTCACATGGTTATTAAATGACGAAGGTAGGATTCTAGAGCAGGACAGTGGATTCCAAGCCCAGCACTCTTTCTATTATACCACATTGGTTCTCTGCTACTCCACTAGGACAAGCCAAGAAAATATTGCCTGAAGGCACATTGACAAATGCAGAGACCTTTCACCTCAGCTGAGGAATCATGGGGATCTAGGCACAACATCCTACACAGCTATAATGCCGTACATGGCCGCTTTCTACCATCTTCACTGACTGAAGTCCCATTGTTTGCCTCTCCTGTCTGTTCACCCCATGACTCTCATACAAAACACACATCCCCAGAAGTAGGAGAATAAGTTCCATAATTATGTTAGTCCTCATGGATTTTTGAAGTGTTGAAATATTCAATTACATCTTTCTAAAAGGGTCCTTATTCAAGAATTTTTTAGGGCCTTGTCTGTTTATTTAACATTGATTCTGGGTATGGAGTGTGCATGTGTGTGTGTGTGTGTGTGTGTGTGTGTGTGTGTGCATGTGTGTGTGTATGTGTGTGTATGTGAGAGAGAGAGAGAGAGAGCGCATACAGGAAAGAGAGAAAGAGAATGGAGAGAGGACAAAGGAGAAAGAAGGGGAGGAAGGAAGAAAGAAAGGAAGGAAGGAAGGAAGGAAGGAAGGAAGGAAGGAAGGAAGGAAGGAAGAAAGGAAGGAAAGAAGGAAGGAAGGAAGAAAGGAAGAAAGGAAGGAAAGAAGGAAGGAAGGAAGGAAAGGAGGGAGGGAGCAAAAAAAGAAAGAGAAGGAAAAAGGAGAGAGAAAGGTGAAAGAAAAATAGAGAGAATGGATAGAGAGAATGAGTATGTCTCTCTGTGTGTGCAGAATATCCTAGTCTGCTGTATCATGGCTACCTGCATTTTGTATAAAATCCCACAACTCATAGTATAAATCAGAGATGTATTCAGGTACGAGCTATTTAATTTAATTCAATTTGATTAAAATCAGCAAACATTTATTAAGTTCCACGTTCAGAGCATTCTGATAGCTGCCAAGAAAAATACAAAGTTTTTTGTATTTTTGTGAATTGTATGAAACACAGTCTTTACCTCCATTTAACTGATATTCTAACATGAAGATAAGACACAAGGGAAAAGATGACATGTAATATCACATTCTGAGTATATTAGAAAGGTGCAAAATAAAGTGTAGCTATTGTGTGCTTGTTCAAAGATACAGAGATGGAGAGGAGAATAGTTCAGTTTGGGTTGTAAGCTCCATGACAGCAAGGACAGTGTCTTAGCTGAACATTGTATCTCCCCCAGCTTTTAGCATAATTCCTTACACATAAAAAGTATTTAAGGGATGGGATAAGATGAGATAGGATGAGATGGGATGGGGTGGGATGGGATGGGATGGGATGGGATGGGATGGGATGGGACTGGACAGGATGGGATGGCATAGGGTGGGGTGGGATTGAAGTAGAAAGGAGAGAGGAAGGGAGGGGATGGAATTAAGAGGGAGGGGAGAAATGGATAGTGGAGGGGTGGGAGAAGAAAAGATGAGAAAGGATAGGAAGGGGTGGCATAATGGGATGAGATGGGATGGGATGAGATGGGATTAAATGGATGGAATAGGATGAAATTCAGGTGGCTGGAACCAAAAATGCATGAATTCACGTATGGTCTAAAACCCAGCTCAGAAAGTACTTGCCCACTCTGGCCCAACTGTCCATGCACATGACAATTGGGGAAAATATGGGATTGAGAGGCTAGAACAGAAAGGCAAGAAATCAAAAGTATCAATGTTGATTCAGGACTGCCATCCTTGGTGAGATGAGCCTACCTAGTAGGCCAGAAGATCCCAAAACTCACTGACAGAATCTTCATAGGTAAAACTATCTCTACCTCTCAGGGATCAAATGAGGTTATACATATAAAGTGCTTTGCAAACCTTAAAATGCTATATAAATGTTATCTGACTTAGAAGATATATGTATCACCTTTTATGACGATTATTGTCCTTATTTTATAAATGAGGAACCTGATACCTGGGGACATTTGATCATGGTGCCATAGCCAATAAGTGTAAGAAAGAATACTAAAAAGCAGCTTCTCTGTCAGATGTAGTAATAAGCACTTGGAGCTTGGATACAAGCATACTAAATAAGCAAGTAAAAAGAAAGGAAGGAAGGAAACAAGTATTCATTTAGTCCAAACCATGTGCCAACAATTGTGTTAAGCACATTACAGACATTACCTCATTTGATCCTCATGACAAACCTGGCATTAGGTACAATTATTATTCCCATTTCACAGTTAAGGAAACTGAGGCAAACAGAAATTAAGTGACATGTCCAGGGTCACATAGCTATTAAGTGCCTGAAACCAGATTTGAAATTAGGTCTTTCTGACCCCACTCCCAAGAACTCTATCCACCATGCTACCTACCAGGCATAGGATGAAATAGTTCTAAAGTATTGGACCTCTAGTCCCAGCATGTGTGCATATACCAGTGGTTCTCAACCTGTGGGTCACGACCCCTTTGGGAGTCAAACGACCCTTTCACAGGGATCACAAGGGTCACCTAAGACCATGAGAAAACACATATTTCCAATGGTTTTAGGAACCGAGACACAGCTCCTCTATCTGTCTCCAGGTGGGTCTGCCCACATGCAGATATGCCTACATCTGAGTATTAAAGGGTTGCAGCATTGGGAAGGTGGAGAACCACTGACATATACAATATGCATCATATCTGTGTAGGGCATCCACAGATTCTTTTTGCTGGCTTACAGACTATGTAGAAGTTTGGCAGATGCTTCCAGACATGTGGTGACCCATAGCTGGAAGGATTCAGTGTCACCTGAAGAACCCTGAGTGAAACTTGATCTTCCCCTCTCCCCAAGACAGAAACAAGAGGGTGGGATGTTAAACAGAGAAATAGTTGCTAGCTGGTTCCCTTTTGACTACAGTTCTCCAGATGACAAGATGTGATACAAGTGTGGGTTGAAGGAATATCTTTCACTATTTGGCTACTGTTCTCCATGTGGATCATGAACTCATCCAATAGAGTTGAGGAAGACACAGCCTCCACCATTTATTATTGCCATGTTACCCTGGGCAAATCACTTAACTTCTGTTTGCCTCCATTTCCTCATGTATAAAGTGGAAATAACAATAGTACCTATTTCCCAGGATTATTTTGAATATCAAATAAGATTGTTGCTGTTGTTCATTATGTATGACTCTTCATGACCCCATGGACCATAACAAACCAATACTGTCCATGGGGTTTTCTTGATGAAGATACTGGACTTGTTCTCTAGTGGATTAAGGCAAACAGAGGTTAAGTGACTTGCTCTGAGTCACACAGCTAGGAAGTGTCTGAGACCAGATTTGAACTCAGG
The DNA here is from genome assembly GCA_028627135.1 of Pseudochirops cupreus. Taxonomy (NCBI): domain Eukaryota; kingdom Metazoa; phylum Chordata; class Mammalia; order Diprotodontia; family Pseudocheiridae; genus Pseudochirops; species Pseudochirops cupreus. The sequence continues at coordinate 400,143,117 of CM053582.1, read as the reverse complement.
TCTTCTTGACTCTAGGCCACTGAGCAATCAAGTGAGATAATATACATAAAGTGCTTAGCACAGTTCCTGGACCATAGTAGGTACCATATAAATGTTGGTTTGAGTTTTATTGTTGTTATACTACACAGATTTGTGCCTCAGATGCCTGGCTGACTTTTTTTGCGTCTTTTGTGCTTCCTTTCCTTCAGTAGGTGACTTTGTGAGTTTTGAGAGGGCTGGAGGTTTTTGAGGGGTAGAAGTCGTGTCTGGCAGAGTGGTTAGAGTTACCACAATGGCAGGAACAGTCTGAGAGTGAGGAAAACATCTGCACCAGGGACAGCAGCTACCACCAAGTAGGGCTCAAATTTGGCCTGATTCATTGGAAAGCTTGTACAGACACTGCCAGAAGACAGGAAATGTAAATTGGCTAATTAGCAGCTTCACCAAAATTATTTTATGGCCCCATAAGGTTAACTAACAGCCACCTAGCAAACTGTAGCAATAGTTCTAAGTTAAATTGCCAAAATCTGTTCTAATCATTCTATTTATGCCTACTTACTATGATTCTCCTAAGAGTATCATTACTTGCAATAAATGGCCTGTCCTATACTCAATTCATGTCTTGCATGGGATATCACTTTTACTTTTCCCTCTCGGAAGACCTAGGCAAGAGCCACAACTTTCATTATAATTAGCATCATTCTGGGATGGAGGGGTTGGGGTTAATCAGCAAGCCAATGAGTACAAGAATTGAAAGCCTTCTCCCCCCGCTTAGAGGTCGGGTTTCCCCAGAGATGAACTAGGACAAACTGTGAGGGGTGGCAACAGGTCAGAAACTGGTGTGGGCCACTGGCACCTGTGGCCTCAGCAAGTAAGTAGTATCTCATGGAAGATCAGTAGATAGATAGACAGACAAGGGAAAAGAGATAGACAGAGACAGAGAGAGAGAGATGTCTCAGGACTTTGAGGAAAAGAAATGATATTCATAGAGTCATTCTGTATAAAGAAAGACATCTTATAATGTCTTACTTTCATAACAAATTCAATGCATATTTTATATTTGTTATGCATTTTTAAACTTTTTTTTTTACCACATATTACCTCATTTGATCCTCCAAAGAATAATGAGACTGACAAGGCAGTTTGCCTATGAGCAAGTCCCAGGAGAGTTAAATGGTTTCCCCTAGGTTTCAAAGTGAGAAAGATTCTATTAGAACCAAGGTCTCTGAGATCAGGGCTCCTTCCTTCATGATACTTTGATAAATAAGACTAGCAGAAAGTGCCCATTATTTTATGTACTATGTGTGGTGGTGTAGAAAGAGCACCAGAATGACAGAAAGAAGACCACTTTCCAGGTATGTAAGAGTAAGGATTCTTCTCAATTATGAGTTGGACTAGATGACCTCCAAGGGCCTTTCTAACTCTGAAATTCTATGATTCTATGACCTGGGTTGAAACTCTCCAGTTTAGTTTTTAAAGCCAGCCTCTTTGGGCATTATCCTCCCCTCCCCAGATTCTGCCATCCAAGCGTGGCTTCTTTCTGTTCCTTAACACATTACATTCCATCTCCCATTTCCTTGCCTTTGCACTGGGCTATATATACCACATGACTGGAATGCACTCCATCTTCAATTATAGAGTCCTTCTCAATGCAGCTCAAATGGTCTTTCTGCATGAAGCTCTTCCTGATCCCCCAAATGTTAGTATCATCCCTCCTAAATTACCTTGTATTTAACTACTTGGTTGTACGATTGTATTTATAACTTTATACTTATGCTGTAAACATATGTAGGTCTATATATGTTAATATATGTATTTCAAGTGTCCCTCATTAGAATAAATTCTTGCAAGTTAGAGATTACTTCATTCTTTGTATTTGTATCCCCAGCACTAGAACAGTGCTCAGTACCCAGTTAGCCCTTAATAAATATGCACTGATTGCTTGATTGGGTTCCAGTCCTTGCTCCAACATTGGCTACTTATATGGTCACAGTCAAGTCACTATTTCCTCAAGGCTCAGGCTCTTCATCTGCAAAATGGGGATAATTTTTGCAATACAGAATAATTCTCAAGGTTGTTTTGAGGATCAAATAGTGTTATGTTTACAAAACACTTTTTAACTTTATAGTACTTTATTAATATGAGCCACTAGGATGCTACCTGATAGGAAATCAGGTAAACTTCTGTCTACACTTAGAATCTTAGCTCCAGATGCAAAAGAAACCTCAAAGACTATGTTTTCTAACCCCTCTCTTTTACAGATGCGGCACCTGAGTTCCATGTAGATTAAATGCCTTGCCTAAGACAACTTGGTATTTAGTTATGTATGGGATTTGAACCCAGATCCTGGCTCCAGAGTCAGTACTTCTTGTACTGTGCATTGCTAAGTGAGAATGTTTGTAATGGTCTTAATTCTAGAATCAAGGGGGAAAAAATGTTTCTTGCAAATTAACTAAAAGGAAAGTGCTATTTCTAAATTGCTATCTTAGGGGAATAATTAAACCAACCCACAATTTCCCAGGTTTTTTTGTCAGTTTTATCAGGTGAGACATTCTGTACTTTAGAGGTATGTTAGGTGGGGAAAGTAGGGGGAGGGGAAGAAAAACAGTGAAACTGACAATGTACCAGAATAGAAAGTTCTAATTAGAAGCTACAAAGTGAGAAGGTTGCACTGGGTTTTGAGGAGGAGTAACCTGCTTTGGAAGAAGTGAGTGGGAAAAGTTCAGAAACAAGATTTCAGGTATGCATACAAACGATAGGAGTGAGGTGCAAGGAGGATGCTCCTACATTCCATTTAATATCTAGAGAGTATATATATCATAGAAATATATTCTGCACAAATATGCATCAGTGCTATTTAACCTTAAGCACACACAGATATATGAGCAAGGTACTCTTTGTAGCATAATGGAAAATGGGAAATTCAGTCAATTTATATATATATATATATATATATATATATATATATATACGTAACCACCACATTGTGGGGATTAGGGGACATGATGCCCTCACAATCTGGAAAATCACATAAAATTTTTTAATCCTCCCTTTTACCATGGAAGAAATCTGAATTATTATCGTATTAAAAGAAAAAATATGTTGATATTATACAATACTATATATACATATATTTTTTGCATTTCTGAGTTTCTAAACCTCTTATGTGTCATCTGCTGGTCTTCAAGTGTTGTCTGCAGCTTTTACAAAACTCAAAAATTTCCATTTAATTTCTTATGCCGACCCACAATATATTGAAACCATAATGATGAAAGACCCAATGTGGAAGGGATAATTGTGTGTGTGTATATATATATATATATATGTATATATGTGTATACGTATATATATATATGTACATACACACCACATATATACACACACATCTATATATAGTGTATATATAATATGTATATGTGTATATGTACATACACATTTTATATATATATACATACATACACACACACACATACACATACATACATATATAACAATTGTGCCCAGCACCAGGCTAAGTACACAAGAAATTAGAGAATAATAACATTTTTTAGATAGTACTATATCCCAAGCACTGCGCTAAACGCTTTACAATTACTATTTCAACGCTCATTTCTGTAAGATATTGAGTTCCGAATTTTTCTCCTTCCTTCCCTTCCCTCCCCCCTCCCCAAGACAGCAAGCAATCTGATACAGGACAACATTAGTCATGCTGTGAAAGAAGAATCAGAATAAAAGGGGAACATCATGAGAAAGAAAAAACAAAACACGGACAAAAAAGTGAAAATAGCATGTTTTGATTTGCATTCAGACTCCATAGTTCTTTCTCGGAATGTGGATAGCATCTTCCATCATGAGTCTTTTGGAACTGGCTTGAATCGCGTATTGTGGAGAAGAGACAGGTCTATCAGTTGATCATCACACAACGTTGCTATTGCATACAGTGTTTTCCTTGTTCTGCTCATTTCTCTCAGCATCAGTTCATGTAAGTCTTTCAGGTTTTTCTGAAGTCTGCCTACTTGTCATTTCTTATAGCACAATAGTATTCCATTACATTCATATACCACAACTTGTTCAGTCATTCCCCAGTTAATGAGCATCTCCTCAATTTCTGATTCTTGTTTACAACAAAAAGAGCTGCTCTAAATATTTTTGTACATGTGGGTCCTTTTTGCATTTTTATGATCTCTTTGGGATACAGACCAAGTAGTGATATTGCTGGATCAAAGGGTATGCACAGCTTTAAAGCCCATTGGGCATAATTCCAAATTGCTCTCCAGATTGTTGGATCTACAATTATTCTCTCATTTGATTCTCACAACAATCCTGGGAGGTAGGTACTTTTATGGGTGGAAGTTGCAGAAATGGAGATATTGACTAAATATAAGGAAAAGTTCCTAACAATGGGTGCTATCCAGCAACAGAATAAGCTGTCTCTCCTGGTGGTGAGTTCATCACTAGAAGTCAAGTAGAGAGATCTCAATCATTGGTAAAGAGGATTGGATTCTGTGCCATGTAAAACTAGTTGATGCACTCAAAATAATTAGCCCATAGCATCAGACCACTATTATCACCTTGACCACAACTCCCATGAGGACCTGGAAGGAGAAAGCCTAAGACCCTAAGCCCAAGAATCTTGGAAGTAGTAATTATCCCCAAACCACTAACCCTGCTTCCAGCCCAGCCTCCACAGCATTCATCACAGGAAACAATTCTTGTGGAGAAGGGGCCAGCCATCCTCACCAATTGCCAAACAACTTCCACTGATAGGGCAAGCCAGATAGCCTACTTAAAGCTTCAAGGCACCCTGAGGGAGAATACTGGAGGCAGAATGTGTCAGCAAGTAAAACCACAACTACCACTATCCCAACACCCTACATCCCTTACTCTAGTGAAGACAGCCTGGGACCCTGAACCCAAGAATTTGGGGAATATAATGGTGAAGAAATATATATATAATACCCTACAAATCTGTCAAGAACAGTTTTATTTAATTTAACATAAATCTATATTCAAGTCATTTCTAGGTTAGAGATATGTCCAAACTGGCATGATTCCCCATTCTCTTCCAGTATGACTCTCTACCCTAAAACAATTTTAAGTAACAATCATAGCAATCCCCTCAAAAGAGAAAATCAAGATATAGAACAATACATTTCTGGGTTAACATTTAGAATTGTTGAGTTACAAAGTAGCCTTGTGTATTCCCCAGATTCCTAGAGTTAAACAAAGGGACACCCTCTCTTCCATAAATATCTTTATCCTTTAATTTTTGAATGGAGAAGACTAGGTCTTAAGAGCCAATCACTTTGGTTGGGGAGATAATCACGTAAACAAAACAGGGGTCACTTGTCTTAAGCTATCACCTTTAATCCATTTCCCTTCTGTGTGAAGAAAGGCATCTTATTTAAATAGCTTGCTTTCCTAATGGTAGATTCAATGTAAGCCTTTTTTTTTTGTCTTCTCATCTTTCATTTTCCAAAGGTGGTTTTCTAAAGATTTTTGAAAGGTCCCTTGAAGAAAATATTGTTTCTTAGTATTTTCCATTTTATCAAATTTGGAAATTATTATAAAAATTATCATAAGGTTATAAATATGCTTCCACAAGCAGTATCTCCAAGACCACCCATCCTGTTTATAGTTTGGGCCCTGAGAGGAGAAATCACTGTTGAGGAAGGGCCAACTTTCTTCTCCCACAAACAATACCAAATGCCACCAACGAGCAGATGAACCCAAGAGCCCCATGGGTGACAGCAGTCCAGAAACCAATAAGCATGCTTCCAGCCAGACCTTTGCAGCTGTCATCTCAGGAAGCAACCTTCATGGAAATGCCACCTGACAGCTGCTAGTGTGGGTGCTGTGGCCAAGGCAACCGAAGACACAGAAAAGAAAATCATTGCCACCCAAGTCCTTGGCTCTTTGGAATGCTTCAACCTCAAAAATGAATATGATTTTGTCAGTGGAGTTGACATTAAAAATTATGCATAATCGTCTCCTTTGCCATGAGACCTCTCCATCATGCTTCCCTATATGTATTTCTCCCATTTGAATGTGAACTGCCTGTAAAAACCTTCAGATAATGAAAGCTCTTTAAAAGTCTTATATCTATCTCCATCATTTAGCACCATGTACAGCACATTGCATGCTAGGCCATCTCCAGTCATACTGATCTATATCTTATCACTGCACCCAGATGGCTCCAAAGGACAAAGTGAGGCTGGTGACTTTGCACAGCCCTGCCTCACTTAAATCCAATTCACTTGCATGTCATGGCATCTCTTCCAGATGTCATGGTCCTCTTCAAGAGGGGACAAACAACAGTGAACAGCACACAAGTGATTAATAAATGCTTTTTTATTCATTCTTTCCAGTATTCAAAGGGTTGTCAGACACAAGGGTGGGGTTAACCGGTTCTTCTGGGATCCAGGAACTAGAGCTAGGGACAATGCAATGAAGTGGCAGACAGACTAATTTTGGGTTTACATCAGGAAAAACTTCCTAATAATTAGAGTTTCCCAAAAGTGGGAAGAAACAGGCTCACTCCAGAGGCTGTGGGAATCCTCACTTTAGGACAGGGCCTTGAGATCACCCCTGCTTTAAGAGATATTGAACAGGGGATTCCTTTTCAAGAATATCCTCATATCAGAACAGTGAGCTCCTTGAGAGCAGGAGGCGTTTTACTTTTCAATGTGTATACCTAGTGCTTAGTAAAATGTTTTAAATATAATTAGCATTTCAAAGGACAGCTAGGTGGCCCAGTGGATAGAGTGCTGGGCTTGGAGTACAGAAGATTCATCTTCAAGAGGTCAAACCTGACCTCAGACACTTACTAACTGTGTGACCCTGGGCAAGTCACTTAACCCTGTTTGCCTCAGTTTCCTTATCTGTAAAATGAGCCAGAGGAGGAAATAGCAAACCACTCCAGTATCTTTGCCAAGAAAACTCCAAATGAAGTCATGAAGAATCAGACAAAACTGAACATATATACACACAGCATTTTAAAAAGTCTTTTTCATTCACTCATGCTATGAAGTTGCACCAGATGGCCCTGAAGTTCCTTCCAACTCTGAAATTCTGTGACAGGAAGATGATTTGTTAAGGCAAATGTAGTAATAATAATAATGATGATAACTTGTTTCTCAGTCTTGTGTGACTCTTCACAACCACATTTGGGGTTTTCTTGGCAAAGATACTGGAGTGGCTTGCCATTTCCTTCTCCAGATGAGGAAACTGAGGTAAACAGGGGTAAGTGACTTGCCCAAGGTCAAATAGTAGTAAGTATCTGAGGCTATATTTGAACATAGGTCTTCCTGACACCAGGTCTGACACTCTATCCACTGCACCACCTACATTCCTGATGATAATAACTAGCATTTTTATATCATTTTAAGGTTTCCAAACACTCATTTTTTATCTTCATAACAATCCTGGCTGGTAGGTGCTATTATAATCACCATTTTATATTTTCTTCTCCAATTTACATATGAGAAAACTGAGGCAAACAGGGTTAAGTGACTTGCCCAGGTTCACATAGCCAGAAAGTCTCTGAGGCCATATCTGAATTCACATCTTCCTGACTCCAGGCTAACGGCCCTCCCTCACTTATATTCAATTCAACTGCAAGTCATGTCATCATCTCCCTTCAAGAACAAAGGACAAACCACAACAGAACCACAGTTGCCCCAGAATCAGGGATGTTTTAGCTCAAATCTCACCTATAACATTCACTTATTAAGCATGGGCAAATCATCTAAACTCTGAACCTCAGTTTCTAGTTTCTTCATCTGTAAGATGGGGATAATAATATACATAATAAATACCTCATGAAATTATTGTGAAATTCAATGAACTACTGTATATATTGCACTCCCCTCTAGGGCCTCTTTCCGAATTCCCATTAATTATCTCGTCATCAGAAAAGAACTGACTTCTACTGTCATGTTTCTAAGAGTAATCTTGAAGAGTCGAGTTACTAAAACTGTTCCTCATGAGCCCCCATCAGTGTGCTTACTACTAAAAATCATTTGAACTTAGTTTTACAGAGGTATTTACTAAAATGGTATGGCAAATACTGTACAATAGTTACAGAAACATTTCCTCTAAAAGTCTGAGCATATCCTCTGGCTAAAATAATAATAATAACAAGAATAGTGAAGATGATGATAATGATGATGTAAGGTGCATGAGGAGAGTGGGCACAAACTTAAAATGCAAATGCATAGAAAAGATGTGTAGCAAAGGCCTCACACCTCATTACTGGAAGTTTGTTTCATTTTGTTTTGTCTTAAGGTCTATAAGGTCCTTATGAAGCTCCCCTCCCAAGGAGCTTTCTGCTGGACTCAACAGATTGGTGCCTTTATAGACTGCAGAACTCCACAAATAACCATCACTCTAGGCAAGATGTGTTACCTTCTACTGGTCAGATCTCTCGGATGAAAAGGCCAGTGGAGAAGGGGAAATGAGGGAGATAGAAATTCTCTCCTATCCTCTTCCTTCCCCCATTCCCCAATAGAGCCTTTCAAAGGCTTCCCTCCAGCTCTCCAACTAGAATTCTCTGAACTGGAATTCTTTAACTACTACATCAGCCCAATACTGGACTCACTACTGTTTTATATATAGGACTAAGAATGTTCTTTATTCCTTCAGTCATGAGATGTTTCTTCTGTAGTGCTATCTGTTTCATTTAATTGTCAAAACACCGTTATCATCTCCATCTTAGTAAGGGCTACTTCAAACTCTGTAAAGCAGCTAGGTGGTACAGTGAATAGAGTCCCAGGCCTGGAGTCAGAAAGACTCATCTTCCTGAGTTCGAGTCTGACCTGAGACCCTTAGTAACTACATGACTCTGGTCATGTCACTTAACTCTGTTGGCCTCAGTTTCCTCATATGTAATATGAGCTGGAGAAAAAAATGGCAAACCACTCCAGTACCTTTACCAACAAAACTCCAAATGGGGTCACAAAGAATCTGAAATGAGTCAACAACATTCACATTTCAGTTTGTATTTTTCCTTGACGGATTCAATGGCAGTATCTAGACATTCTGTCTAGATTGCATTAATTGGGATGGAAATTTTAAATACTTGGAAACTGTCATTTAGTGTCTTTAGGTGTCATTATTAGGGCAGCTGAGTGGCCCAGTAAATAGAGTGCTGGACCGGGAGTCAAGAAGAACTGAGTTCAAATCTGGCTTTAAACACTTCCTAACTGTGCCCGTGGGCAAGTCACTTAACCCTGTTTACCAGTTTCCTCATCTGTCAAATGAACTGGAGAAGGAAATGGCAAACCACTGCAGGATCTTTGTCAAGAAAACACCAAATGGGGTTATGGAGAGTCAGATGTGACTGAAATAACTCAGTAACAAGTGTCATTATTTATTATTATTATCAGTATTATCATGAGAGACGTAGAATGGGATACTGGATGGAGAGGCAACCTTAGGAGCAGGAAAACGTGGGTTCAGGTGTGGTCTCTGACACTTATTGGCTGTGTGACTCTAGGCAAAGTGCTTATATTCTCAGTTCTTTGGGCAGAGATTAGAAGTTGCAGAAAAGGTATCAAACTGCACTCATAGAGTAAAAAAGTAAGAAAGGAGCCTACTATGTGCCAGACACTGTGTTAAGCACTTTACCAATATTATCTCATTTGATCTTCACAACAACCCTGTGTGGTAAGTTCTATTACTGTTCCCATTTTACAGTTGGGGAAACTGAGGCAAACAGAAGTTAAGTGACTTTTCCAGGGTCATACAGCTAGTAAGTATCTGAGGCTAGATTTGAACTCAGGTCTTCCTGACCTCACCTGAGTTTCCTCATCAGGGAGTTCCCTAAATCAATGAAATCACAGGTCCAGTTCCTACCCTAATCCTTTTGTGTTCAGTCATTTTTAGTCACATCTTACTCTTCATGACCCCATTTGGGTTTTCTTGAAAAAGGTACTGGAGTGGTTTGCCATTCATTTCCTTCTCCATCTTACTTTACACATGAGGAAACTGAGACAAAGAGGGGTAAGTGACTTGCCCAGGGTCACACAACTGTTAAGTGTCTGAGGCCAGATTTGAACTCGGGTCCTTCTGACTCCAGACAGGCTATTCTACTCAGAGAGCCACCTCGGTGCCCATCCTTATCATTATGCTGCTTGAAATGAAGGACTCACTTCTCCTTCTTAGAATTCCCAATTTCTTTCAAAACTCAACTCAAAATCTCCATAAGGCCCTTCCTTATCTCCGCAGGTGACCTTGCCTTTTCCATCCCCACTAATCACGTATTTATTTTATACATTCTTGTATATATTAGTTTTGTCTCCTTTTATAGAATGTGAGTATTTATTTTATATATTCTTGTATGTATTAGTTTTGTCTCCTTTTATAGAATGTGAGCTTCTCGAGGGCAGGAACGGTATCATTTTTGTTTCCCTACAGGCTAACACAGTGCCTAGGACATAGTTGGCATTTAATAAATGATTGTTGATTAATTCATTGGTTAATTAACTCCACTCTGTGCCACAGGACTCGTTTATTGAAGTCCTATAGCCCCTACCCTCTGGATTTTTTAATCCTGGATACCTATAAGCAAGGGAGGAACCAAGTTTTTCTAAAATGCTCTTGACCTTCAATGTGACTGCCATCCAGAAACCCCAGCCTCCCTCCCCCCCTCCACAGCCATATCATGCGCCCTTTACAATTGCCCATTCAGGGGTTAGCCAAATACATACATTTGCATGTAAAAATAAGCACCCTTCTTCCCTATGAGGCCTCCATTATTTTCACTCAAATATTCGACATACTAAACCCTCCACAGATGGACATTCTGGTGTAGATAAAAGGCTCATCTCTGAATCTGAAAGACTTGGATTCAAACCTTCCCTATGGCATGGACTAGATAGAGAACTCTGAGTCAGCTAAATGGCACCGTGTATGAAGCCCAGGCCAAGAGTCAAGAAGACCTGAATTCAAACCCAGCCTCAGTCACCATGTGACCTTGGGCAAGTCACTTAACCCCAATTGCCCTGCCTTCTCCCTCAAAAAAAAAAAGCCAAAAAGAAAAGATTATGAGTCACAGAACAGTTATAGATCTGCATTCATAGGATCAAAATATTTAGAGTTAAAAGTGATCTTAAAATCAGCTGGTCTGACCCCTAAATTTTACAAATAAGGAAACTGAGACCAGAAAAGTTTAAGTGACTTACTCAAGACCACCCACATGGCAAATTACAGAATGAAAGTAGTTAACATAATTAAGTAACATTACATGCACTTTAAAATAGATTTTGTTCTTTGGTCTATGGCAGGGGAAACTCGGTGGCACAGTGTATAGAATGCTGGACCTGGACTCAGAAAAACTCATCTTCTTAAATTCAAATCTGGCCTCAGACCCTTACTAGCTGTGTGACCTTGGGCAAGTCACTTAACCCTGTTTGCCTTGGGTCTCCTTATCTGTAAAAAGATCTGGAGAAGGAAATGGTGAACAAGTCCAGTATCTTTGCCAAAATGGGGTCACAAAGAATTGGACATGACTGAGAACAAACGAACAATAACAGATACTCAAAGTGTAAGAAAATCGAAGCAGTTCAAAAGAATCCAGGTCCTTGGAATCCACATTCAGCATTTTTTTAACATCACCATGCTGCCTCTTTTATAGAGGGAATTTCCCAACAAAGAGTTCCCTACTCTGCTGACCAAAATAAAAAAAGACCCCATATGTTTACATTTTAACGTGGAAATCTTAGTTCCTACGTCCCCAATCTTTTTTTTTAAGGGAACATGCTGTCTGTCTTGTTCTGAAAGAATTAGGGTTTATTTATGCCCAAAGGATTGTAAAACCATGCATACCTTTTGAATTAGCAATACCACTACTACGTATGTATCCCAAAAGAGATAAAAAGCAAAAAAGGAAAAGACTTACACGTACAAAAATATTCATAGCTGCCCTTTTCTGGGGGTAAAAAATTAGAAATTGAGGGAATGCCCATCAGTTGGACATTATACTATGTGATTATGACAGAATACTATTGTACTATAAGAAATAATGAGCAGGATGCTCTCAGAAAAACCTGGAAAGACTTGCATGGGCTGATGCAAAGTGAAATGTACTGTGTACAAAGTAACAACAGTATTGTAAGATGATGAGCAGTGAATGGTTTAGCTATTCCCAGCAATACCACATTCCAAGACAATTCTGAAAGACTTAGGATGAAAAATGCTACCCATCTCCAGAGGAAGAACTGATAGTGTCTAAATACAGATTGAAGCATATTTTTTTTTTACTTTCTTTTTCTTGAGGTTCCTTTTGTCTATGTTTTCTTTCATATTATGGAAATGTTTTGCATGGCTACACATGTATAACCTATATAGAATTGTTTGCCTTCTCAATGGAGGGGGCAGGGAAGGAGAAAGGGAGAGAATTTGAAACTCAGAGTTTTAAAAGCAAATGTTAAAAATTGTTTTGACATGTAACTGGGAAAAAATAAATACTAAAAAAAAAGGTTTTTTTAAAAGAATTAGAGTTCAACTTCTGAGAATGGCTTTCTCCTCACATACTCTGCAATCCAGTGACACTGGCCTCCTTGCTGGTCGCTTGCTCACCTCCCTGCCTGGAATTCTTTCTCTCCTCATCTGATCACCTGGCTTCCCTGATTTCCTTCAAATCCCAGCTGAAATCTCACTTCTGCAAGAGGTCTTTCTTGATCACCCCTAATTCTAACGTCCTCCCTCTGCTGGTTAGTTCCAGGCTTTCCTGGTATGTATCATTTGTACATACTAGTTTTGCATGTTATCTCCATCAGGCTGTAAATTCCTTGAGGACAGGGACTGTTTCGTATTTGTTTTTATTTCATCTACTTATTTATTCATTTAGTATTTATTTATTTAACTCTTTACTTATTTAAGTACTTATTTTGCCTTTCTTCACATCCCCAGCACTCAGCACAGTGCTTGGAACATTGCTGTTCAGTTGTTTTCAGTTGTGCAGTCCTTTTGTGACCTCATTTGGGTTTTCTTGGCAAAAATACTAGATTAGTATTAGCTCATTTTACAGATGAGAAAACTGAGGCAAACAAGGTTAAGTGACTTGCCCAGAGTCACACAGCTATTAAATGTCTGAGGGCAGATTTGAACTCATCAAGATGAATCTTCCTGAATGCAGGCCCAGTGCTCTATCCACCTTGCCACCTAGCTTCTTGGAACATTACAGGTTCTAAATACATGCTTTTTAACTGACTGACTGAATGCAAAAAAAAAAAAAAAGGGAAAGCAGGGAATTAGGCATCAGTCTTGACTGTGCCCACACTGGTTTCAAGGCTCCTTCACCCTACCTCACCCCACCCCCACCTCCCTTTCCTGTTGAAAGTTTCAAGGTTCCCCTGCTGACGTGTGCCAGCCAAACCTGCCAGGGACCTGCCCAGCAAGTCTTCTTCCCAGTAATGGCAAATCGGCAAGATCCTGCCAGCCAGGCATGCTTATTCTGTTCATTTTTCTCTTTGTTTTATTATTAAGAGCCCTCATTACACATCAATCGATTAATAAACATTTATTAAACGCCTGTTATGCGCCAGGAACTTCGCTAAACTCTGGAGATACAAAAAAGAGGCAAAAGACAGTGCCTGCCCTCAAGGGGTTTACAATCTAACACTGGGAAAATGACATGCAAACAAATATACACAAAGCAAACTCTATACAGGATGAATAGGAAATAATTAGCAGGGGAAGGCACTGGAATTAAGGAGAGCTGGGCAAGGCTTCCTATAGAATGTGGGATTTTAGTTGGGACTTTAAAGGAGATCAGAAGTCAGAACAGAGGAGGGAAGAAATTCCAAGCACAGGGGCACAATTCGGGAGAATGCCCAGAGCCAGGGATTCTCTGGTATAAAGATGTTTATCCCTCAGAATGCCAGAGAGCTAACACATCCTTAAAAGACAAATAAAAAAGGGTTTTCTCCCCCCTTTTCAAGCTGCTCCTACTACACTCCTATTGACTTCAGGTTTGGGATTTTGTTGGTTGGTTTTTTAAAAAAGAAACTGCAAAGATCAAACAATTCTTCCTATTGCTCAGACAGCGTGCAGAAACACTCCCACCCTCAAATCTAACTTCCTGCCCCCAAAACCCAGGGCCTGCTTGCAGAGCCAATAGCTCTAGGCTTGGGGTTTGCGCAGCTATAGGCTGCAAGAAAGTGGTTCCCTTATGAGAATCTGATAAAAGATCCAAACAGCGCTTTGCTCTTACTTTTAAACACTAATGATTCCCTGCCAATTGACATTCTGTTCTTCGTACATTTGAGTCAGATTCCTTCTAGAACTGAATACCTCAAAATAATTAAGATCAATGATTAAAGCAGACTGGTCTCCTTACCCCCAGGCCATTCCAAATACTAAAGCAACAAGATGGCTAGGGAGGAAAAATAGATACAGCACATATATTAAATGCTTAGTAAGTGCTAGGTTCAGGGCTGCTAGGTGGTGCAGTGGATAAAACACTGAGACTTTAAATCAGAAAGACTCAAAAATGGCCTCAGATACTAACTGTGTGACCCTGAATAAGTCATTTAGCCTGTTTGCCTCAGTTTCCTCAACTGTAAAATGAACCAGAGAAAGAAATGGCAAACCACTCCAGGACGTTTGGCAAGAAAACTACAACTAATGTCACGATGAGTCAGAGGTGACTGAGAAAAAAAAACCAAATAATACTCAAAGCAAATGCAAGTATGACCTTAGGCAAGTCAAACTTCTTGGCTTTTGTTTCTTCATCTGTAAAATGAGGGGATTGGGACTTGATGGACCCTGAGCTCCTTTCCAGTTCTGATGCTGTGAGAAACTGGGAGCCAGATTTTGTCTAGTCATTCAGGAAACATTTCTAAAGCAGCTGGGCTCTAGGGAAAGGACCAGGGAGGAGTTTGCTTGGAAATGTGGATAGCTCCTCTACTCAAAGATCCCATTAGCACCTTCAGGGTGTCTGGGGAAAAATAGTTGGGTGGTGAGAGAAAGAGCTAGGAGGAAGATAGAAATGCGTTGTTCACAGCTCCTTAGCTGACACCCTGAAAGCATCTTCCCACAGAGACATGTGGTGGTGGGCCGGTGTGTTAGAACTATCACTATCATAAGGGGAGTACTATACTTTGGGGATGTTCTGGTTTAAATAGAATTTTATGGGCTAGCCTGGGGAATCTAACAACCATTTCTCTAAAAGTGCACTTTAAGTTCCAAGCAATGAATTTACCGAGTGGATTTATCAAACACAATTCCCTTATAAATGGAAATTTTCTCTTTCACTTAGAGGAGAAAGTTATACCCCTCACAGTCATTGCATTGGGTGTTATTTCAAGTCACATCTGGCTATTTTTTGACCCCATTTGGGGTTTTCTTAGCAAAGATACTGGAGTGGTTTGTCATTTCCTTCTCTGGCTCATTTTACAGATGAGGAAACTGAGGCACATAGGTCAAGTGACTTGCTTAGGCTCACACAGCTAGTAAATGTCTGAGGTCAGATTTGAATTCATGAAGATAAGTCTTTGTGACTCCTGGCCAGACACTTTATCCCAGGGTGGGGAACCTGCAGCCTTGAGGCCACATGTGGCCCTCTAGGTCCTCAAGTGTAGTCCTTTGACTGAATCCAGACTTCACAGAACAAATTCCCAGAATAAAAGAATTTGTTCTATAAAACTTGGACTCAGTCAAAAGGCCTCACCAAGGACCTTGAAGGTCACATGTGGCCTTGAGGCTGTAGAGTCCCCACCCCTGCCACTATGTTACTGACTGCCTATTTGCACTGAGTTACAAATCCCATAAATCAACCAGCAAGCATTTAAGAACCTCCTGTATAACACGTACCACTCACTCTAAGCTTAAGCAATACAAAGTGAAAAATAAGACAACTTTTGCCCTTAAGGAGCTTACATTCTATCAGAGGAGACAATGTGTACCCATATTACAGGTTTAACTGGGGTTTCACTCCAGAGAGCAAAGGCAGATCGGCCTGCTTACTTCTAGCCCACTACTCGTGCTGGTTCAGCACTGAAGGGGACCTGTTCTTGGACAGGACAAGGTAACCCTCTTACTGATGACTGAGCAGGCAGAATGACTGACTCAATGGACCTTTAAAAAGGAATGATCCCACCTTCAGTGTCTCTGTTTCCATATATAGATTATGTTATGACCATTCAAGCTTATCTCTGAAAGACACAGTACAGAGCTGTAGCCTTTCCCTCCCTCCTAACAGCATGGTGACAGGTAGCTATGTTGATTATGGATTGGAAAGGCAGAATACCAATTAAGATGTTATTTTAATAGTCCAGGATGGGGTGATGAGGACCCAAATTAGGGTAATCATTGTATCAGTAAAGAGAAGGGGACATATAAGAGAGTTGTTGTGAAGGTAGAAATGAAAAAAAATTGGCAACAGATTGATTGTTTGGGATGAAGGGTGAGAAGTCAATGATAACACAGAGAATTCAAACGCGGCTTATTTGAAGATTGGTGGTTTGCTCACCAGAAATAAACAAATTCAAGAGTTGGGTAGGTTTGGAAATATGATGATTTCTATTTTGGACATCTTGAGTTTGAAATGTCAGTATCGTATCCAGTTTGAAATATCCAATAGGCAATTGGCTGCAGGGGATGAGAATTCAGAAGAGGAACTTGGACTGAATGTATAGATAGATGTGTGAGCAACCTGCATAGAAATAATGGCAAAGGCCATCAGAGATGACTAGATCACCAAGTGAAAGAGTGGAGAGACAAAAGAGGACAGAGGACAAAGTCACAGCTGTGGGGGAACTGACATAAATGATGATTTGGCAAAGAGGATGGAGGAGGAATCATCAAACAGATAGAAGAGGGGGCAGCTAGGTGGCACAGTGAATAAAGCACTGGCCCTGGAGTCAAAATGACCTGAGTTCAAATGGGACCTCAGACACTTAGCTGTGTGACCTTGGGCAAGTCACTTAACCCCAACTTCTACCCTCAAAAAAAAAAAACACAGATAGGAGAACCAAGAGCAAGTGGTGTCACAGAAACCCAGAGAGGGGAGAGGACGCAGGACGAGGGGAATCAATGGTGTGCAAATCTACAGACAAAAGGTGGGTCTAGTGCTCTCAGATTTCAGACAGGAATACTCCAAGGTAGAAGAGAACAAGATTTTGTAGAGTATATAAGTCATTTCTTATTCATCCTGGTCCTTGGGTCACCTTTGTCCCTATCTCTTTATTTCTGCTCCACCTTCTTGACACAGTACACAGAAGTCCAAAAGGATGAGTCTTATGGGAAAGCTATAGGCTCATAACACAATTTTTTGGGGGGAGACAATCAGGGTTAAGTGATTTGCCCAAGGCTGCATAGCTAGTAAGTGTAACTGAGGTTGGATTTGAACTCAGATCCTCCTGACTCCAAGGGCTGGTGCTCTATCCACTACGTGACCTAGCTTCCCCAAAGATATTTTTTTTAATTCTCATTTCTGTGTTAATTCTGTACATTTCTTGGGCTGTTCCTGTCTGAAATCTAAGGGCACTAGATCCAACTATTTTCTGTGGGCTTTGTCACTCAGAGGGGGGAAGATGGAGCGTCATTTTTATTTTAAGTTACCAGTTCAACTTCCTTTGCTGCACTTGTGTGATTGCCATGAGTGTTAACTCATCTCTGCTTACCAAAGTAAAGTCTTTGCTACCCGTGCTAAAGTATGATGGCAGAAAAGAAAACATGTCTTTGAAGGAGAGGGGAGTAGGGAAAGAGAGAGAAAACCACATTAAAAGCAACCTGGGTGTTCAATTTGGGCTCACTCTTGTTTGTATGCAAGTTTAAAAATACCTGAGACCTTTTCCTGCTTTGACACTTTTTAATTTGCCAACATGTCTCCATTTAAAAGCTGTCTAGTTTAAAAGCAACTCTTCCTTTTATAGCTCTTTACACCTTTCCTCCTAGTGAGAAGTCAGAGTCTTTATGACCTCTCATTTCCCCTGCCTTTGACTTCTAGTCTCTACTCCCAAACTGAGAAGAGGTTTGGACTGAAAAGAATAACTCAGAACAATAACAAAGAGCTATCATCCTGCCCCACCCATCCCATGCTCACACACCCCAATCAAAACAAATCTAAACCCCACCCTTGTGGCATATGTTTTCCATAAACTATTACCTGAATCACAAGATGTGGATTGAGTTGATTGCAATGATTTCAGGGGCTATATAATACGATTCAGAGTTGGAAGGGACCCTAGTTAGGGGTCATCTGACTCCAACCCCCTCCCCTTATGAAGAATGAGAAATCTGAGACCCAGAGATTTGGGTTAAGGGATTTGTCCAGGGTCACACAGATGGTAAGAGCATAGCTGGGATTAGAAGTCACATCTACTTATTCCAAGGAAAATTTGAGTATTGCCTTCTTTGGAGGTCTT
Organism: Pseudochirops cupreus; assembly: GCA_028627135.1. NCBI lineage: Eukaryota > Metazoa > Chordata > Mammalia > Diprotodontia > Pseudocheiridae > Pseudochirops > Pseudochirops cupreus. Next base: position 400,124,767 of record CM053582.1, on the reverse strand, counting down.
CAAAAACAATCGTGGAATATAGAATTACATCTTATTTGCTTAGAGTGGTTTCTGACTGACAAGAGAGGGTGGGAATACCAGAACTGGGGAATGAGAATATGGATCCCAGAGATTTCTCAAAGGCCTCTCTAGTCTCATCCATTATAACTGCAAAGGACAAATTATTGACTTCTTTTGTTATGGTCTATTTAAACGTGTCAGTACAAAAGTATACTTAAGCCATACTGATGCTCTCTGACCATGTTCAGGTTATGTGTACTCACCTCACCCTGGCACCCTACAGTTCGATCCCCTTCCCACTTCTATCTCTGGCAATAGGAATCAAATCAATACTATAGTTCATGGAAAGGACGTGTCAATCAATTGTCTGATGGTTCTGCTTACCATCCCTGGGACTTCCCTTCCCAAAATACTCCTTCCTTATATATGTTTTTAAGTATATTCCCTTATTGAAAGGGGTCTGTCTTTCTCAAAGAAATTTATATTTGCAACACTTAGCAAGTGACCTGGAACAAGGTAAAGGTTCAGTACATGTTTTGTTTTGTTTTTAATTCATGTATTCATCTTTGACTCAGTTGAGTATATCTTTAGGAAGTGCAGACAGTCAGACCATGAACCCATAAATGATGGTCTGTGTACTACCATCCACAAGAACCATAGTGTTCTTTCTTAAATTCTCATTTCTGTACTGTGTCAGGAAGGTGGAACAGAAATGAAGAGATAAGGACAAGGGTGAGCCAAGGACCAGGAAGAACAAGAAATCACTTATATACTCTACAAAATCTTGTTCTCTTCCACCTTGGGCTACTCCTGTCTGAAATCTGAGGGGACTAGATCCAGCTATTGTCCGTGGGCTTTGTCACCTGGAGGGTGCTATCCTTTGTTCTTGCAATAAAACAAGCTAATCTTTTTCTCCAGTTATACATTAATTTCTCTGATGACATCCTTTATGCTGTCTCCCCTTCACAATTCTTCATCTTTTAATACATTTTTATTTATTTTGCTGAATATTTCCCAATTACATTTAAAATTTTAACATGCATTTTTTAAAATTTTGAGTTCCACTTTCTTTCCCTCCCTCCTTCCTTTGCCTTACTCATTGAGAAGGCAAGCAATATGATATCAGTTATACATACTTAGTCATGCAAAACATATTTCCATGTTAGCCATATTGAAAGAAAAAAAAAACAAAAAAAAAGTGAAAACAGTATACTTCGATCTGTACTGAGAGTTCATCAGTTCTTTCTCTGGAGGTAGATAACTTTTTTCATCATAGGTCCTTTGGAATTCTCTTGGATCATTGTTTTGATCAGAATAGCTAAGCCTTTCACAGTTAATCTTCATTACAATATTTCTGTTACTGTGTACAACTGTTCTGGTTCTGCTTACTTCACTTTGCAACAGTTCATATAATACTTCACAGATTTTTCTGAAACTATCCTGATCATCATTTCTTAGAGGACAAATAGTATTCCATTACAATCATATGCCACAACGTGTTCAGTCATTTCCCAATTGAGGGCTATACCTTCAATTTCCAGGTCTTTGCCACTACAACAAGAGCTACTGCAAATATTTTTGTACAAACAGTTCCTTTTCCCTTTTCTTTGATCACTTGGGATACAGACCTAGCAGCAATATTTCTGGGCCAAAGCGTTTACATAGTTTTATAGCTCTTTGGGCTGAGCTCCAAACTGCTCTCCAGAATGGTTGGACCAATTTACAACTCTACCAGCAGTGCATTAGTGTCCCAATTTTTCCATATCCCTTCCAGCATTTATCATTTTCCTTTTCTGTCATGGCAGCCAATCTGACAGGTATAAGGTGGTATCTCATAGGTGTTTTAATTTGTACTTCTCTAATCAATATAATTTAGAGGATTTGTTCATGTGACTGTTGATAACTTTGATTTCTTCTGAAAATTGCCTGTTCATTTCCTTGGACCATTTATCAGGGAAACAGTTCTTCATTTTTGATGTAATACAACTTACTCACATTCACAAATGAAGTACCATCCTAAAACCCCAAATTCACAAAGTGAAGACAGACATCTAGCAACATCATTGAATGGAATGAACAATTACACGTACATGTCTGGAAGGTGGTTGGGATATCACAGACAGGTCTGGTAATTCATCTGAATGTCTACCATTAAGGCAAGGAGAACAAAAGATAGGGTACCTACTACTATGCACTAACTCATACCCAACCCACTAGTCCTACACCAAGTTCATTGCTAGGAGAGTTATCCTTTAATTAGGGCAATTAGGCTCCTCTTTCCAGTACTCATTGTCTCATTTACCTCCCACTCCAATTTTTCAGGGACGATGTTTTTTTTTTTTGTTCAAGTCTAAAGTCTCCCCAAAAAGAGGGAGTAAGAAAACAAGTACTCAGTGTAGAATATGAATTGGGCATGGAATAGGTAGTTTATTCCTATTCACAAAAAAAAATTACTAACCATAGAGAAAGAATCACAATTTGTATTGTCAGAATCATTTAAACAGAGTTCAACAACAACTTAGAACTATTGGTACTGTTGGTTGGGAAACTGACAATAGATCCTCATTAGAACACATAGCAATTTCGCAACACTACCAATTAGCCTGTTAATTAGCTGTTTCCAGTCTTGGCATTATGTGATCAACTTTGCTGGAAAAATAAGCCAGGCTTGTCCTCTCTCCTGGCAAACTCTACAATGCCAAAGCTTCTCCCCTTGGCATCATGCTAGTAAATACTACTCTTCCTGCTGCCATACTGCTAAACAGTGCTGCCCTTACCACCATATGCCTCTAGACTTCAAAACTCACAAGATCTTCTGAATGTTAACTCTCTTGGAATACTTGTTTTTCAAAGATCAAGAAAGAAGAAAGAGAAAAAGAGGGTCATCTGCTTGCTGCTGCAGTTGGATAGCCAGGTGGAAGGTGGGAAATCAATGAATCATATAGGGCCAGATGCAAGCTCCAAAGTTCCTTTGTGGTCAACAGGAAGCAGGTAAAAATTACCTGTGCATGACCCCTATGGGCCAATTCTTCCATCACAAACAAATGTTAGAAATTTATTTTCTGCTACACTGAGAAAGTGCATGAGGTTTCTTATTCAATTCAAAATAAACTCTTTAAGACACTATATTAGTTGTCAGATCTATAGATAAGGGAAAATTCTAGGACCAAAGAAAGTCTAGAGAGTATGACAAAATGTCAAATAGATCATTTTGATTACATAAAATTTAAAAAGTTTTTGTACAAAAAAACCCCAATGCAATCCAAATTAAAAGGAAAGAAGAATACTGGGGGAAAATGTTTGCAACACGTATCTCTGATAAAGGGCTCATTTCACAAATATGTAGAGAACTGAGTAAAACTTATAAGAATATAAGTCATAGGAACAGCTGTGGCACTGTGGTACAGTGGAAAAAGCACCAGTCCTGGAGTCAGGAGAACAAATCCATCCTCAGACACTTGACACTTACTAGTTATGTGACCCTGGGCAAGTCATTTAACCCCAATTACCTTTCCGAAAAACAAAAAAGAAGAATACAAGTCATTCCCCGATTGATAAATGGTCAAAAGATATGTACAGGCAGTTTTCAAAAGAAGAAATCAAAGCTCTTTATGGGAATATAAAATGTTCTAAAGCACTATTGATTAAAGAAAGTAAATAAAACAACTCTGAGGTACTGTTTCACACCCAGCAGATTGGCTAATGTGACTTTAAAAAAAGCAAAATGATGAATGTCAAAGGGGACGTGCAAAACTGACATTTCTGCACTGTTGGTGAAGTTGTGAACTGATCCAACCATTCTGGAGAACAATTTGGAACTATGCCCAAAGGGCTATAAAACTGTGCATACCCTTTGAATCAGCAATACCACTACTAGGTCTATATCCCAAAGAATTTTTTTTTAATTTAAAAGTGGGAAAATATCAATTTGTACAAAAATATTTATAGCAGATTTTTTTTTGTGGTGGCTAAGAATTGGAAATCTAGAGGATGCACATCTATTGGGGAATGGCTGAGCAAGTTGTGGTATATGATTGTGATGAACTATTATTGTGCTATAAAAATGACAAGCAGGATGATTTCGGAAAAACCTAGAAAGACTTACATGAACTGATGCAACATGAAGTGAGGAGAACCAGGAGAACATTGTACACAGTAACAGCAATATGCAATGATAAAGAACTGTGAATGACTTACCTAGCTATTCTCAACAATACAATGATCCAAGACAATCCCAAAGGACTCATGATGAAATGTGCTATCCATCGCCAAAGAAAAAACTGATGTTATCTGAATAAAAACTGGAGCAAATTATTTTAACTTCCTTTCCTTCTTTTTTTCTTTTTCTTCCTTTCTTTTAATTCAAGTTTTCTTATACAAAATGACTAATATGGAAGGAAGGAAGGAATATAGATATGAGATAGACAAAAGAGTTATGACTACTACAGATATACAATAGAATTGAACTAGGTATATAGATATACAAATATATATATATGTATACATTTATTTGTTGTTATTGTTCAGCTGTTTCAGTTGTGTTCAATTCTTTACAACCCTATTTAGGGGTTTCTTTGCAAAGATAGTGGAGTGGTTTGCCATTTCCTTCTCCAGCTCATTTTACAGATAGGGAAACTGAGGCAAACAGGGTTAAGTGACTTGCCCAGGGTCACACAGCTAGTAAATGTCTGAGGCCAGATTTTAACTCAGGAAGATGAGCCTTTCTGACTCTGGGCTCAGCATCCTATCCACCATGCCACCTAGCTGATGTGTGTGTGTGTGTGTGTGTGTGTATGTGTGTATATGGGTGGGCGGGTGGGTGGTGTGTGTGTGTCTCTATACACACATATTTCAGATTTCAGTTATGGCCAGCTTTGACTACCTAAGGAAATTAGCAATATTTAGAGTTTCTTCAGGTGGTTATAACCAGCAATTTGCATGTCGAGGCAAGCAGCACCAAGTAGGGCCAGTAACATAAAGTATTCAAACTCAAAATAACGATACAACATGAAGAATTAAGACAAATTCACTTGAGTGGGAGAGGAAATTCATTACCACAGAGGTTTAGGGGACTCAATCTCAGTGAGAAAGGACCTCAGATACATCTAACAGGGGTGGGGAACTTGAGACCTCAAGGCCACTTGTAGCCCTCTAATTCCTAGGGTGTGGCCTTTTAACTGAGGCCAAGTTTTATAGAACAAATCCTTTTATTAAGGGGATTTGTTCTGTGAAGTTTGGATTCAGTCAAAGGGCGGCTCTTGAGGACCTAGAGGGCCACATGTGGTTCCCCATCCCTGAGCAGTACAACCCACGAAATTTGGGGCCCAATATCCTTTTTACTTCATCAAAGATACTTCTGTAAGGCTCCATTCTACATTCCAAATTAAGGCATTTGGAAGGCAAGGGAAAATGTTGCTGCTTGGGGAGGGAGGCAGGAAAGAGAGCAAAGAGGGTAGTCCACTCTGAAAATAGGGGGAAACAGGATCTGACTCCAAAGGGGAATGGTCAGAGTAGAGTTGTGCCTGAATATGACAAAGAAAGAGAGAGGCAGTAAGCTGCAAGCCACTGTGGCCTAGAACCCTTAGGGAACCTCTTCCCTGAGCTCCACTAGGATCTGAACTGAGTGCAAGCTCCCCTAAGCTCCTTTTCATCAATAGTGTACTTGTGTTTGTTTCCTTTTGAAGTTTTTTTACCCTCTGAATTCATCCACCATAGGAGAAAGCCCCTAGGGACCTGCCCTAGTTATAACTCTGTTCCCTCACTCTTGGATACATCTAGCAACCTGAGTCCTTTATGAACTCAGTCCAAATCTTTCTCTCCCTGGCTATTCAAGAAGCCTATGTTTTCAATCAAATCCAGTTCTCTTTCTCCTGCTGGCCCAGGCAGAGCTAGAACCCAGGTATTGTTTTCCTAAATCTGAGGAAGTCATATATCGTGGTAAAAAAATAAAAATTAAAAAATTAAAAGCATGGATTTTGGTGCCAGAGGAACTAGATTTGAATTCCAGCTCTGCTGCTTAAATGCTATTTCTGTGGACTTGAGCAATGGACCCTTTCTAAGTCATTGTTTCATCTGTGAAAGAAAAAAAAAGTGTAGTGGGAGGAGGGAAACAGATGACCATTAAAGTCCCCTCCGTCTCTAACTCCTATGACCCCATCAAGACTAGCTAGATGGGTCGAGTGGATAGAGGGCCAGACATGGAGTCAGAAGGACCCAAGTTCAATTCTGGCCTCCAGATACTTATTAGCTATGTAACCCTGAGTAAGTCACTTAACTCCATTTGCCTCAGTTTCCTCATCTGTAAAATGAGCAGGAGAAGGAAATAGCAAACCATTCCAATATTTTTTGCCCCAAAAGGCCAAATCCCAAAAGAAGTTACAAAGAGTTGGACATGACTAAAAACTCTGAACAACTAGGAGGCGCAGTAGATGGAATACCAGGCCTAAAGCAGGAAGACTCATCCTCCTGAGTTGAAATCTGGTCTGAGATACTTTCTGGATGTGTGACCCTGGGCAAATCACTTACCCCTGTTTGCCTCAGTTTCCTCATCTGTAAAATAAGCTGGAGAAAGAAAATGTCAAACCAGTCTTTTTGCCAAGAATGGCTCACAAAGAGTTGGATATGACCAAAAAACAACTGAACCACAACCGAACCACAACAAGAAACAAAGCATTGACATCCGATACATTGATTCCTTTGTGGGCTGTTCTCCCTTGCTAGGTTTTCTGACGTTCTTAGCAGCAGGTTTCTCTTGTTATTCAACTCCTCTAAGAACGCAGTGATCTTCCTGAAGTGCAGGTTTTATAAATAAATATAATTATAAAATAATATTATATTAATTATAAAACATAAATAATATAAGAATATAATATTATTTTAGAATTATATTTCTTTATAATATAATATTTCTATCTGGTCTTGGAGGTAATAGGGAGCCATTGGAGTTCACTGAGTAAGGAGTGGATGGGGTGGCATGTTTAAACCTTCACTTTAGGAAGATTAGTTTTACATCTAAGGGAGCTACCTAAAGAGGAATTAACCAGCAGCCTAAGCCAGGAATGGAGCAGGTCGAAGCTTCCATGCAGATCGGCAATTGGATGAGGACAGGTGAGAAGCCACTTCACATTCAGCCTAGGCAAGACAGAGAGATCCAGCTTCTCTCAAAAAAGAAAAATTACCTAGTTCAACCAGTCCACTTTATAGATAAAGAAATTGAACCTCAGGGAGGTTTAATGACATATGTGGATAAGTAGACTGAGTCAGGAGGCCAAGGCGGCAGTCAGTCACTTGGCAGGCACCATATGACAAGTCACTTGACTATACTTCTACCTGTAAAACGACAACAGTGATGCCCATGGGACACAGGGTTGTTTGTAAACTGCAGAGTATTATTACAAAATGCAAGCCCCAAGCTTACCCAGCTTAATTACCTTTGTGGTGCTTTGTGTGGGAAGTTTGGTCTCTCCAAATGGTTATAGGCTCCTTGAAGGGAATCTCTCCTGCTCCTTTTGTCTCTTCCATTGGGCACCTTGCCCAAGAAGTGCTGAGTGTAAATACCCACCGCCTCCTAATTGCTTACCACCTTAACTCTATGTGGAGCTCAGCCCCTAAAACTCATGCATTCACCTGGCCAGCCTTTAGGATTAAAGTGCAGTGATGAGCAAGATTGAGAAAACTGTTCAAAAGAGAAGATGGGAAAAAGAAAGGGGTCAATAGGACTGGGAAACACTCAAGATTGTTCATGAATGGAGCTTTTCCTGTCATGGAAAGACTTGGAACACCTGGAGAGGGCAGTGAAGAGCTAAAGAAAAAATCCTGAAATGAAATTGTCTGGTCAAAGTAGAACACCAACAAGCAGGGCTGACCCTAGCAGAATTCCCAGATCTTCTAAATATTTCCACAATGAAAGGTGGACTTTTTTTTAAATTTAAAAATGGCAAACCACTCCTGTTATCTTTGCCAAGAAAACCTCATAAACAGTATTGGCGTGTGTCAACTCTGAAAATAGATGCTTAAAAAGTCAACAGTGGTTACGCAAACCCTGTTAACTCTGAAAATACCGAGATGCTCCAACAGGTTATCACAACCACAGTTAACTCCAAAAATACAGAAGTGTTCACGCGGGTTGTCACAAGCACAGTTAACTTGAAAAATATCAAAAAGCTCACACAGGTTATCTATCACAATCACAGTTAACTCTAAGAAAGAAAACAGGGGTGGCTAAGTGGCACCCCCTGGAGTCAGGAGGACCTGAGTTCAAATTTGACCTCAGACACTTAACACTAGCCGTGTGACCTTGGGCAAGTCACTTAACCCCAATTGCCCTGCTCTCCCCCCTCCGAAAAGCAAAAAAAAAGAAAGAAAAGAAAAGAAAAACAAAGAGCTAACAGTGATCATAAACAAAAGAACTTTCTTTATTCTATTGAAGGAGGGAAACTAGACACATTTGATGGGGCTTCCTCTGATACAGAGGAGACCCCCTCTGGTGTGGACAAATCTCAGTGCATACACCAATGACTGCACAGTGATCTGTAGCCCCGTCAATGAGGGGTAGCAACAACAATGAGACAAGTTTGATTCATAGCAGGACTTCATGACTGGAACATGGGTCCTGCTTGTCTAAGCTCAGGGACCACCTGGGGCTGGTGCAGAAACACTTCTGGGATTTTGCTGCAGCTGAGTTTTTCCAGAGGCTGAGCACAAAGGATTGTTGTTATGCCAAGCTCAGGGCACAGCTTACTTACTTACTTACCTTACCTCTAGAAAACAGGGTGTATCCTACTAGTAAAAAGAGAGGGGTGGTTTTGGCACTGGGATCCTGACACATGCTATGGTCCACAGGGTCACAAAGAGTCACACATGACCAAACAACCGAAAACAAACTTAGAGACTTTTGGAGAAACTACTTCTTCTTTTAGAAAAAGGCACTTGTCAACCTCTTTTTCATCTTCCTAGAACCAATCTCCAATTGTAAATGAATTTCCTCTTCCCCTCAATGACTCCCTATGATATCGTTCGTAATTTATTACTGTCTCCAATAGAGACTCCCTCCTACACATGTCAGAAAACAAACAGAAGAGCAGAAACCTAGGATGTAGATCAAGAGGCAGATGCGTGTTTTAGCGGATGTGAGGGACTAGACATGTTCCCTGCTTGGGCATTGTTTAAAGGATCATAGAATCAGACCTGCAAGGGACCTTAGAGGCTATCAAATCCACATAAGATAAGCATCCATCCCCATTTTACAGATGAACTGATTTGCCTAAGGCCATGTAGGTTATACACACCTGGGCAGCTAGGTGGCACTGTGGATGGAACTCAGAATGGGGAAGACATGAGTTTGAATCCTGCTTCAAACATGTACTAGTCAAGTACTCCTAAGCAAGTGAAATGGAAGTAATAATAGCATTTACCTCCTAGGGTTGTTTTGTGGGCTCCTTGAGGACAAGGACTGTCTTTTGCATCTTTTGCCATTTTGGCATTTAGCCCAGTATAGAGCTAGACACCTAATAAATGTTTAGTGACTGATTGAAGATGAGCTATTTGTAAAGTGCTATGTAAATGCCAGCTTCTTATTGAGATTAGGTCCAGTTTCCCTAAGGACAAGTCTAGCATACTTTCCACTAAACCAGACTGCCTCTGTTAGACCCCTGCTCTTCTCCATTGTAATGGCACCTGAATTCATATTCCAGATGAGTTACAGGTGCAATGTCACTGTAAACAGTCGACAGAGTGAATGGATTGGTGTGAAAATATGTTGGTTTCCAAATTTGTTTGGACAGTTCTATAATCTAGGACTTTTACACTAAAGTATATGAGTGTGTTTATATGTTAGGAAAATCTTTCTCTAGATCTCTGCCTCTCTGTATGTTTTTTTTTAAATAAGTTTTATTGATGTGGCTTGTTTTTACATTACCCTCATTTACCATATAGTCTGTTCCCACCCTGCCATGGGCCCTCCTTTGTAACAAAGAAAAAACAACCAATGTAGTGACCAAGTCCTCCAGCTTTCTACCGGAGAGAACTACATTATACCATCTGTTTCTCAGGACCAAGACTGGGCAGTTCCATTTCTCAGAGTTTGGTTTCTCTTTCACGTTCTTTTCACTTAGTGTGGTTATTGTGTACATCATTCTCCTGGTTCTGCTTACTTCACATGGCAATTTCTAGAAGTTTTATTATATTTCTTTGAATTCTTATTTGTTTTTTCTTATGGTAGAATATTATTTCATTACATTCATTTGTTCAACTATTCCCTAATCACAGACTCATAGACTTAGAACTACAAGGGACCTTAGAGATCCTCAAGTTCAACCCCCTTGTTTTCCAAATCAATGAGAATCCACTTTGTCTTCGGTTTGGGGCTGCCACAAAAGGGCTGCTATGAACATTTTGGTGCATAGGAGGCCTTTCTTTCTGTCCCGGACTTTGGTGAGTGTTGCAGCCACTTCTTAACTCTGTAGCCTAAGGGTCAGCCTTAGGCTGTATTCTCAGGAGGGACTGAAGAGACCAGAGGCGAGAGAGAAGTGTACAGCAGCTGTCCTTTATTGTATTGTAGCGTTCTCCTTATATACCCTAGAGGTAACATGATTAAAGCATGATCTCCTCATGCACCGGAAGGATGGACCAATGGAGGACAGGCAGAGTCAGTCATCTCAGCTGGTGCTCATCAGGCGAGTGGACTAGCAGGACTTCTCCGTGAGCTTAGCAACTGGGCTGTGATCCTCAGCACCACAGGTGCTTTTAGATTCACACTGATCTCTACAGGTGAGTTTTTTTTTCCTCTCTTTAGTACCTAATTGAATAAGATCACAACGAAAATTGGCCTACTCTTTTACTTAAAAAGCAGTCAATAGGACTATGATAAGAAATACCTTTAAGGGAGTGGCTAGGTGGTGTAGTGAGTAGAGCACTGACCCTGGAGTCAAGAGGACCTGAGTCAAAATCCAGCATCAGACACTTAACACTTACTAGCCGTGTGACCTTGGGCAAGTCACTTAACCCCAATTGCCCTCCAAAAAGCAAAAAACAAACAAACAAAAAAAAGAAATATCTTTAAGAAGAAGGGGGAGGAAGAGGAGGAGGAGGAGAATAAGAAGAACTTTTGTTGTTGAGTTGTTTCAGTCATATCCAACTCTCCGTGACCCCATTTAGGGTTTATTCAGCTAAGATACTGAAGTGGTTTGCCATTTTCTTCTCCAGCTCATTTTACAGATCAGAAATTGGTGCAAACAGGGTTAAGTGACTTGCCTAGAGTCACATAGTTACTAAGTGTCTGAGGACAGATTTGAACTCATAAAGATGAGTCTTCCTGATTCCAAGCCCAGTGCTCTATCCACTGCACCACATAGCTGCCCAGTGGAACACTTATATGAATAATTTTACATATTATATATACCTATTTGTATGTAATGGTGGCCATGGGGGGTGGGGGGAAGGGGAAGAGTGTAGAAAAAAAGGAAAAAAAGAAACGTACACGAACTTTGTTGTTTATTTAAAATGAATAGCAAGTTGTAAAGAGTAGATTTGCAGTTTCATAGGCAATCATCTTTTTTAAATTATACTACATTATGAAAAGGCTTCTTATTATAAATTAGAAATAAAATTGAGGCAGCTAGGTGATGCAGTGAATAGAGCACTGGCCCTGGAGTCAGGAGCACCTGAGTTCAAATCCGGCTTCAGACACTTAACACTTACTAGCCATGTGACCTTGGGCAAGTCACTTAACCCCAATTGCCCTCCAAAAACAAAAGCAAAAAAAGAAATAAAATCACTTTTTAAAAAGAATATTTATATGACCCTTTAAATTTTGCAAAGTATTTTATATATGTTATTTCACTTCATTCTCACATCAACCCTAAGAGATGGGTGCTATTATAATCACCATTTTACAGATAAAGAAACAGGCTGAGAGACATTAAGGGCCTTGCCCAGGTCACACAGATAGTAAGTGTCTAAGGCAGGATTTGAAGAAACAGAGAAGGGGGACAGCTACACACTTTGATTTTAGGAGCAAAAAGAAAGACTCCTCAATAATTCCTCCACTGGTCTCCTGTGACTGAAATTCCTACTATGAAAATTCCCACACTTAGAGTCAAATAAGAAAATATAAGGATCACCCAAGAGATTAACTTTTTTTTGTTTGTTTTTGAGTAGAGACTTAAGATTTCACTTCATAGGAAACTCCTAGTGGGGGTAGGAAGGGAAGTTCCCTCTACCAATGCAAAGTAGCAACAGCTCTGCAAATTATAATATTTTTCTAAATACTAAGAGATTAAGTGACTCACTTAGACAACCAGCATGTTCAAAAGTAGAATTTGAATCTAGAACCTAGAGGCAGGATATTACACCATTACACCATATTGTCTCACCTCACTAGACATTGTTAGCCATTGATACCTTAGAGCGATTTACTTTCTCATTTTCGTAGAAGAGAAGAGAAGTAATGGGGAATATGGCACAGGAGTACATATGTCTTAGGAGAAGACCTTGAGGGATCCAAACATAGCCACCTCCCACACTTATACCCACATCTCCCCAAGCCCTGAGTAGCTTGGGCAAGTGGGCATAAAGTGTGAAGAAAATCACTCTGCATCTGGAGGATGTGAGGCAACCATGGAAAGGAAACTTGTTGTTCAGTCACTTCGGTTGTGTCTGATTCTTTGTGACCCCATTTGGGGTTTTCCTGGCAAAGATAATAGAGTGGTTTGCCATTTCTTTCTCCAGCTCATTTTACAAATGAGGAAACTGAGGCCTACAGGGTCACAGGACTCACCCAAGGTCACACAGCTGGTAAAAGTCAGATTTGAACTCAGGTCTATCCAGACTCCAGGCCAAGACTTTCCTCCACTGAGTCACCTAGCTGCCTCATGTACAGTGACTACAGTAATGAGAAAAACAACATTGAAAGACTCCAGAATTTAAATCAATGTAATGACCAATCCTTTTTTTTTCTTTTCAGAGTGGGGAGGAGGTAGGGCCATTGGGATTAAGTGACTTGCCTAAGGTCACACAATTAGTGAGTGTTAAGTGTTTGAGGTTGGACCTCACCACCTAGCTGCCCCTGTGATGACTAATCGTTATCATTGGAGGTGGTAGAGTGTAGGTGGGCAAGTAGATGGATAGATAGATAGATAGATAGATAGATAGAAAGATAGAAAGGATGGAAAGAAAGAAAGAAGGATGGATGAATGGATAGGAAGAGAGAAAGAGAGAAAGAAAGAAAGAAAGAAAGAAAGAAAGAAAGAAAGAAAGAAAGAAAGAAAGAAAGAAAGAAAGAAAGATGGATGGATGGATAGGAAGAGAGAAAGAAAGAAAGAAAGAAAGAATGAATGAAAGAAAGATGGATGGATGGATAGGAAGAGAGAAAGAAAGAAAGAAAGAAAAAGAAAGAAGGAAAGAAAGAAAGAAAGAAAGAAAGAAAGAAAGAAAGAAAGAAAGAAAGAAAGAAAGAAGGGAGGGAAGGAAGGAAGAAGGGAGGGAAGGAAGGAAGGAAGGAAAGAAGAAGGATGGATGAATAGATAGATAGATAAAAATACATTCATATTGTTTCATTTGACTACACTTCTTCATTATAACAGAAGGCTCAACTGGAAATGGGTGGATAAGTGGGAAATGATAATGACATTTTTTAAAAAAGAAAATAGAACCAGTTAAACTTTTTTTAAAAATTCTGAGGTCTGGAACAGTGCTGTGCCTTTCCCTGCTGGCTCCCTACCTGGATTAATTGATCTATAAATATTTATTAAGCTTCTACTACGTGCCAGGCACTGTAGATTTGGACCAAACAATATCAAAGAAACTTTTCCAAATCACCCCTGGCCCCAGAACAGAGAGTGACTTTACAGGAACAGGTTTTCCTTTCCAGTGGTAGCTGGAAGTAGAGTCACCATATGTAGCAGGTATATTTCTAAAATCATTAACTCAAAGTTTTAGAGCTGGAAAGGACAGAAGTGACTTTGTCCGAGGTGTCCAAGAGGTTTTTTTTTTTTAATGTCACAGACCCCTGAAGCAGCAGTTTGGTGAAGTCTATGGACTCCTCTGAATGTTCTAAATGCATAAAATAGAATGCAGAGAATTAGAAAGGAAATTAATTATATTGTAATACTTATCAAAATAGTTTTTTTTTAATTTCATAGATTCCACGTTGAAAACCATAGTTCCAATCTAATCCCCTTCATTTTACAAATGAAGAAATAAATCCTGAGAGTGAAGTTTACCCAGTTTGCCCAAGGTCACAAAGGTACATAGGCGTAATTTGAATCAGGTCCTCTTGTTCCAGAAATGGTATTCTTCCACTTGTATATACTACACTGTCTCCCATAGCCCTATTTCTCAAAATTCATTGACACTAAGATGTGTATGACTAAGTGTGGCCCATTTTCTCTGAGCCTTCCTATTATAAGTTAACAGAGCAGACCTTGGCTGGCTTTGTTGATTTAATGGCTTTTCTCCCAGGGATGGTTCCTGCAATGTCATCTTTGTGGTTCTGTTTAACATTTGGTTGTGGTCAACAGGACACTCTGTGTGTGATGTGATGCTCGTTTCCTTATACATCTCCCTTACACCACCCTCCTGGGTAACCCTGGGCGTGGATACTTGATGAGCACCACAATCTGGAAATGCCCATGCCTCAAAAATGTGGCTGTTAGTTGGGACCTGGCATAGGGTTTCCTAATGCATTTTTCATCTGGGTTCCAACTTTAGAACACTGAAAATTCTGACTGAAACTTTCAACAGAATTCAAAAGAACCTCAGAAGCTGAAAAAAGAGCCTCTATAAAATATTTTTAGCCAAAATTTTCTAGAAAGAGATACTGAGATAAGAGAGTATGTCTGATTTGGCCAAATTCCACTGCATCATACAAGGCAGCTTCATGTCTTTCCCATTCTGAACTCTCAATCTGACCTTATTTCAAAGGCCTACTCACTGATATTTAGCCCCAAGAACAGGCCATTTACAAGCAATTGAGATATCCTCTGATGTCTAGGCAAATTCAGACTCCAGACCTAGCAACCTACAAACATTTATTAAGCTTTAACTTACACCTACCTATATAAACATACACTCCCTCTTACATAGAATTAGTAGTCATTATCATAATTGACTATGTTTCTTAAGTCCTGGGCAGTACTGCCAGACTCCTCCTTTCCAACCTGTTTTGTGTGTGTGTGTGTGTGTGTGTGTGTGTGTGTGTGTGTGTGTGTGTGTGTGTGTGTGTGTGTGTGTGTGTACTTATGATTTCAACTTGTAGGGAATTCTTAGTATGAAAACTTCCTCCACCAATGAAGAACTTCCAGTTTGGAAACATCCTTCCCCAATGATACAGATCAGCAACTCTTCTGTAATGTCTAACCTTAGAGAGTGACCTGGGACTCTGAGAGGTTAGGGATTTGCCCATTTACATAGTTCACAGAGTTCTATTAACTTGGTCTGAGATAAGACTTAAGCCTAGGTCTTCCTGATCCCAAGGTCTCTATCCTACTTTCCCTCAAAGTTCAACTCAGATACCTTATTTGATCTAAGACTTTTCCTGGTCCCTACAGCTATTAATGGGTGTCCTCCAAAATTACCTTTCATTTTGTATTTATGCAAATTTTTCCCCAAATAGAATCTAACATCCTTGAAGGGTAGGGATCCTTTTTTTTTTTTACCTTTTTTCTCTAGTGCCTAGCACAGAGACTAGAATACAATAGGCATTTAATAAATTCTTGTTGACTAATCATTGAATAATAACCTATGAATTGATTCCAATTTTAATATTGCTAAGGCCCAGTTAGTATATAGAAAGAATCAGGATTCTTTTGGAATTACTTGAATTCACAATGCATATTTTTATTGGGCTGCAACCAATGACCATATTATACCTATAATTATAACTTCAAATAGCAAAAATGTGAACGATGCAACCACCTCATGGGACTTATTATTTGGAATATTCAGGGCCTATGTGCAGTAAAGGAACACCAAAATGGGCAGAGCTATCCCTTGAAGGATTATATTGTACAGACCCAGAGTGTGTATTGTCTACCATATTGAGCCTGGTATAAGCTTTATTTTTATTTATTCATTATTACTCATTAATATAATATTTAGAATCAATATACTTATTAATAATAAATTATTATTTATTTTATCACTCTGGGTAATACTGACAATAAAGGATTAAATGATTTGTGAAAAACATTTAGTGTCAATCCCATTGTAGCTTACATGTACATAGGAGGACTCAAAAATTGAAGAACTATGGTAATCGGTAAGGGCAGCCAAGTGGCACAGTGGATAGAGTGTCAGACCTGGAAACAGGAATACTCATCCTCATGAGTTCAAATCCTGCCTCAGATACTTATTAGCTGTGTGGCCCTGGGCAAGTCACTTCACCCTACTTGCCTCAGTTTCCTCATCTGTAAAATAATCTGGAGAAGGAAAAAGAAAACCACTTTAGTATCTTTGCCAAAAAAAAAACAAAACCCCAAATGGGGTCACAAAGAGTCAGATACGACGGAAAAATGCCTGAACAACAATAAACAATCAGTAAGAACATATTAGAAGGTAGGCTTCTTAAGGGCAGGACTGTTTTCATTTTTGTTTTTGTATCTCCAGGGCCTAGCATTTTGTTGGTTTGTTGGCACTTTATATCTGTTGAATTGAACTCCTCTATCATAACAGGAAATTACTGCAGGAAAATGAAGGCTTGTCATTGCAGAGAAACGACATCTCCGTGTTACCTCCAATACCAGTCTCCAATGATGGATTGGCAGTCATATTCTCCAGCATAACCTAGTGGCTAGGGCAGTAGGCTTGGAGTTAAGAAGACTCAGGTTCAGATCTACTTCTCAGACTGACTGTGTAGCCATAGGCAAGCCCCTTAACCCAGCTCAGCCTCAGTTTCCTTATCCGTAAAAAGGAGATAATAATAATAGTACTTAGCCTACTGGTGGTGCTGTGAGGTTCAAAGGAGATCATAAGATCATAGATTTAGTGCTGAAAGGGACCTTAGAAACCACTCACTCCACCCCACTCATTTTGTAGATGAGGAAGCTAGATGCTAAACAGATTAAGTGACCTGTCCAAGGCCCTACAAGTAGAAAGTAATAGAGCCAAGATTTGAACTCAGATGCCTTGACTCCAAATCCATCGATCTTTACACTCTCTCTGCATCACAAAGTGATATATGCATACTTTAAATGTCCCAGTCATCTACACATCATGCCATCTGGTCTCCAGCCATCATCCTCATCTGCTCCCTCTATGAAAGCTGAGACTCTGCCCCACATCCCCTCATTCTGATAAGCGAGCCTTACTTCCTCCTCAACTCTTCCACTACTAGAATGTAAGCTTTTCAAGGACAGGGATTACCTTACTCGTTTATAATTGCATCTTCAGCACAGTGCCTGGCACATATTAAACTTTTAATAAATGTTTTAATCTAACTTATCATCATCATCATTATTACTAAATCCAACCAACACCTATGCTCAAGAAGGTGTAGAGGAAGTGTACCGCGGACAGTCATATGTATGTTAGCATCATTGATTGAAATGGGGATGTAATGCTGTATTATAGGTACTAATGGAGCATGGGCCACGTGAGTTAACTCATCCTTGGAGATCATTTCTATTGACCTGGACAGATTCCCTCAAAGTACATGCGCTGTGCTTGCCTATGTACAACATGTAGCACTACAGTTGAGGGAGATTGCCTGATCCAACCATGCTAGCAGGCTTAGAAAATAAACATAATGGTTGGCTCAGATGCCCTTTGAAGGTTCTTTGTGCATTTACCTGAGCCCTTGGAAGGTAGCCTAGCCTGTCTGCACATTTCCAGGATGGGAGAAGGCAATAGGTATGGAGGTCTACCCTGAACACTGCATCAAGGATAATATCCTGGGGATTCCATGAGCCTGTTTTATGGAGGTTTGCTAAGTCCTCCAATCAACAGAACAGAAACAGAGGGGAGGTAAGAGGGTGAGGAGGTATCACAGATTCAAAGGTAGGAGGGATCTTAGAGGAAATTGAGCCCAACCCCTTTCATTTTACACATTAGGGAACTGAATACCTAAAGGTAGTGGCTTGCCTAGGATAAGCTCATAAGTGTCTGAGGCAAGATTCTAGGGGTGGAGCCACACTTGAGGACCTAGAGGGCCACACGTGGCTGTAGATTCCCTACCCTTGATTTAGACCAATTAATCAATCAACACACATTTGTTAAGTGAGTACTATAATTGTACTAAGCCCTGGGGATATAGAGAGAGGCAGAAGACAGTTCCTGCCCTCGAGAGAAGTTTATAATCTAAGAAGGGAGACAATATGCAAATACATGGAATACAGTATTCCCTTTCACACCTCAACTTTCCCCATTGTGGTTTCAATATCTCATGGGTCGGCATAAGAAATTTAATGGGAATTTGGGGGAAGTTTTGCAGAAATCTGTTTATCACAGAAAACAGGAGAAGTACAGCAAATGACACAGGAATAGTTTAGAAACTCAGAAATGCATAAAATATATGCATAGTATTGCATAATATCAACCCAAATTTTACAATAAGATACTGTAAATACCCCAGAAAAGAAAAAGAAAAAAATTCAGATTGCATCTCTGGTACGAAGGGAAGATCAAAGAATTTTAAGAGGAGTTTTCAGATCTGGGGGGCACCTTACCCCTTCCACATTATGGAAGGGATAACTGTAAATAAAACAAAGCAAGTTATATACAGGATAAATAGGAAACAATTAACAGAGGGAAGTCACTAGATTTAAGAGGGAGTTGGCAACATCCTGTCACCTTGGGAATAATGTTGCTAAAACCAATCACAAAAACAATTTTTTGCCTGTATTAGTCGTGTCCTTCCTCCATCAAATTTCTGAAAGGTCTTTCCCAAAATAGTCCTTGGATCATTAACCATTTTCAACCTATGCTTCTTGATTCAGGTCCAGGTATTTCCCCTCCTGGAGGTCAGAAACCCCAGTGGAATGAATCTTGTACCCCTGAAAACTCCCCTATACTTTAGAAACTAGAGAGTGGTGAAAGCTGTTTTTAAGTAGAAGACATTCTATAGTATCTTATGGGTTTCTAAAGTTCTAAAGGAAAAAAAAATTTGAATGGGAAAACCTAACTCCAGAATTGATTTCACACCAAAAGTAAAAAAGGGCTAAGAGATATAGGCATAGCAATTACTTACTAGATGGTGAATGAATGAATGAATTATATTTTGGGAGCTATTCCTGGACCCCCCCCCCCCCAACTACTGGACCAACAGCTCCTAGGAGTTCAGACTGAGGAGATCCATATACCTTTTAACATTAAAGCAGCATTCTCCCCATGAAGGTAAAATGATATATTTGCAAAAAACACTTGGATCTTTGAAGAGAAGTATTGTAAGGATAGCTCCAATATAACCCTGATATTATTATTATCATCATACATTTTATTCTGAACTAATCTACACTTTAATCTTTTTTCTTTTGAGTCACAGTGGCAGCTCAGGCATGTTTTGTGGTGAGACTCCGTGGTCTGTTGCTTCTTTCGCCAAACCCTGCTCTTTTTTCCAGGCAGTAGGGCATGAAAGCATCACCATGTTGCTTTGCTAAAGGACTGGAGAGAAGAGAGAATAATAGGAAAGGTGGAGGAGTGGGAGGAAAAGGTAGGAAAAGTCTGGTATCTATAAATCAAAGAAACCCTTCATCCAGCCAACCAAATGACCTAACCCTACCCCCACACCCCGCCCCCATCCTAGATGGTCTGCTTGCTCACCACTTTCCCCATCTGATCATTTTGCCCTTAATTCCTCATACCACATACCTGTATCTGGAAACCCCCACCACACCCCAAGTTCTTTCCCTTCGATACTCCCATGGACTCCTGAAATCCCACCTCCTACACAAGTCTTTAGTAACTTACAGAAACTGACGTTGTGGTTTGTCTCCAAATTCATCTGCCTGAACATGTATTTCCCAGCCCTCACTCATCTCTTTACTAAGAGGGGCAATGGGGCATAATACACCGGATTAGGAGTTGTTAGAGCTGGCTTTAGCCTTGGTTTTACCACAAATTAGCTGCTTCACTTTGGCCAAATGGCTTACTAATAGAATATTGTATACAGTACGATGCAATGTAGCAAAATACAATAAAATGTAATGCAACAAGTATTTATTAAATGCCTAGTGTGTGCAGAGTCCTTACTGTGTACTGAGGCCCAGAGGCATGGTACTCTGAATTGATCAAACCATAAGCATTTTTAAAATGCCTACTATATGCCAAGCACTGTGCTCACTCCTAGGGCCAATGGGGGGGAGCTTAAATAAAACCCCTCTCAGCCCTCAAGAATCTTATAGCATATAACAAAAATGACAACAACACGGACAATTATGGAACCATATATGGTCTGTGCATTGGAGAGTTACAAAACACAGTGCTAAGCGAGGTGGGATTGGGAAAAGCTTCATCAACTGGGGAAATTCAGGGGAGATTTCATGGAAGACAGGGCATTTCTTAAAGGATGGGGTGGAATTTAACTCACAAAAGAGAGGAAGGAGAGCATTTGAAAGAGGGAACAGTGTGAGCAAAGACAAGGAAGCAGAAGAGACCAGTGTGGATTCTGGGTGCAGAGAGCAATCTGGACTGCAGTCGGCATGATTTGTTTTGTATCTGTGTACATACTGAGGTCATAGGGCAGTGAGGTGGCACAGTGGATAGAGAACCAGCTCTGGATTGGATTAAGGAAGACTCATCTTCCTGAGTTCAAATCTGGCCTCAGACACTGACTAGCTGTGTGATCCTGGGCAAGTCACTTAACCCTGGTTGCCTTAGTTTCCTAGTTGGTTAAATGAGCTGCAGAAGGAAATGATAAACCACTCTAGTATCTTTGCCAAGAAAACCTACAAATAGGGCCATAAAAAGTTAGATACAGCTGAAATGATTGAATAACAAGGTACATATTGGGCCCCACTCAACTTCTTGAGGACAGAGCTTATTTTATTTCTGTGCCTAGTCCTAAGCACAATGCCTAGCACACAGGAGACATTTTTAAAATGCTTTTGTGAATTGATTCAGGAGAGCACCATGCCCCTGGGCCTCAGTCTCCTCATCTGTAAAATGAAGATGTTGGATTAGATATTCTCTGTGGTTCCTTCTCATTCTAACATTCTGTCATTTAAGGACCAAAAACACCTGCCTAAAAGCTGTACACAAAATTTTATTTATTACATGAATCAAACAAATGGGAAAGCATTAATTAAATATTCATGATTTGCCAAAAACTCTGCTGTATGCTGAGAGTTGTTAACCTGAAAGTTTGGTTAAAGGAGGCAAACAGGCTAGGTGATAATGCAATTATATTGCCTTAAAGCCAGCAGCTACATGCTACACAGAGCCAGAACGTAAGTTCTGACTGCCTCAACAAAAGAATGAGAAAGCTTAAATACATTTTAGAACCACCCCAATTCAGGGTAGCTGTGTCACTCAAATTTATCATCTCCATAAATGTTTAATCATCATATGAGAAAGGAATTTTCTTAATTGAATAATGATAAATACAATAAAATAAGAAAGTTGACAAAGTGTCAATTGAAATTATGACTCAGGTTATCTGTGTTTTCTTTACCATTAACATACCATAACATAGTATATGTCCAAAAAATATTAAGATAAGAAAAACTTCCATTACTCAAGCTAGTGCCTCAGGGTAAGGGTCTCATCCTTAATGGCCATAAAGTCCCATCTGCTTTTGTTGACATAGGAAGAGGTGTTCTCTGAGTCTACTCAGAGAACAAAGAAATTGTTAGGTCCAGGCTCTTCTTCTGGTTGATTAGTTCAGGCCCTGGCCCTTAATGAGGTTATTAAATTGATATTAAATGATTATCATAGTACATGGGGGAAATCAAAACAGTCCCTGCCCTCAGGTAGCCGACCCTCTAATGGGAGGATACAAGACATCTAAATGAATCAGTTGCAAGGTGGAAGGAAAGGCCCCAGGGGTACAGCAACAGGGTAGATGGCAAGGCCTCTGTGTCCTTAAGGCATATCAGCAGGTCAAATGGCAGGCCCCAGGGCCCAGAGGGTAGAATGACATTTTACTGGAAGGACTCTATTTAGTGACTCTCTATCCTTTTAATGTATGTGAACAGGCATGTCCACTTCAAAGAGTGTCACAGGCCTTTAGGGGCCTCATCTCCCACCACTGAAAAAGAAGGCAGGTTACAGAAGAGAATGGAAATTCTAGGTCCCTTCTTACAAGGATGGGGATGGAGGAGGGAGCGGATATCAGTATCCAGCCAGGAGGAGAGAAAGGTAAAGGGCAGGAAGATTGAGGAAGAAGAGTTCTTGATCTGTCAGGTTCTCCAGTGACCCTTGGGTGGTGGGCAGCCTTGCCAGGGAAGTTAGGAGGAATATGTCCAATGTTCTATCTCTAGCTTGCCCTGGACTTCTCCACCAAACTCCAGAAACCTCTTACAACCAGTAACTCACACTTCAGAAGGTTCTGTTGCTCCAGGGGTTCTTCTTTTGGACAAAGGGCATTTGTTTTCTCCTAGAATGTGAGGTCCTCAAAGACAGAGATGGGTTTGGTTGCTTTTTTTTTTCTTTTAAATTTTATATATTTATTTCTATTTTTTATTTATATTCCCAGGATTTAGCACGATGACTGGCACACTGTAACTACTAAGTAAATGTTTGTTGGCTGAGTGAGTCAGGCAGTAAGAATGCTGAGTTGGGGGGAGGAGACACTGTTCAATTGTCTGAATGTGTCAGACCACATCAAGGTCATTGCTTTGTAAATGCAAGCTTCAGAGGGCAGAAACCATGTCAGTTTAAATTGTTCCTACTATACCTAGCCCAGAACCATACTTGCTTTCTTCCCAGATGCCTTTTAACAATAGAAGTGGTATAAGGTATAATAGCTTTGAACAGGAAATTGGATCTTGACAGGGCAAGTGATCATTACTGTTTGGGGATAGATATAGTGTGAGGGTGAATTCTTGAAACAGGAGCTATTTATAGGCAATCAAAAGTTATTGCTAGAAGAAAGCAAGAGGAAAAACTAACTGAGGGCAAACAACAAGGAAATTCCATATTACAGTTGCCTCTATATTGGGGGACCGCAGGGCTATTCACTGTGTGGAAAGTCAGTCTCACAGTTTAGGGATGGGGATGGAGGACAGCTAAGTTTATTTGTTGTAAATGTCAGCCTGGTTTGCATAAAATGTGCTGCCTGAGGCTTTATTTAAAACACAAAACCTGCAGCTTTGTTCCTGTAAACTTAGATAATAAAAGGATTTCAAATAAGATCTTTGAAATGTCAATCAGATCTTCTATCTCCTAGGAACAAGGATGCAGTTGAAATGCCACCTGACAAAAATCTTGAGGGGGAGGGAGGGTTCTGACTTTCAGACTTTTGAGAGATGGGTTCCAGTGTGAATTTAGGTCCCCAAATACCCATACAATGAAGCTAGGGAATAATAATGATGATGACTTACATTGATGCAATGTATTATGATTTTCAATTTACCAAGAACCTTTCCCCATAAGAATCCTGTGAGGAACCACAGAATCCAAGTTGGAAGGGATCTCAATGGTTGCCTAGTCCAACCCACATCTTTCAAGAACTTCTATATTGCACAAGCAGTCATCAAGCCTTGATGGAGTAAGAGGAATCTACTACCTCCCAAGGTAAGCACTTTTAGACAGCTCTAATTGCCCACAAATCTGTTCTGACCTCAGCCCTAAGTCCAACTCTTCCCAACTTTCAACCACCACACTTTTGAACTAAAAAGAACAAATTTAATACCTCTATTACAGCACAACTATTCAAATACTTGAAGAGAGACAGCATTCTAAACCCACTCCCAGTCTTATCTTCCTTATTTTAGATATTCCCAGTTCCTTCAACCAGTCCTTATTGTGAAGGATAATTTGCAGTGAAGTTTCCCCATTCTGAAAAATCAAATCTAGAATGGCTTCAGCATCCACTAGGCCTAAGTTTAGAAGTCACCTGACCTTACAGGAATCTGGGACTTAGAGCAATGGAGACCCTCTCCAGTGCCACCTCAGCACAAGATATGCCAAAGAAGGATAAAACTGCTGTCCTGGCCTTGCATTGGACACTCACATGTTTCCATGTCCTTTGCCTCCAAGATAGATTCCCGCACTTAGGGTGTGTGCTAGCCTCCTTACCAATGAGAGAGAAGGCCAGTTGGGGGGTTGGGTTTCTGCATTAAAAGATTATATAACCATGGGTTTGCTTCTACCTGTTGCTCTCTCCCTGGCAGATACCATTTGAGCAACAGGGGCAGAGTCCTTTCTCATGAGAAAGAATAAAGACCTTTTCTGACCTCAGATTCAGACTCCAAACTCTTTCATCTCACACATTCTGATTTGAAGACTATTCATCATCCTGGCCAATCCTCCCCTGGATAATCTCTAATTTATCATCATCTTTTCTAAAATGTTTTGCTTAGAGATTAACACAATACTCCAGGTATGGTCTGATAGAGGCAGAGCCCAACAAGACCATCATTTCCCTAGCCTTGGGTTTTCTACTTTCAATGGTCCTTGTGTTCCAGGTAAGACTCAGAGTCATGTAAATTGCCCTCATGGTTCTGCTTATTTTGCTTTGTATCAGTTCATACAAACCTTCCTAAGTTTTTCTGAATACTTCATGTTCACTCTCTTTTCTAGAACAAAAATACTCCACCACATCTTTAGCCTTTTGGATGCATTTGATGCTTGACTGGAGTAACAGAAGTCTTTGTGCCTCAGCACTAAATGACCATCCACAGAAACCTCAAACTCAAACCACCTTGGAACCTTCAGGATTAATCAGAGATTCCAGCTTTTCTCCTTTATGCTGGGATTATTTTCAATGTGTTCTTTTTATGGGTATGATAGAAATTCATAAACACTCTGAAATGGTTGTTAAAACATCAGATTCTCTCTCTCTCTCTCTCTCACTCTCTCTCTCTCTCCTCCTCCTCCTCCTTCTCCTCCCTCCCTCTCTTTCTCTTTACCTTTGTTTTTATCTCTTTGTCTTTCTCTATCCCTCTGTCTTATCTCTGTCTCTCAGTTTCTCTGTATAGTGTCTATGTTTCTCTACTTCTCTCTCTGTCTCTCTCTCTCTCCCTCCCCCCCTCTCTCTCTGTCTCTGTCTCACACACACACACACACACACACACACACACACACACACACACACACACCCCTCTCTACCCCTTTCCTTCAGATTGACCTGAGAGAGGGTCAGCTAGGTGGTACAGTACTGAGCTTGGAATCAGGAAAACTCATCTTCATGAGTTCAAGTTCAGCTTCAACCATTTATTAGTTATGTGACCTTGGGTAAATAATTTAACCCTGTTTGCCCCAGTTCCTCATCTGCAAAATGAACGGGAAAAGGAAATGGCACACCACTCCAGTATCTTTGCCAAGAAAACCTTAAAAGTGGGCGCAAAGAGTTGGACACAACTGAAACAATTCAGCAACAAGAAGAATTGAGGGAAATATTATCTCCTGTCCCTTTGAGGATTTTGACTTTCCTCTAACCATCTTCCTTTAGTCTCACTTCCCTATCTATAAACACGGACACTAAGCACAACAGACAACCATAGTTTATGTGCAGCATAAACTAGCATAAAGCCACAAGAATAAGCATCTAGCATATGTTTCCAAAGTGGGTGATGGCCCCTGGGGGGCCCTGATCCAGGGAGCCAGTTGTAGCCTCGGATGAAACTGGTGGGGGGGGGGGGGACATTGAACAAAAATAAGGGAGCAGTGGAAGCACAAGGAAAGAAGAGAAGAAAATTTTGAAAAGCCATTCATACACACATGTTTCATCTGTTGTGTAACAGAGTTAAAGTCATAGTGAGTACTTTCCAAATAAACAAACAAAATGCAAGTTATAACAGATCAGTGGTCAAGTCAGCTAACAGGTCTTACCAAGCAAGTACTGGCAGGTAAGCATGTCGTGCATTGTTGGGAAGTCCAGCATGCATCAGCAGGAATATGTGTGTGTAATGACTAGCTTACAACATGATACTATATGGTTACATGATGCAATATTGCATCATCAAAATTTCATTGCAGGAAAAAAACACATTTCGAATAATTTTTTTAATTTAAGATGGGTCATTTAAAAAAAATTATGGTTTTTTGCAATGAGGCAAATTTCCAACAAAAAAAAAACCTGTTAAAGGGTTAAAGACAGTAGATTTTCAGGTGGGTATTGAGTAATTTTTTTTTAAAGGGGCAGTAGGCCAAATAAATTTGAGAACTTCTGATCTAAAGAAACAGACTCCCTAGGGCAGACTACAGAAAAGTCTAGACAGAGGTGGGAAACCTGAAGCCTCAAGACCACAGGTGGTCTTCTAGGTCTTTGGGTACAGCCTTTTGACTAAGTCCAAGTTTTACAGAACAAATCCTTTGAAGTTTGGATTCAGTCAAAGGGCCACACTTGAGGACCTCAGGGGATACATGTGGCCTTGAGGCTGCAGGTTCTCCAGCCCTGATAGGAGATGATATGCAGCAGACAATTGACCATGAATGACTAGAATTCAAGGGAGCAATTAGAACCAAATATATAGATTTGGGATATGTACAGATAGAGAGTAATTTAATCTCTGTTTTCCTTGGTTTGCTAATTTGTAAAATGCAAAACATCCCAGGGTTGTTGTGAAGACCAAACACAACAATTGTCATAAAACATTTAACATAGTGTCTGGTACACAGAAAGTGCTATATAAATGTTAGCTATCATCATCATCATCATCATCATCATCTCCTGACATTACTCCTTTGCTCAAAATCTCATCATGCTTTCTTATTCCCTACAATAAGGAATAAAACAAAATTTCATTTGCCTGGCATTCAAGGCCCTCTACAGTCTCTTTCCACTCTTCCATTCCAAGAATGTCACAGTAAAAAGAGTGCTAAATTTGGAATCAGAAATCCTGAGTTTATATCCTGGCCCATCTACTCACTACCTGTGTGATCTTTGGTAATTCAATGAACATCTCAGTTTCCTCAATTGGAAGAAGAAGAAGAAAAAAGAGGGAAATGACTCCATAACCTCAAGAATTCCTTCCATCTTTAAATGCATTTCATTTATCTTATATATATATACATATATATACTATGTAGAGAGATAGATATAGATAGATAAACTCTATACGACAGACTATTTACTATTAATAGATTGTTACTATAAGCCATTCCAGATGGAGGCCCTATACCTTTGTTCGGGCTATTTCTTATGACTAGAATGCCCTCTCCTAGCACTCCCACAATTTCTGCCCACTGTCCCCCTATCTATTCCTTAACACCCACCTCAATATTACCCCCTTCATGAAACCTTCTTGACCCAATCAGTCAGTGATGATGCCTCTTCCCACCCTCTGGTCATTACTTAATGTGTGTGTATGAGGGGGTGGGGGGTGCTGGCAAAAAATTACCAACTGGCTCTCTGATAGAAAAAAAAAAGGCACTGTCACAATCTTACGTTTAATTTGAATTATTGTTCTGTGAAGTCTGGATTCAGCCAAGGGTTGCACTTGAGAACCTAGAGGGCCACATGTGGCCCACAGGTTCTCTACATCTGGTCTAGACGATCAACAAACAAAAAATCAAACCCTGATTTATTATCATCGTATTGTTTATTGTGTTTATTATATTGTATTTATTAATGTGCACACTGGAAATTTACAGTACAGCTGTATAAGAAGTACAGCTTCTTGGAGCCACAAGTGAGAGCTGGGTGAAAGGTGGATACCAAAGGTGTATGAACGACCGACCCTGAAAACGGCTGGACAAGCCCCCACACCAGAGGTGCTAGTCTTCCCTGAACACCCCATATACCTCTAGAGGTGTCTAAGGGGATGGTGAGAGGTTAATGACTCACCCAGTCCCTTGGCTATATCTCAGAGACAGGTTTTGAAAGCAGATCACATCTCTTCATATAAGATTTTGAAGCTCTTTTCTAGAATGCAGGTAACGTACTTTATAAATCTTAGTAACATATACAGTTATGTGTGTGTGTGTGCACATACATACGTCAGTCATTCTTATTCCTTGTTTCCTCAGTTCCAGTATAAATGAAATCATTGCCTTTAACTTTTTGTTTAATTCATGTTCTCCCCAGCACTTCATTGCTCCCTTCCCTCTCTATGTTTTCCATCTCACCTTAAAGGTCAATCTTTAAGTT
>CM053582.1:400041963-400096484 GCA_028627135.1 Pseudochirops cupreus | reverse complement strand
GATAGATTGATGGATAGATGGATAGATAGATAGATGATGGATGGATAGATAGATGATAAATGATAGATTGATGGATGGATGGATAGATAGGTAGATAGATAGATAGATGATAAATGATAGATTGATGAATAGATGGATAGATAGATGATAGATGGATAGATAGATAGATAGATAGATAGATAGATAGATAGATAGATGATGGATAGATAGACAGACAGACATGGATGACAGATAGTAGATAAAGCATTTATTAAGTACATACTTAAGTATATGCACAGCAAGATCTAGGGACACAAATATGAGCAAGTAAGACAGTACCTGCCCTCAAGGAGCTTATATTCTGACCGGAGAAGACTACACATAAATAGAAGCTGTAAAGGGAAAGAAGGGGACAGGTGGGGTAAAAGTTAGAGGGTGTAGCACTACTTTGCTTGCGGTTACAGAGGGGCACTGGGGCTAGTGAGGACTAGGAAGATTCTGGAGAAAGTTAGGGCATGAGTGAATGGAAATGTGGTCTAGAGTTAGGAAGATCTGAGTTCAAATTCAGTCTCAAACACTTAGTAGCTGTGTGATCCTGGGCAAGTCACTTCATCTCTATTCACTTCATTTCTTCATCTATAAAATTGGGATAATAATAGCACCTACCTCCCAGGATGCAAATGGGATCATATCTATAAAGAACTCTACAAATCTTAAAGCACTATATGAATGCTAGCTATCGTGCCATTATAAAGAATGAAAAATGGAGCTTACATTCTAATAAAAGAGATAATGAGTACACATTTTTTAAAATACAACACAAAGTAGTTAATAAATATAAATATATACAAAGCTGTTCAATACAAGGTATTTAAATAAATAAAAGGACCTCCTGGGTTTGACTTGTGACTGACACTTACTTTTGATGTAACCTTAGACAAGGCATCACCTCTCTGGGTTCTAGCTCCCTTATCTGGGAAATGGGAGCAGGACAGGATTGGGCTAGATGATGTCTAATGCCTTTCCAGCTCTAAATTTGTGTGACCACAGTCAATAAGTTCTATTCAATTTATTAAAAGGTTTAGGCTCCAGCTAGAGAGCCTGGATTTTTCTCTAAGGAGGCTTGTTTGCCCCACAATTCTAGAGGCTTCCTCAGTGCCACCTGGTCCTTTCAAGGTCTATTTTTCCAGTTTTTGGTCTCCTTTCCTAAAACAAGTCAGACTTTTTCTTGAATTTGATGCTGTCAGATTTTGCATTTGAAATCTGACTCTGAAACAAAATATCTGACCATTCCTGCCTTCCTTCCACCACCCCCATCCACATCATATATAAACACAACAGAGCATGTGTGCTTGGATAACTGAAGGCGGGAGGACTCCACTATCCCACCACCACTTTCACCAGTCCAGATGAGAGGAAGAACCATGCTCTTCACATTCACATTCCAAAAGGCTTTTATCTTGATTGTCATTTACTCCTGCTACCTGCACACCTCAGTAATGGCATCGCACCATAAATCTTTCCTCCCCTAAAGAGTTCAAAGGATAATGCAACTTGCCCTCATTTCTCCCTCCCAGCTCCTATCACAAACTGAGCTTCCTTTGCCCTGCTATAGGAGACAAATCAGGAGACAGGAGAAAAAGTGTACTGGTCATTATTTACCCTAAGACTTAATATAATTTTCTGATGCAGATGAAACTTTCACATTAGCAGTATGCTGGTGATGGGGTGCTTGTGAGCCTGTGCTTGAACCCCAGTTCCAAAATCGCATTTCTCCCTAGCCTCAAAACACTGTCTCAGGCAGTTGCTCTCCAGCCAGGGCCAGCACATCCTAGCAAAATACTCACCTCTGTTTCTGATACAGTGGCCAGCTGCACCTATGGAATTTAGTAATTTGAACCAGCAATACACTGGCTATAAAGATATTTATTACTCACAGACCTATCATATGTATCCCAGACTTAGCCATATGTATACTGCCTTTAGTTAATCTTCTCTAACAAGACATCAATGGAGGTAGCCTGGGCATTTCTCAGTCAGCCCTGACTGTTGGTAGACTTAGTGACGTTTCAGGCCTAAAACCACACCTCCCTATAGCTCCTACCTTGGTTTATTTCCCAGTGAACTCTGGGTAAAATACCTGCACAGTAGATATTAAAAGTGCATGTTCCTGTAAGAACTGACCATTCCCTGATCCTACCCTGACTCACCTAGTTAGCATATTTGGCTCATGTTTTATTATATTTTATCCTCTATAAACTTAAACTGTACCCCTCTAAGGCTGCAGGTTCCCTAAGAACTCTTACCTGCTGAAAAGCATAATAATAAACTTTTGCCACCTTGACTTAAAGAATGCTTAAGTCTGCGAATTCGCTCCAGGAGACTTTGCCCTGGGAACTCTGGTCTCAGAATCCCTATATCCCTGGGAGTTTCTCCCTCAACATTTCTGGCCCCTCAACACTGGTGAATATTTAATAAAAGGCTCTCCAAAAAAAAGTATATAGGACAAGCTATTAAGTTTAATCTATCTTACTGACATTATCAGTCAGTACAAAACAATAAATCAAGTCCAAATTTGTAACATTTGCCAATTTCTGAGGCATAAATGTTTACACTGAAAATTTAACAATCAGCTTTCCTGAGCAGTTGATCTGGTTCCATACATTTCAGCTTTCTCTCCCCTACTCTAGGCCTTTCTTACTTTTCACCTAGACCATCACAATAGTTTGCTAGTTAGTCTTCTTGCTTCTTCTCTGCACTCCGTCCAATCTACCCCTCCATTCCTGCCAAATCTATGTTGCTAATGCTCAGATCTGGCCATGGCTCTCTATTGACTCAAAATGGATATACCTGTAGTTCTTACTATGTATCCATTTGCCACTTTACACAAGGTAAGAGCCAGGGTAAAGGCATAAAAATTGTTCATAATGCTAAGTTTGGCATGTCTCTATTATTTCATTCATTCATTCAAGAAACTTGATTAAATGCCTATTGTGTGCATAAATGTGTTAGATCCTAGGACTAACATTTTTAATCTATGTATTTATCATATACAGAAATTGAGCTTGCTTTGTATGTAATTTGTTTGCATATTGTCTCCTCTATTAGATTGTAAGCTCCTTGAGGACAAGGACTTTCTTTGGCCTCTTTTTGTATCCCCAGAGCTTAGCGCAGTGCTTAGCACATATTGTTGTTCTGTTGTTTCAGTCATGTCTGATTTACTATGACACTATTTGGAATTTTTTGGCAAAGATACTGGAGTGGTTTGTCATTTCCTTCTCCAGCTCATTTTACAGATGAGGAAATTGGGGCAAACAAGATTAAATGTCACATAGCCAGAAAGTGTCTGAGGTCAGATTTGAAATTAAGAAGATGAGTCTTCCTGAATCCAGGCCTAGCACTCCATTCACTACACCACCTACCTGCCTCCAGCACATAGTATGGGCTTAATAAACCTTTATTGATTGATTGAGGGGCCATCTCTAGTCGTCCTGATCTATATCTGGCCACTGAACCCAGATGGCTCTGGAGGAGAAAGTGAGGCTGGTGATTATGCACAGCCCTCCTCACTTAAACCCAATTACTTGGCATCACTGATGTCATGGTCCTCTTCAAAAAGGAAGAACAAAGAACAATTGATTGATTGAATAGATGACTCATCTGGTGCTAAGTGGCAATATTAAGTCACAGAATCCTCCAAGACTGAAAGGATACAGAGAAGTCACTTGGTTAACACCTCTGAATTATAATTATATATAGTACTTTAATTTCCAAAGAACTTCAGTAAATTATCTTCACCACAAGCTCTGTGAGGGGCATAACATAGGTCTTATTATCCCCATATGACAGATGAGAAAACTCACCTTCAAAGAGGTTAAATGACTTGCCCAGAATATTAATGTTCTGCAATAGGCAGAATTTGAGCCTAGGTCTTCCTGGGCTATTTAGCTACTAATCTACACTACATCCCACATAGGAATAGGACTTTAAGCATTTCCACTAAGCTAGCCAGGTCAGATTTCAAGGTACAGAGATGGAACCTCACACCCAACTGGCCTATGAAATTTTTTGGTAACATAAAAACCTGATTCAGTGGATAAAAGATATTGAAGATGCCCTTGTCCAGCCTGCTTTATTGCCTTCCAAGGTCTTAATATTAACTTTGGTTGCAGGAGTTCAGATAATCCATGTAAAAGTAACAGGAAAGCCAACAGGCTGATTCTAAATGGTAGAGAAAGGCTAGGGTTTTATACATTGACAGAAAAGGGGACTTAAAGGTTTAGCAATTTGTCTAAATAAACAGAGCAACTGCCTCTGAATACACTAATTATGAGTAGAACAAATAAGGAATTCGTAAGTCAAATTCTTTTTAAGTCAATAACTGGACCAAATGGACTCATCAATCATTCTTTCTCCACCTACATGTCCCTTTCCTTCTTCTAGTAGCTGAGGGATGATAGAGAACAGGGAGGATGGTGAAAAGGCCTGGAACTCATCAACACAGAAATAGCAGTTTCTACTGTTCTTAGAAATGCAAGATTGGAAACTCCAGAAAGAATGGAAATTTCAAGTAATGAGTTTCCACAAGAACCCTTGACAAACCCATTCTTGGATGTCATAGCCAGGAGAGATAGGAATGTATTGTGCCCACAGTAGCAAGAGTACAAGACTCAGCCAGGTTACAACCCCAGCTCTATTCTATCACTCTATAGCAATGTGACCATAACCAAATCACTTAACTAACCTTTTGAGCTTGTATAAAGAAAGAGCTATGTTCCACCTTTGAGAAATATGCAACCTGTAGCTTATAAACACATTTAGAAAGAACTCTGCTAGGCAAAGACGTGACTTGATGTAAAAAAGTTATGAGAAAGAGGGAATCAGTTATTGGAAGTTAAATGAATAAGTTAGGAAAGACTGTGGTAGAATTTCCCTAGCCTAGAAACTGTTTTTAATAGCTAGCAATTATATAGTGCTTTGAGGTTTGCAAGGTGCTTTACAAACCTTATTTCATTGATCCTTTTAACAACCCTGGGAGGCATATCCTGATTTTACAAATGAAGAAACTGAGGCAGCCTACAGTGAAGCAACTTGCCCAGAATCACACAGCTAGTAAATGCCTGAAGCTGAATTGGAACTCAGATCTTCTTGACCAAGGTCCAGTATGCTATCTACTACACCACCTAAGGGCCTTCCTTTACTCAATTTATCAATTTTTTAAATAATACTTTCTTTTTCCTTAATTACATGTTTAAAGCAAATTTTAACTTTTTTTTTAAGTTTTGAGTTCCAAATTCTGTTCCTCCCTCCTTACCTTCTCTCCTCCCTGAGACAGTAAGCAATCTGATATAGGTTGTACATGTGAAATTGTGTAAAATGTTTCCATATTAGTTATTTTGTACAAGAAGACAAAGAAAGAAAGAAGGAAGGAAGGAAGGAAGGAAGGAAGGAAGGAAGGAAGGAAGGAGGGAAGGAAGGAAGGAAGGAAGGAAGGAAGGAAGGAAAGGACGGAGGGAGGGAGGAAGGAAGTGAAAAATAGTATGCTTGAGTCTCTATTCAGACAATATCAGTTCTTTCCCTGGAGGTGGAGAGCATGTTTCATCATGAGTTCTTTGGGATTGTCTTGGCTCATTGCATTGCTGAGAATGGCTAAGTAATTCATAGTTCTTCATCATACAATATTGCTATTACTGTGCACAACATGCTCCTGGTTCTGTTCACTTCACTTTACATCAATTCATACAAGTCTTTGCAGGTTTTTCTGAAATCATTCTGCTTGTCATATCAGTGCCCTAATGTACTATAACATGTTATTTTTATTGCATTCATTTTTGAAGGCATCTTTTCCTTGCTGTTTGACTTAACTTATAACTATTAAGCTCTCTGAAGGCAGTCTTATTCATGCCTGGATTTGACATCAGTGATTGTAGGATCATAAAATTTTAGAGTTAGAAGGTACCTAAGTGACCATTTAATCCAACATATACTGTATAAGAAACTGCCATTGTTACAACCTAAATGTTGTCAGTCAACTGCTACTTGAAGACTGAAAAAATCGATTGTGACTGATTAAAGAGTGATTTCCTTTCTTCTCAAGAAAACTCGTTGCTCTTTTAGATAGCTCATAAAGCTATTAAGTTTTCCTGGCATTATGCCTAAATTTTTCTTTTTGCAATTTCTACTTATAGTGATAGTCCTGCCCTCTAGGTCTGAGAGAAATGAGTCCAACCTTTCTTCCATATGATAACCCTTCAAATACCTAAAAACAGGTATTATATCCTCCATGAGTCTTCTTTTCTCCTGTTTCTCCAGTTCCTTTGACTAACTCTTATATGACACAGGATCAAGACTCTTCACCAACATGATTGCTTTTCTCTGGATGTTTTCCGACTTAGAAAGATCCTTATTAAAACATGGTACTCAGAACTGAAAACAATAACCCTGGTTATTGGTCTGATCAGAGCCAAGCAAAGCATGGTCATCCCCTCCTGAATCCTGGAAGGTATTCTTCTCCTAATGGTGTCCAAGTTTTCACTAGCTTTTCCTGGCTTCCACATCGAACATCCATGGAGTACACATTCCATTAAAAAAAAAACTTGAAAACTCTTTGTAAACTATAAAATGATAAATAAATGTAATTATCACTGAGAAAACACACTTGACTCATGTCACTCTACATCAGCTCATGCAAGTCTTCCCATGTTTCTCTGAATCACACATTCTAATGGGAGAGAAAAGACGTAAATAGTTAAGTACACACAACCTGCATATAGGGTAAATGCAAGGTAATCTCAGAGGGGAAGGCACTCATAACTGCAGCGATTGGGGAAGTCCTACAGAAGGTGAGATTTCAGCTGAATCTTGAAGAAAGATAGGGAAGCTAAAAAGGGAGGTGAACAGAATGAGGAAGAACATTCCAGGCATGGGACTGCCAGTACAAAGTCATGAAGTAAGGAGAGAGAATTATATGTGAAGAAAAGCAAATCCACTAAAGTAGCCAGATTGTAAGATATATGGTGAAGAGTCAAGTTTAAGTAGATTGAAAAGATAGGAAAAATGTAATAATGGCATAGTTAAGCCAGAAACTTCAGGAGTGAAAAACATGCTTTTATTTACTATAGCCAAGGTAAATGGTACGATAATATTATTAACATGAATAAGATACATTAGCACTTAGCATATCGGGCAGCTAAGTGGAACAGTGGATAAAGTACCAGCCTTGGAGTCAGGAAGATTCATCTTCCTGAGTTCAAATCTGGCTTCAGAGGTTTACTGGCTGTGTGACCCTACTTAACCCTGTTTACCTCAGTTTCCTCATCTGTAAAATGAGTTGGAGAAGAAAATAGCAAACCACTCCAGATCTTTGCCTAGAAAATCTAAATATGGTCCCAGAGAGTCAGACACAAATGAAACAACTCAACAACACTTAGTATGTCACTCAAGTTGATTCTCAACCTTCCTAATGCCGCGACCCTTTAATACTCGTATATGGGCATATCTGCATGTGGGTGGATCTGCCTGGAGATGGATAGAGGAGCAGTGTCTCGGTTCCTAAGACCATCAGAAATATGTGTTTTTCAATGGTCTTAGGACACCCCTGTGAAAGGGTCGTTCGACCCCCAAAGGGGTCACAACCCACAGGTTGAGAACTACTGCTACTTTTCAAAGCACTCTCATATGGATAAGTCAGAAATATAACACTAAGTTTTGCACACACTTTCTTGCAGGGCAGATAGTATAAGATAATAGAATTATTTTCAGGTGAGAAAATGGAGATTCTTGAGAGGTTAAGTGATTTGCCCAGGTTCATAGAACCAAGAAGAACCTTAAGCAGAATGTTCAGCCAGTTCTCCTAAATTCAAATCTACTACACTATCAACTGCCCACTATATTACACTGACTTTCATCACCCTCTTGGATCATCTAAGAAACCCTGTGAAATAGGTGGGACAGATACTAATCTCATATTAAAAACAAGGAAAGTGAGAGAGAAATTAAGTGACTTGTCCAAGGGCACAAAGTTAACTAGTACCAGATCAGCAACCAGATCCTAAGTTCCCTCAAAACCTATGACATGACATTTTTCCACTGTTGTTGTTCACTCATTTTTCAGTTGTGATCGACTCTGTGACCCCATTTGGTGTTTTCTTGACAAAGACGTTGGAGTAGTTTGCCATTTCTTTCTTCAGCTCATTTTACAAATGCAGAAACTGAGGCAAACAGGGTTGAGTGACTTGCCCAAGGTCACACAACTAGTACATGTCTGAGGCTAGATTTGAACTCAGGAAGATGAGTCTTCCTGACTCCAGTAAATGTGGTGAAATTAAATTCTTTACAGGGTAGATCCTTGTCCTGCACATGCAAGACAATTTAGGCCTAGTTTTCTGAATTTAAGTAACAAGAAAAACTTCCCTCACACCTGCCTAACCTCTCTCTCTCCTCTCCCCCCGCCAATAATAGTGCTTTCCCCATTAAAAAAAAATTTATCTTATGTACATTGTTATCCAATCATGTCTGACTCTTCATGACCCCTTCTAGGGTTTTCTTGGTAAAAATACTAGGGTGATTTGCCATTTCCCCACCAGCTCATTTTGCAGATGAGGAAACTGAGGAAAACAAGGTTAAATGATTGCCCAGAGTCACACATCTTGTAAGTGTCTGAGGTTGGATTTGCACCCAGGCCTTCCTGACTCCAGTTCTGGCACTCTATCCATAATACATAGTAAGCGCCATAAAAATATTAGTTATCATTTACTGGAAATTCCTGGAGGACAACTCTATCTATACAGGTCTCTTTGTACAGCACCAAACATGAAACTTCAAGGCCTTTAAGAAATATATTTTGCTGAAGATGTTAATTATTTTTCTCTTAATGTGGGTAGAAATCATAATGAATAGAAACATTTCCCAGCCCATGACCTACATGGCAGAGGGTTCCACATGCGGGAACCAGAACCCAAAAACAAAGTCCAAATCTGGAGTAACACGACTTGGATTTGAGTCCTAGGTCAGAAACATTTTACCTTTCTAACTTTGGACAAATCATTTCCTCCCCCAGGTTTCAGTTTTCTTACCTGTAAAATAAGGAAGTTGAACTTCATCTCATCTTAGGTTCCTTCTAGCTCCAAAACTTTGGCTTTTTATCTTGACTCTCAGGTCAGCCTTGTCAGGAGTTGTTCAAAGAAGTTCTAATGCCTACTTGCTAACCTCCCCTTAAGGAAGGAGACATGGACCGGAATTCAGTGGTGTGAGGAGTTTCTGGTGAGAAAACCCTCTCTACAAAGGCAGGTCAGTACTTCTTCTCTGCAATTTATAATCCGAGAGAGTTGTCTAGGTCAGGGGTGGGGAATGTGCAACCTCAAGGCCACGTATGGCCTTCTAGGTCCTAGGGTACAAACTTTTGACTGAGCCCAGGTTTTACAGAAAAAATCCTTGTATTAAGAGGATTTGTTCTATGAAGTTTGGATTGAGTCAAAGGGCCACACTAGAGCACCTAGAGAGCAACAAAGTTGGCCTAGTTGACATAATAAGGAAATGAGGTGGGATTCAAACCCAGGTCTTTCCTGACTCTAAGTCCAGTATGCTTTCCATATCACTGAAGATAAAATGAGATGAAAAAAACAAACAAACAAAAGATAAAACATTCCAAAAGAGAAAGAGGCAAGGGGAGGATGAAAATTAAAGGCAAGATTGAGAGAAGAAAGAAAGATAAAAGAAAGGGCCAGGAAGGAAAGAAGGGTCTTGTTAATGGCTAATCCCCTCCAGGATGGGGGATTCGTGGGACTTCATGACCTTGCCCTCAGGTTTGGAAGCCCATCATTCGTGTCTGTATCTCTCTGTTCACTGGCTACGACAGAACCAGCAGAAATGGGGAACTCGCCAACAGGAGCTGGTTTATAATCACTTTGACCTTGAGGCAGAAGCAGCAGTTCCAAAGAAGGTAGCAGAAATAGGCAGAAATATTGTGTGGAACATTGGTGAAAGTTCAGGGCCCAAGACCCAGAAATGGAAGTTCAAACTGTGAAAATGGATGAGTACTCTGAGGAAAAGTGTTTGGAGAGAGAAGAATATCACTCAGAGTACCGTCTCAGGCAATGTCCAGGCCAGAAGAAGAAGGGAGAGAGTACTCTCTTACTATAAAAGTCAAGTGTTTTTAGAGCATTTTTTAAGGGTTTGGTTGTCTTTGGTGTCAAAAAGACTGGGTGGGGGGAAGGGAGCAGGGAGCAGGGAAGGGGAAGAAATTGTTGTTGTTCGGTTGTGTCGGACTCTTCAAGATCACATTTGACAAAGATACTCGAGTGGTTTGCCTTCTCCAGCTCATTTTACAGATGAGGAAAATGAGGCAAACAGGGTTAAGTGACCTGGCCAGGGTCACACAGCTAGTACGTTTCTGAAGCCAGATTTAAACTCAGGAAAATGAGTCTTCCTGACTACAGTCCTGACTCCAGACTTGGTGATCTATCTATTGTGCCACCTAGTTCCCTTACACATACATGCACACACATTCATATATATAGGTATACACACATATATACATACATACATATATATATACATACATACAGGGTGGCTAGGTGGCGCAGTAAATAGAGCACCAGCCCTGGAGTCAGGAGGACCTGAGTTCAAATCCAGCCTCAGACACTTGACGCACTTACTAGCCATGTGACTTTGGGCAAGTCACTTAACCCCAATTGCCCTCCAAAAAAAATAAAATATACATATATACACATATATATACAGGTATGCAGTATATGATGTATGTGGGTGTATACATATATGTTGTTGTTCAGTCATTTTTTTAGTAATGTCTGACTCTTCATGACCCCATTTGGGGTTTTCTTGGCAAAGATACTGGAATAGTTTGCTATTTCCTTCTCGAGTTCATTTTACAGATGAGGAAACTGAAGTGAAAAGGGTTAAGTGACTTGACCAGAGTCACACAACTACTAAATGTCTAAGGTCAGACTTGAACTCAGGAAGATGAATCTTTTTGCTGGCACTCTAACCACTGTACCATCTAGCCACTCTTATATAGATATAGATACACATATATATAACAGATACATATACATATGTGTGTATTCATATATACATGAGTATACATATATACACATATATACATTCATTAAGCATTTATTTAAAACCTACCGTATACAATGTACTATGTGCAATGAAGTAATTTTTTTAAGTTTACTTTCAGAAAATGGGACTATAGGAAAGTACATCACTTAAACTCAGAGTCATATCTAGCAGTTCTGACACCTGGAGCACATTCAGTGATTCAGAGATGGTTTTAGGTATGAGAGACAATATGGTACATACAGCAGAAAGAATACTGTAAGTCACAGGTACAAATCTTGAGTCAGATATTTGACTATGTGACTTTGGACAAATCACTTAAAGGAAGAATGAAGGACTCAGACCCCCTAAGAACTGAATCTATGCTCCTGAAGCCCTGTGGTGGAACTTTCAGTATACCCACGAGGCTTTCAGAGGAATGAATGTGCCACAGTATGATAACTTGTAATAATGGCAAGGTCTAGAACTCCCATACTCCCCTAATCACCCATAGGATAGAGTGCTCCACTCTGCCTATGGGCTTCCTTTCCTTGGTCATTGCCATGGTAAAACAATCCTTCTGCCCTGAACCTGCTCTTCGATGCTTCCATTTTCTTTCTACCTTACATCCCTCTTGTCTCATGTCTCATCTCCTCAAGAGCTAGAGTTTACCTACCTTTCAAGGTGGCAATTCACTAATGTGGTTAACTCATTGTGTTAATATACCAATGGGGCTTCTCAGGATTCAAGTTCTTAGACAGACCTTAAATATTACAGCAAGATTCTTTTAGAGACAATTACTATGCTGTCTCTTTGTTGTTTCACGTTTAGTTATCCAGATTAAATAAAACGTATAGTATAAAAACTCTATGGCATTAATTTATGTATCATATAAATCTATCAATGCATAGCATGTTATAGTGGAAATAGCACTGAGGACCTTGGTTCAAATCTACCTGTGTGACCTGGCCTCCCTTGGTTTCAATTTCCTCATCTACAAAATGATAGATTCAGATTATCTCTTACAGTTGTACATCTATAATATTATGATTTTATTTGCATATATACATATATATACATGTATGTAGATAGATAGATAGATAGATAGATAGATAGATAGATAGATAGGACTAACTCTTTATCCACTGCATCACCTAGCTACCCCTACACATTTATGTATGTGTATTATAAATAGGAGTGTGTTAGTAAATGTTGAGCAACTTTTTGGAAAGGAAATATATGTACGACATGT
Source organism: Pseudochirops cupreus (assembly GCA_028627135.1). NCBI lineage: Eukaryota > Metazoa > Chordata > Mammalia > Diprotodontia > Pseudocheiridae > Pseudochirops > Pseudochirops cupreus. The sequence continues at coordinate 400,084,195 of CM053582.1, read as the reverse complement.
TTTTAAGTTTAATATGCAGTATTAAAAGTTTGTCTATAACTTTCTTAAAGCTAGATAATAAGCAAAATAATAAATGAAGTCATGATTTATGGCATCTACCATCTTCTAATCTAAGGTATAAATATTCACATGAAAATTTAACAATTGAAAGTACTAGTATGAACTGACTCCAGCGTGCCCTTGATTTATAATGTAGTTCTCTAAAAAAGTTATATCCTACCATATTACCAAAAAATGAATCTAGGGTAAAATAATCCCCCCCCCCTGCAAAAGGCAGTAAACTTTCATACCCCTTAGCTCAGAGATTTCACTGCTGGTGCTATATCTTTAAGGAGATTATTAATATCAAGATAAGACCCCTATATGCAAAAATGTTCATCATTATTTGGAATCAATCAACATTTGCAATGACAATTACAAGCACAATATAATTTACAATGACAAAAATATATATAATCAACAATTGGAGAATGGCCGAATGTAGTATGGGAATGTAATAGAACATTATTGATGGGAAATAAAAAATGAATATTAAGAATTCAGAGGAATATGGAAAAATATACATGAGATGATGCAGAGTTAAGAAACAAAACAAAAGAACAATACGCCACAACACAAAGTCACCAACAAGAGGAAGCAAAATTCTGGTCAAATACAACTATCGGTCTTAGCTCTATACTATCCAAATAAAAGGACACATCCCTCTTTCTGTTTAGAAATTATGAGCTATTTCAACAAGTGCTCTCCATGAAGAGGTCTGTTTGAGTTGTTACTGAAAAATGTCTGATGTGCTAAAATGAAATGCATTGAGAAATTTTTTAAAAAGTGAAAGACTTCGCTACTCTCATCAATACAACAATCCAAGACAATTCCAGAAGCCTAATGATAAAAATGTTTTCCGCCTCCAGAAAGAGATCTAATAAACTCTGAGTGCAGATTGAAGCATATGTTTTTCCATCTTATTTTTCTTCCTCCTTTTGCATCAAGGCTAATATAGAAATACGTTTTATATGACTTCTCACATATAATGTGAATTATATTAATTGCTTTCTCAGTGGATAGGAAAGGGTCTGAAAAGAGGGAGAAAATTTGGAACTTGAAATTTTTCTTAAAAATTTTAATTAATAAAAGAATAAAATTACCTTGCCTAGTACTGAGGGATAGGATTAGAGGAGTGTCAAGAACATATTTGTATGCATGCAATTTTTATTACAATGGTTGCTATAATGTCTGTGGTGTCCATTCCCAGGTGGGATGGGGATCAAGCTGGTCAATGAATGACTCATCATCTTGTGGTCAATGAATAGCTAAATTAAATGAGGAATTAGTTGAGGACAGGAAAAAAAAATATGGTTTCTTCTGCCCCTAGATTGTGTCGATCAACTTAGTTCAGTCAAAAATAGGGAATTAGGGGGTATCTCCAAAGGGGAGCCTTAATTCAGAACTAGAAAATAGATTGAATACCTGCAAGCAGCATGGTCGTAAGAAGAATGTGGGTACCGAGACCTGGCTGATATAGATGAAAGAGATGGGTTTTCCCCTCTATCATTAGTTTAAAAATCAAAACACCTCTCATCAAAGACTACAGCAGCAGGCTGTAGAAGACAGAATACCCAGGCCAGTCAAATTCTTGCAATGGAACTCGAACTGAGCAAATACCAGGGCCAAGACCAAGCAAGAGTTAGCCAGGAAAGAGCTAAAGAGAGAAGAAAAATAGCCTCAAGTTGTCTCAGAGGACCAGGTAGTAATTCTAAGACCCTTTGAAGACTATGAAAATGTTAACTTTTTCACCTGCAATTGTGCCACCCATCCCTAGGCCCCCTCCTTTGCATGCTCCCCTGTAGTGCATCATACTAAATCCTCTTTAAATTGTTTAAGACTTTGGGGTACTGCTGTCATAGAAAAGGAGTGGTGGTAGATGAGAGAGGAAACCCTGCAGTCTTCTTCCTGTAAGCGAGCAGAAGTAGTGGTGGCAAGAAACCAGATGAGGTTAACAACAAACCAAGTCTTGGGTATGCTGTGGAAAAAAAAATAGTGAAGTTACAGGGTAGAGGAGAATCATTGCACCCCATGACACCACATTTGCTTCTTACTCAAAAGTATGCTCAGCCCTGTCCTCAGTTGCTATGCAGCTGTTTGCTTTCTTGCTTGCATGTTTTGAATGTCTGTGTTCTGGAAAGAGAACCGGGACTATTTAGAGAGTGTTGGTTTGACTCTAAGAGAGGCAAGAGAGTTATAATGGGAGGGGGTGGGGGGGAGGGAAACCAATGGAATGGAAATGGTTTGAATGAAAAAGACAGGAGACCTAGGTTCTAAGTTGCTGTGTGACCTTGGGCAAATCACAACCTCTCTGGGCCTCAGTTCCTCACCTTTAAAAAGGAGAAAATGCAATGAATAGCTTCCAAGGTCCATTCCAGTTCTAAATTCTATAATCCCTTTCAACGGAACGTTACTAAAGTATTTTGAGAAGAAGAGTATCATGGCAAAAAAAATATTGTTCTGGAGGTGTATATGGGTTCTCAAAGAGTAAGGCTCTGATTTTAAATATAGGGAAAAAGAAAGAAAAGAAACTCTCTTTAAAAAAAAATAGAAACTGGTAAAACCACTGTCCTAGAAAAGACACAGTGAAACAGACCTCCTGGCTCAGAGCAAAGGTAGGGTGGGGGGACCAGAAAACAGAATTGTAAATATTGTCAAAACTCAGTGTCTGTTTTTGCCTTCCTCAGGGCAGAGAGGTTGGGTGAGGGTGCTAACGTTGCCCAAACAGAGACTCTTTGTCAGATGTGTTTTCACAACTGTTTTTCTTTGTCACAATGAAAGGTTCGATTAGAAGAGTCTGGGAGTAGGAAATGCTAGTGTATAAAAACAATATTTATCAATTTTTTAAAAAAATAAATGATTAGGGGCAGCTAGGTAGTGCAGTGGATAGAACACCAGCTCTGGAGTCAGGAAGATCTGAGTTCAAATCCAGCCTCAGACACTTACTAGCTGTGTGACCCTAGGTAAGTCACCACCCTGATTGCCTCTAAAAGAAAGAAAAAAGAAATGATAGGAAGAATGGATAGTATTAGACTTGAAAGTCAGAAAGACCTAAATTTGAATCCTACTTCCCCTGTATGACTCTGGGCAAATCATTTAACCTCAACCTCAGTTTCCTTATCTATAAAATGGAATAAATAATAGCACCCACCTCATGGGATTGTTGAGATAAATGTGCAACATGCTTTGCAAACCTTGAAGTGCTATATGGTAATTGTTATTATTATTATTATTATTATTATTATTATTATTATAATTTACTGACCATCATCCTCCTGGGTTATCCTGGAGTGTAAGTTGATAATTTTGGGAAGAATCCAGAAAAAGTCAAGCATATGATTGAAAATAAATCATATAGATAGATAGTGGGAAGTTGCCATCTTTGATGTGTTGTCCTCCTTTCATCTCATTCTGCAAATATCCATCATCAAATTAATAGGATCATGAATTAGTGGGAAGGGGGCTATACATGATAGACACTGGCACAGTTCTGTCCAGTTTGACATGCCCATATCAAAGAAGACTGTGTGCTCTATGAGCAAAGCAGAAAATTGCCATAGCTCAAAAGAAGCATGAGATGCATAAATTTAGAGACATCTCTGCTCCAAATATTCATATGGACTATGTGCACCTAACCTGTGGTAGGGTCTTCCAACTTTGTATTGGCCTGATCAGTCATAGTTGGACACAGTATACCTTGACTCTGAGATAATGATGTCATTTGGGTCCTCTGAGAACAAAGGACAAGAACCAACCAGCTCTGTTTTATGTATCAGGGAGAACAAATCAGAATAGAAAGGGTAAGGTAAGGGGAGCAAAGTGAATACTTGAAATGTGAAGGGGTCCAGATTAAGACAGTAGAAATATGACAGCCAACGACCCTCTAAATATAAAGAAGCAGAAAAGACTTTCTGCTTACATACAAGAGAGAGGCGGTTTTTTACAGAAGTATCTCTAGGGAGCCATTTCTCCAGAACAGGATTCAGTCTTCCATAAAAGGTCACTTCCCACAGCATCTCATTGCTTTTCTAGATGTTGGTGCTGGAGAGGTCCAGAGGGGTACTAGTGCAACCCTCGGATACTCTTCTCAGGTGATGCCCTCACCAAAGGGGCACGGGCCAAACGTGAGAGTGTGGGAATGATGAGACACTAGCCAGGCAGGAAGCCGTCTAGGCAGTCCATTTATTTATCCGAGGGTAAGGGTTTATACACTAATAGCAAAAGTGATTGTATCTGGTATTCTACCTCCTAGTACTTCATTCCATCGTGTGCATGTGCAATCACTTCTTGGTAATCACTTCTCAGTAATCATGCTCTGTTCCCTTGCTAATCTAGGAAAGATGGTGAGCCAATCATCCTGAGCAACAATGAGCCCTCAGAAGGAGCAGAGCCCAGGGAAATCCTGACCCAGACTCTACCCATGACTGGACTAGCTCAATACTGGCTCTCTACACTCAGGATGAAGTCCGAATGTCTGATCACCACCAAATCCACGCTTCCTCTCTCAGTCTTCCCTTTTCCCAGAAATCCCTGCAAACCAATCACACTTTTTAAATACATATGGATGGGAAACACCTTATTGTAGGCATTTTGCTCTACCAAACCACAATTGTTATTTTTTTTAATAAGCAACAAACAGCAAGAATAGTGGGAGTTTATATCCTCTATGTCTTTTGGCAAATTCTGTGATAGAGTACTGTAAAATATCACTTAAGAAAACTTGCTTATTCTCTACTAATACCTTCATTTAGGATGCCTTTGATGAAAATGTAGATCATTCTCATAAACATCTTTTCTTAAAGGGGAAGTAGGAATAGAAAAGGAAATTTGTTGACATTTTCTTCCTTGGGGAGGGGCCTTTTGAAGGAGGGAGTATTCATAAGGTCAGAGATCTTCCATGCCTTCCATAGTCACCCTTCTTCAGGTACCTTGTAAATCCATACCTTCTATTACTCATTTTTCATTTTCTGTAACTTGTTTGAATGAGACATGATTTAGTTGTTTCATTTGAACACTATCTTTCTCTCAATTTTATTCCTTCTTCTACCTTTGTACTCATTTTGATCTTTGTTCTAACAAGTCCGTAGTCAGACTGTACATAAACAGCTGATCCAGGAAATCAGTGACAAGTCATTTCCCATCTGTTAAAATATAATCAATTTCATTTTGGTGATATTACTCAAGTCTCATCACATCTAGCACTTACCATTTATTTTCTTGAATCAAATATTCATAATGTAGAGGTCTTTCCTGTTCCTTGTTCCTTATTCAGCAATCCATGTTTTCCAGTATATTTTTTTGCCATTCTTACTTATTTCCATCTTTGTACTGAAGTCATCAAGGATCCAAGTTTATCTTCAAGTATTTGAACGACTGCTTTGTGGAAAATAAATTATATTTGTTCTCCTTAGTCCTGGTACCTAGAAATAGAAGCAATGAGGGAAGCTACAGAGAGCTAAATTTGGATTTGATGTGAGGCAAAATTTAGTAGCAATTAAGGGCTATCCAAAAATGGAATGACCTTCCTTAGGGAGGTGGGGGAAGGAAGGAAATAAGCATTTATTAGGTGCATCCTATGTGCTGGACATTGTATTAAGCATGGTGGGGAGGGGGTGGAATACAAGCAGCAACAAGAAAGTCCATCCCTCATTCTAATGGGGAAGATAACACCCTAAATGGAAAGGTCGAAGAGATGGGGAATGAAAATATGTGGTCCAGGAGTATGATTTTGATGTCCAGAGAAAGTCAGAGATGCCAAGAGAATGAAGGCAGGCTAATATTGACCCTCCACAAAAGGAGACTCCAGGAGAAACTCGGCAATGGAAGAAAAGAAGAACAGGTTTCATGGAAGGACATACCAGAGGGAGGAGGCTCTAAATTGTAAGGAAAATTCCAGGACGAGCCAGCAATAGAGGGAATGTGGTTTTGAAGTTTGGAGAAAGTCCAGAACAGGGCCATGAGAGGAATGAAGGCAGGTCAGCCCAGACCCCTCCATGAGAAAGTATAATGGATTCCCAATCAATAGTGACATTGAAGCAGAGGATAATTGACTATTTGTAAGAGATATGTGCAGATAATTTTTAGTCAGGTATAGTTTGGACTAGATTCCCATTGGAGATTCCTTTCAACTCTGAGAATCTCTGATTCTCAGTATATATCATTTCCAAGATTCTAATGAGTTCCTTACAGACTCTCTGTATTTCTTCATCTTCTGCAATGGATATTGATATATAAATTGTAATTACTTCCATGGACATCCTGCAAATACTTATCATGAGCACTATAATATAATACAATACAATCCGACATCCCATAAAATGATGCTTCTTGTTGCCCTTGGAGGTGTAATAAAACCAACTTCACCAGCTCCCTTCTTTACCTGATGAAGTGGCCTCATTCCTCGCTAAGGCTAATCCCCCTACTTGTTCTAGTGATCTCATTCCACCCCATATTGTCCCTTCCATCATCTCTACTCTCTCACTTACTTTCAATCTCTCCCTCTCTACTGACCCATTTCCTACTGTCTCAAACATGCCTATTCTGGAAAAAAAAAATCTTCACTTGATCCTTCTATCTCTGCTAACTATCAACCTACTTCTCTTCTACCCCTTTAGCTAAACTCCCTGAAAGAGCTGTCTACAAAGTCTCCCCTTTCTCTCCTCTTACTGACTTCTTTGCCCCTTAAATCTAACTTCTGACCTTGTCATCCCATTGAAACAGCTCTCTCCAAAGTTACTGATGATCTCTTAACTGCCGAATTCTATGGTGTTTTCTTACTCTTCAACCATCTTGACCTGTCTGCAGCCTCTGAAACTGTTGATCACTCTGTTTTCCCTGATTTCCCTCTCTTCTCTCTGGGTTTTTGGAATTTTTTCCATCTACTTCTCTGACTGTTCCATCTCTTTTTCCTTTGCTGCATCTTTCTCCATATCACACCTTCTAACCATAGGTGTCTCTCCGAGTTCTGTCTGGGTCCCTTTCTGTTCTCTCTCTATACTACTTCACTTTGTGATTTCATCAAGTCCTGTGGATTAAATTACCATCTTTGTGTTGTTGATTCTCAAATCTGCATTTCCTGCCCCAATCTCTCTACTGACCTCCAACTTTGTATCTCCAACTGATTTTGAAACATCTCAAAGTGGATGCGTATTAGACATCTTAAATTCAATTATGACCAAAACAAAATTCATTGTCTTTCCCCAAGCCTTTCCTTCCTCCTACCTTTTCTACTACTATAGAGGGTAACACCATCCTCCCAGTCCCCCAGGCTCAGGTGTCATCCTGGATTCTTCATGGCCCTGCATATTCAAGCTATTGCCAAGCCCTGCCTAGTTCGTCTTTTCAACAGCTCCCCAAAACAACACCTTTTCTCTGACACTACCACCACTCTAATGCAGGCCCTCATCACTTAATGCCTTGACTATTTCAACAACCTACTGGCAGGTCTGCCTGCCTCAGGTCTCTCCCCACTCTCACCCATTCAGCCACTAAAATGATTTTCCTAAAATACAAGTCTGATCATACCACTCCACCTACTTAATAAAGTCCAGGGGCTTCCTGTTGCCTCCATGTACAAATACAAAATTTTGTATCTGTTTGGCACTCAAGGCCTTTTATCACCTATCCCCCTCCTGCCTTTCCAGTTTTCTTGCACCTTAATCCCCAACACACACTCTTCAATTCAGTGACACCAGCCTGCTTGCTGACTCAGAAACAAGACACTCCATCTCTCAGATCTGGGGATTTTCTCTAGCTGTCCCCCATGCCTGGAATGCTCTTCTCCTTCACCCCAACTAATAGCTTCCATGGCTTTCTTTAAGTCCCAACTAAAATCCCACCTTCTATAGGATGCCTTCCCCAACTCCTCTTAATTCTAGTGCCTTCCCTTTGTAATTCTTTTTCCTATTTAACCTGTATATAGCTTGCTTTGTATGCATTTATTCCTATATTATCTCTACCATTATATCGTATACTTTTTGAGGGCAGGGACTATCTTTAGCCACTTTTTGTATCCCCAAAATTCAACACAGTTCCTGGCACATAGTAGGTCCTTAATATTTATTGAATTGAATTGAAATTGCCTCTTTAAGGAGAACCTGTGACCCAACCCTTCATTTAGTTGTAACTTCCTTCTTCCTTCTGGTTTCATTTATAGGAAGAAAGTCAAGATTGATATGATTCAGTTATTCCAGGAGTCTGTCTCCTGGACCAGGATTTCACATTAAGAGTACCAACAGCCAATTTGAAGTTTATAGATGGTCTGAAAACTGTGTGACTCTGAGTTAACCTTTGTCTCCCTTCTTGCCATACTACCATTGCCACTACTGAGGTAGGAGAGGGTTACACAGGATCGAGGATCATTGTGTATCTTCTTGCTTTTCATGCACTGCAATGGACAATGAATTCATCACTGAATAACCATCCTACTGTTGGTGGGCCTTTCTGCACTTAGCTGGGATGGTTCTCAGACAGCAGGCTCCTTTTGCTGCCAAAACTACATTCAGCACCTTGATAGCACGGTAAAACATGTCAGAACTCACAATTTGATAGCATAGCTTTGAGAACCCAGGACCACCTTCATACCACAATGATGGACGCAAGTAGGACCAGTGATGTAATCATTATTGGCCAGCACTTACTGATTATAGAGGTATACAGGCCTTAGTGCTTGATTTACCTTTAATGTGCTTCTTTAGTGGATCCAATTCTCCCAGCGGCCAGCTTTGGTAGACTTCTTTAAACACATTGCTACTACCGGAAATTTATTTTAATATATTTTATTGACGTCTTTTATTTTTACCTCACAGTTATTTCTGTAAGAGGGCAGGCCGACTTTAAGTCTAACTTTACAGTAGTTTGGTGCTTCACAAGAAATATAATGATGCCCACAAAAGGTGGGCACCTACCTCAACATTCCCTAAAATTTGACCCAAGTTATGTGCAAAGGGAGAAGTGGAAAAAAAAAAATTAGCCCACATATCCTAAGAAAATTTTTCTATGTAGCATCTAATGATGGCCTTCTTTCTCTTTTTTCCATTAGGCTTCTCCACAAGAGGATGCTGCCTTGTTTCACATCTTTATGGGCTGGATGGTAACAAAGCAATAAAAGAACCAATAGGCAAAAAAACAGACAGCTCTAGCTGAACACCAATCATTTCTGGATTGAGTGACTTGATCCCGTGCTAGTTAACGTCTGGAGCCAGATTTGAACTCAAGAAGATGTGTCTTCCTAATTCCAAGCTCAGCACTCTATCCACTGCACCACTGTTTCTCTTCCCCTCCCAGTTTTGTTTTGTTTTGTTTTGTTTTGTTTATTAAAGGGGCCATCCCTTGACTAACTTCTTAAAGAGGCCTATTCACTGAATGGGCATTACCTCACTCAAAGTGAGAACCTGAATAGAGCTTAACCTAAAAAGGCCAGGGTCTCCCATTGCATCCTGGGTCATCTTCAGTCATCCTGACAAATATCTGGCCACTGCATCCAGATGACTCTGGAGGAGAAAGTGAGGCTGGTGGCCTTGCACAGCCCTCCCTCACTCAAATCTAAGTCAACTGCAAGTCATGTCATCATCTCCCTGATGTCATGGTCCTCTTTGAGAATCAAAGACAAACACACAACAACGACAATCATTTTGGAAGAATTTCTAGGCCTGCATGAATTGGTAGATACATTTCATAGGAGGCCAACTCTTCCTTCACTGGTCTGTTTATTGATTCATATCTGTTGGATGTCAAATTGACAGTGAGCAGTTGCCTTTGTAGCATGACTTGAGACAGGTGGAGAGAGCCCTCTCATTTAAAAGAACAAAAAACAAAAAATAAAACAAGCATATAAAACTCTAACTCTTCACCAGACTGTCTCACTGCACAAATATCATTAGAGATTTATTCCTTTGGGCTTGCAAAAGCTTTATATCTTCAAGAACTCCTTCTTAAGATGCAAATAGCTCTGTAGGGGTTAAAAATTTATTCATTATGAGCCATCATTACACCTTAACACGTATTCAGTTTATCAGCTAGCTAACTGTTCCCTTAAATGGAGAAGAGAGTCTGGAGAACTAGTATGCAGAACAGACAAGGACTGATAAGGGAAGAGAGTTAGGTCCAAAGGATAGCATCCCCCAAGAGTTATGATAAAGCGGTGGGAAAACATAGGCATCCAGGGACCAGCGCAGTATTCACCTCTGGAAGAGGAGCGAGCAAAGGAGAAGACAAACTTGCCTGGTTTCATATTTTTGAGAATAGGGCTGGCCCAAACACCTGGAAAGGTCACACTTGCTAAATTAGCATGTCACATTAGTCCATAAGCTTCCTGGTGAACTGAATAAACTGGAGGAAATGGAGTGATAACTTGAGGTTGTCTAGTCCTAGACATGAGGGGCCATTTTCTCATCACTTATGTAGCTTCCCAGAAGGATTCCTTTTCTGAAGACATGCTACTTTCCTATAAATGAGAGGGTGTCAGGAACATATGACCAAGATGGCAATTATTTGGGCTGCCAGCTCCCTAGAAGCTCTGTGCCAAGTGCCAAAGGCTGTGACCAGACTGGATTAAACAGGATTTTCCAGATATCTTGGCACAACCAGCTGTTCAAGATCTTCACTCCAAATATTGGGTGTCTCTTCATAAACATCCCTCATTTTCTCTCATTTGGTTTTCCAGTGTCTTGAAAATGGGGACATGATGGCAAATGACACCCAAGCGAGAATTGTTGCCAAAACTCTCTAATGAATTAGGTGCTGGGGGATTCTGCTACCCTAGTAAATAAGAGCCTTTGCATTTGGAAGGGGAAGTTACAAATGTGGGAATGTAAATGTGCATTTGGAGATATGATATTTTGGCTTAGAAGCTCACATTTGCAGATTGCATGCTTCAAACAGGCCAGCTTCAATTCACATAGGACATGCACACTGCCATGGTGTGCACTTGCTTGGGTTTTTCTGCAAGTTAGCAAAGCAATCTCCATAGAACCAAATCCCACATGGCAGAGGGATATAGCCCAAGAGCTCTGGACTTGGCAATTAGAGAGACGTGGATTTGAAACTTCCCTCTGCCTCTTGTTCATTGTCATTCTGAGCAAAGTCTTGTCCATCTTAGCTTCCATCTCCTCATTTCTATAATGATGTTGATAATAGCAGTACCTTGATATAGTATATAGGGCATCAGACAGGAAATCAGGAAGATGTGGGATATGGGTTCAAATCCCACCTCAGATACTTACAAGCTGTGTGACCTGGGATAATTGGCTCAATTCCTCCATGACTCATTTTTCTCATCTGTAAAATGAGTGTTTTGGGCTCAGGGGCTTCTAAAGTGGCAGCTAGGTGGTACAGTTGATAGAGCACTGGGCCTGGAATCAGGAAGACCTGAACTTAAATAGCGCCTCAGGCCCGCTAGCTGTATGACCCTGAGCAAGTCATTTAAACTCTGCCTCAGTTTCCTCAACTGTACAATGGGTATAATAATAGCACCCCTTCCCAGGGCATTTGTAGAGATAAATTGAGATATTTCTAAAACACTTTGCAAAGATTGAAATGCTATGTAATTGCTTGCTATTATTATTATTTTTTTCATTACTTTGATACCCAGTGATCTCTTTCAAAAAATATGACCCAATGTCATACTTGAACACAACAAGTCATTTACTGCTGTAATGCCATGATACAGTGGAATGGGCCCTGGGTTCAAATTCCACCTAGGATGTTGGCTTTATCTACATTACCCTGGGCAAGTCACTTAGCCTCCCTGGAACTTAGTTTCCTTATCTGGAAAATAAAGGGATGGGAAGGGTTAGATGGCCCCCCTTTTATTCTCCCTCTACAGCAGGGAATCTTAAACTTTTTTCTTTTTTTGCATCTGGACCCTTTGGGCAGTATGATGAAGCCTGTGGATGCCCTTCTCAGAATAATGTTTTTAAATGCATAAAATAAAATACATAGAACTATGAAAGAAATACATTATATTGAAATACTGTTACCAAAATATTTCAGAAAAACAAATTCATGAGTCTAAGGTTAAGAATCCCTGCTAGAGGTTAGTATGGTACTAGGTGGCAAAGCAAATAGAGCCCTGGACCTGAAATCAGGAGGACCTGAATACAAATCCAGACACTTGGCACTTAACTAGCTGTGTGACCTTAGGCAAGTCACCTAACCCCAATTGCCTTGTCTTCCTCCCTCCAAAAAGAAGAAAAAATAATAGACTTAATAAATATTTGTTGATTGATTGGGCCTGAGATTCTCTTTTATAAGAAATTAAATAAACAATCAGGAGAATGACTTTTTTTTCTCTCTTTTATGTCTTTCAGAGCAAAAATCCAGCTATGGGCAATATCCTCACATAGTCCTATAAATTCCCACAAATGCCCCTCCAGGTGTGCTGAATCTGTTCCTAGTGGTACTAAGTTTGGTCTGTTTGTCGAGCTCCTCTTTTCTTCTCACCCCTCATTCTTCTAGTATTAGCCCTTGAGCAATTCTCCAGCTTGAACTGAAGGTGATAGATTCCACCTTAGCCAAGAGACATAGTTTTCATTAGGACAGTATGTTTGATGACACACTTAAAGAGAAAAGGGCTGTACAAGAATCATCCTAGCTTTCCTGCAACTGGACAAATGAGCCTTGACCATTTTCCTTGGTAGGATAATCCAGCACAGGACTATGTGAGAGGTGGAGTTCTTCTCAAAGGTGCTAGACCTGAAATTCTCTCTGGCTGAGTTGACACTCAGCTAGCCTCTCCCTTCATCCACTCTGAAGTCCAAAGCTTTGGAGTAGTCAGTCAGTCAGGAATTCAGTTCTATTAAACATCTACTTAGTGCAAGCCAAGCATGGCATAGTATCTGGTAAGTTGGTCTTGGAATCACAAAGACCTGGACTCAATTCCTGTTTTTGATAACAACCTGACTGCATGAGCCTAAACAAGTCATAAGGTCTCCAAATGCCTGCCAGATGATTTTGGTGCCAGTCACTTTGGTTTGGGGAAAGGGTGGGGGACCTTCAGCCTCAAGGTCCCATGTGGCCCTCTAAGTCCTCACATGGGGCCCTTTGCCTGAATCCATACTTCACAGAACAAATCCCCTTAGTAAAAGAATTTGTTCTGTAAAACTTGGACCCAGTCAAAAGGCCACAGCTGAGAACCTAGAGGACCACATGGGACCTCAAGCCCACAAGCCCCCACCCCTGGACTTTAGGGGAATTTCCTCACTGAGAGTTCTCCACATCAATGAAAGATACCTCCTCCGTCAAAAAAAAAATTGATGCAAGCCCCAGACCCAGGGAATACAAAAGAAAAAAGACTGCATAAACTTCACAGCTGTTCCAGGAGTTTACAGTCTCTGAGAGAAGATCTGAAAAGATAAATAATAAATATAATACCTGCGAGTGCATGATAGGCAATTGGTGATATGCTGGATCTAGAGTTCAAATCTGCTCTCAGATACTTACTAGCTGTGTGACTCTGAGCAAGTCATTTTACCTCTGTGTGCCTCAGTTTAACCCACTGTAAAATGAGGCTAATAATATTGCCTACCCCTTCAAGGGTGTTGTGAGGCTCAAATGAGATAATATTTGTATGGTGTGCTGAGTAAGTACTCTGTAAATGCATTTTCCTTTCTCTTCCCCACCATCCCCAGTAGAATGAACTTGTACAAATGCCCTAGAGAAGGCTAAGGAGGGAGATTATACATTCAGCCAGAAGGATCAGGGGAAACTTTCTTGGAAGAGTTAGCGCCTAAAGTGGATCTTGAAGGACAAGAAGAAATCGGAAAGGCGACAAGGAGGGAATCTGTTCTAGAAACTAAGGACAGCGCAGCGGTGCGAAGGAATGCTCAAAGGACAGAGAGGAAGAGATTAAGAACAACATCTACTGGTCCAGTATGTCTGGAATGTAGAATAATATGAAATGAGGCTACACAGGCGGGTTGGAGCCATATGACAGAGGGCTTTCAAGGCCAGGCAAGAAGTTGGCATTTTTTTCCTGTGGATATTAGGAAGTCATTGAAGTTTTCTGACTACAGGAATGCTATGGTCTGATCTATATAGCAAGAAAAATAATAATAATAATAGGATACACATATGTAGCATTTAGCTTTACTTTCATTATCTCATTTAAGCTGCACAACAACCCTTTGATGTAGGTATACAAGGCATTACCACTCCCATTTCACAGATGAGGAAACTGAAGCTCAGAGCAGTTAAATAATTTGCCCAAAATTTGTCAGGGTGAGATTAGGTCTCAGGCCTTCCTAATATAACATCCAGTGCTTATATGGCAGCTGCAGGAGATTTGGAGACTAGAGGCAGAAATGCTAGTCAGGAGACTATTACAACAGTACAGAAAACAGAATAAACAAGCTTGAACCAGGACGGTGTTAGAGTAAATGAGGAGCAGGGCACAGATGTGAAAAATGCTGTAAAAATAGAACTGACAGGACCCAATAACTGCCTGGGTATGGAGCAGGAGGAAAGGGGAAGGACAAAGTTGGTCATAAGGTTGAATCAGGAGGTGAACAAGTGAGTCTGGAGTCTGGAAAGTGTTGGAGTCTTTGGGAAAAATAAAGAAATGTGGAAGAGAGACAGAGTCTGTGCTGGTTGGGGTGTTGTGGTTGCTTTGGATTTGTTGACTTGTCTGAGTTTGAAATGTCAACAGGACACCCCAGGGGGACTTGTCTAGGAAACAGATGGAGTTTTAGGACCAGATTTCAAAAAAGTTTAGGGATAGATAAATAGACTTGTGAGTTGTCTACACAGAGGTAATACATGAGCCCTTGGGAAATCTGAAAGGGAGAGAGTATAAGAAGAAGAGAGGAGAAGAAAGAAGAGGAAGGTAAAGGAAGAAAAGGAAAGAAAGAAAAGGAAAGGAAGAAAGGAAGGAAGGAAGGAAGGAAGGAAGGAAGGAAGGAAGGAAGGAAGGAAGAGGCTTAGAGGAGGAAGCAAGCAAGCAACTGAAGCAAATGTGCCAAATAAAAGCAAATTCTTAATTCCCAGATCCCTGATTTTCTTTTGCATCTGACCAAATTTTCTTCAAGTCCAAATGGTCTCAGATTCTAATCACCACTTTACTAGGGAGAACAAGACTGGATATGAAATCCAGAAGTAGTGAATCTCTGTCAGAAGACACTGGGGAAAGGTCTGACCTTGTATCTCTTTTTTGAGACTAAGCTTATTCATTTTTTTTAATACAATAAATGCACTTGATTGCTCTGCAGATTGATTTACACTTACCAGTAAAGATTAGAAACTGCTTCTTTCCCCCTAGACAGCTGTGCAACCTGATGAGCCTATAGAAGCAGGAGAGCACAGCTGGAGTCAGGGAGGGGCTCCAATTGTTAAATTTTCCTTGTGAGCATTCACACCTCTAAAACTGGCAAATGCTATAAATTGGGGCTTGATTTATTGTTTGTTGAGTGTCTGGACCTAAGAAACTGATAGAGAAAATGTTAATGACGCAGATTAAATTTTCAAGTGTCTCCTACATACTTTTTTTTTCAAAGAGCCAGTTGTTAAATACTTACCAGTGTACCACTGAATGAAAGTCATGCCAATTCTCACTGTAGCACATTATTTACATTCTTTTATTTCACCCGCAGGGTTAGTTTAGGTTCCTAGTACATGGCTGATCTCTGATTCCATTCTCTTTTCTACACTAGATCTGCCTTTTTAGTTCTTCTGCTCTGGCAATATAGGTCTTCATCGAATCTTCTTTAGATGTCCCATTCAAAGAGTATTTCCATTTCTGTTACTTGTTTGCAGTGTCTGTAGATGAATTGCATCTCCTTATCCTCTGGTTTAATCTCCAAATTTCTTACTTCCTCTATAGCTTTGTCAAAGCTATCTAGTGGAATCAACTAGCCAGAACCATGTTAGCTCAAGCACACATACCCTTAGCTGGTTTGCCTTGATCATAATTCCAGTGTTGAGTTTCATTTGCTTCTGGTTTCAATTCTTTCTGTTTATCTTATTGATATCCATTGGGTATATTGTTCTCCTGGTTCTGTTTTTTTGATTGTATCAGTTCACGTGAATCTTCCTATGCATCTCTGTGTTCATCACATTCATTGTTTCTTACAGTACAATAATATTTCATTATATTTATACATCACGACTTGTTTAGTCATTCCCCAATCCATGGGCATTTGGTTTTCAATTTCTTAAATACCAGTTATGTTCTGGGCACTGTGCTAGGTAGGCAATGAAGAGATCCAGAGACCAAAATGAAACATTTCCTGCTCTCCAGGGCTAGGTTTTTGTTGTCTTTTTAATAACAAATGGAGCTGCTTTTTTTTCCAGACAAGAACAGCCCAGCCCTGTGCCACCCACCCTCACCTCTGCCCCCACTGGTCTCCTCTCTGAGTTTTCCTTTCTTCTGAAAGGTCATAATACTTTGTCCCTGAGAGTTTTAGATTCTGCCTTTTGTATTGCTCACTATCTACAGACATCCCACTCAGGAAACTGCCCACCCTTCTCCCTGCTCAGAAAAGGAAGTGATTATACTGGGGAGAGGGGTGGTCTTATCTCCTTCCTCTTAGGCCATGGGGACAACTGATAGGGATCAGAGCTGGCCCCACTTCCAACTTCTAGACCTCTGTTATCTCCAGTCCCTAGCAAACCTTTTGTTATTTCAAGGAGACAGATCAGCAACCTACTATATAAACAGTCGCCAGAGCTGGACAGTAAAAAAAAAATTAAGGCAGCAGCCTTGCTTGTTGGACCCAGTAGCTGAAAACCATAGCAGATTCACAGTACTGGGTAATGCGAGGAGCTCTATAGCCACAGTGAAGTGAGCTAGACTGTCTTCTATACAGCCATGGGCGAGCCTCAGTTTGCTCATCTGTAAAATTGTACCACCAGTATGTATACTGCCTATTTCACAAGGCTGATGGATGGAAAGTACGAACCTAATTGCAAGTTATTATTAGAGTGCCAGCAATATAGCAATACGGTTATCTTCAAAACAAAAATAACACCTGGCATCTCTGTGATGCCTCACTCAAAAGAGCCTCCCCAGGGTCCTTGACAGAAGGCTGTCATTTCTGTAATCTTGCTCCTTGTCATGATAGTTTTGAGGAAGCTAAGTTATGTAGATAACCCTCAGCTTACAGACCAGGAAACGAAAATCTGGGGAGGGAAAAATCATTTTCTAGACACTAATAGAAGTGAATCAGCATCAATCTTGGTTCCTTCTTGGGCGTTTTCATCTGCCCATGTTTTTTTCATCTTCTCTCTAGAATGAAACTCGCAACCAGAAAAAAAAAAAAGTATGGCTACTTTTCTGTAGCTCCATCCAATGTCATTTTCCTGGTTATCTGCATAGGCCTACATATGTTACAAAGCCGCCTTTACTATTCTTAAGTACCAAGGCTTAAAATTAATATTTTCAGTGTCATTTCCTGATTTTCTTTTCTCTATCACAATAACATGTTCAGATTGCACTTTAAGGTGGGGGACTAAGGATGTGCATCGTTGCACTGACTGTCAAACGCTTTGGCTTGTTTTGTTAAGCTGGTTTATGTTGGGATGGTTTCATCTCTGTTAAGAGAGAAGGTTCACTGGTCGAGGAGAGAGGGGAAGAGTATATTCAGTAATAAATGCAAGCCAAGGTGAAAGCAAAATGCATTGATCAACTGTTTTAATTTAACAAAAAAAGATAACATGGTATGGCAGCCAAAAATCTTTAAAAAAATAATTTGTACTTTGCAGTTTACATACAGTGTGCTTTCCCCGTAACAACCTCATGGGGTAAGGAGAGGAAGTGATATCCCTGGTTTAAAATTAGGAAAATGAGGCCCAGTTGCTGATGTTCACAGGATGGTTAGTGTAGAAAGTAATACTTAGGGACAAATAACAAGTGTTGGAAGTAGGAGGTGAACTCTGGTCTCCTGATACTTGCTGGCTGAGTGATCACGGACCCTCGGTACAATGAATTGGATAACCTCTGAGGTTCCTTCTGGGCAGCCAGGTGGCGCCATAGTGCACAGAGCGCTGGGCCTGGAATCAGAAGACTCCTCTTCCTGAGTCCAAATACAGGCTTGGTAATTGTGTGACCTTGGGCAAGTTTCTTAACCCTGTTTACCTTAGTTTCCTCATCCGTAAAATGGGCTGGAGAAGGAAATGGGAAACCACTCCCGTATCTTTGCCAAGAAAACCCCAGATGGGGTCACGAAGAGTCAGACAGGACTGAATAAACAACTACACGACAACAACAAGATCCCTTCTAGATCCAAGACTATGACCCTTTGATTCCAATTTCAGTTCTGTTTCCATGCTTCCATGCTGCCATCTTCCCAACCCTCATTGTGGCCAGAGTGGAACAGTGGAAAGAGCAGTGAATCTGGGGTCCAGAGACTTGAATTCCACATCTGTTTTTAGGATCTCACACTATCTGTGTGACCTTGGACAGGTTTATTAACCTCCCTGAACCCCACTTTTCTCATTCACAATCTAAGGGGGTGTGACTAGAAGACCTCTGAGGTCCCTTCCAGTTTTGAAATCTATGACCCTATGACCCCAGTTCCCACAGCTTTTTAGAATTTTCAGAACACTTTCATCCCAATGATCCTAGAAGGAAGACGGTACAAACAGCATCATCCCCATAACACAGATGAGGAAGGTGAGGTACAGTGACAGAAGGTGACTTGCCCACAGTCATATCGCTAGCAAGTGGCAAAGTTGGCATTTTAGCTTCTCAGTAGCAGAAACATGGAATAAATCCTTGGCCCTCGGATTTATTTTATATTCTGTCTTTGGCTTGTCCAAGAGGAAAGAATGCTTTTGATTCTTTGCCTGAAAAATACTTTAATTACTTTTGGGCTTAGGGCTGAGCCGCTCTCCTGTTTGCGTATATCAGAAGTTGTTTTGCTGGACCAGTATCTGGAACCGAAATCGGTTCTTTGGCTCTGCTTTCCATGGGTGCTTTTGATTAAGATGTCCTGTAAACTAGCGTGCGATTCACTGAATAAAAGGGATGATGCATTGGAATGGACATGTTTTTGCAGAAACCATGGGCTTGGCTCCCAGTCCTAGAGGAACAGGACTGGTGATAATAGCATAGGGTGATTAGAAATGAGGACAAGAACTTCCAGAAGGAAGAGAGGGGAGGAGGGAGAAAGGGAAGGAGGGAAGGAGTAAAGGAGGGAAGGAGGGAAGGAGGGAAGGGGGGAAGGGAGAAAGGAGGGAGGGAAGGAAGGAAGGAAGGAAGGAAACAGGAGGGGGGGAGAGAAGAGAAGAGGAAGGAAAGAGGGAGAGGGAGAGAGAAAGAAACAGAAGAAAGAAGGACCTAGTCACCTTCTGTCCCCTACAAGAGGAACAAATCTCCACACAATCTTCGGAGGAGTATTGAGCCTCTAATAGAGAAATGCATCTGGCCTGACTATATTCAGGCCCTGGAAACCCTGCTAATCTCTTGCTGCATCCCAAACTACAATGGCTTAATAGCTAGAATTTCTCTAGAACTTAACATATAGAATCTCATTTCATCCTTACAACAGCCCTGTGAAGTAGATGCTATTATCACCCCCCTTTTACAGAGAAGAAAACTAAAGCTAAGAAAATTTAAGTGACTTAAACGGGGCCAGATCATTAAGTGAACTCAGGTCTTCCTGATTCCAGGTTCAAAACTTTAACCACTGAACCATCTACCCACCTCATCCCTGGCAGTACATGAGGGAAAACTCAGGATTCTTCCTTCTCCTTTGCTTGAAACTCTTGAAATTGTTACGGCTTGGTACTTCACCATTAGAAATAGAAAAATATTTTAATGCCCCTGGGATTCCCCTGCAATGGGTTCTCCTCCCAGCTCAATCTCCAGGAGGCTCCAGTCAGGGATGCACTCACAGAGGGTCTGTCCTTATTAGTGGTGTGCCTTGATAGGGAATGGGGATGGGGGAGGGGGCATTTAACCTCTCCATTTTCCACTTTACGTATTTATAAAGCACAAATGATAATACCTGCCTCACCAGGTTTCTGCAACATTCAGATGAGAACATGTTTGTAAAGCCCTTTGTAAACTTGCAAAGCAGCTGCATAAATGTCCATGACTGTTAGGAGCATTTGCAGCTGGATGCAGGGCAGGAATCTTTGTACTTCTGATAGAGTCAGTCTGTAACTCATGTCAGAATGACATCATTGTTACAAAGGGTTTCTTTTCCCAATTTTTTAACATTTTTATTTAATGTTTTGAGTTCCAAATTCTAAACCTCCCTTCCTTATCTCTCCCCTGTTCCCAGATGGTGTTACGAAGTTTTAACTGGCAAACTGGCAAATTCTTGAACCAGATTTATTGTGCAAGGAACAATTCATATTTTTCTGTGTATTAATAATGCATGGTCACCTTGACTTTTCACAACCTGCTAGGGAGCAGAATCTGGACACTTAAATGAATGAGCATTTCATAATTTTGCAGATATTTCCACCATGAACGGGGACTGCAACTTTTCTATGTGTATATGTATATATAGATGTGCAGTGGGGCTGCTAGGTGATACAGTATATGTCACATTCCATGCCTGGAGTTAGGCAGACAGGAGTTTGAACTAGCTGGGTGACCTTGGATAAGTCATTTCATCTCTCTTTGCTTCAGTTTTATCTACATAATTGGTATAATAATAGCCCCTACCTTCCAGGGTTGTGGTGAGGATCAAATGAGATGATATTTGCCAGATCCTTAGCCCAGTGCCTGGTTCACAGCAGGCGTTACATGTTAGCTAGTACCACTCTTGTTATCATTATTATATTTTCTCATCTTCTGTGATTCTTGGCCACGTTTTCCCACAGAACCTCAACAAGGAATCTCCCCAGTGAAGTGGCGGCCTGTGTCTCAATCATCCCATTTAGAGTGTATTAGGGCTTATTTCAAGCTGTTCATCTATTACTCCCTCCCTGTTGCTATGAGACTGGTCCACTTCCATTTCCTCGGGAATATTCTCTTCTATCCAGAGGTAGCATGTCATAGAGAAAGACCTCACAGTCAGAAGACATAGGTTCAAGTGAGACACACTGGCTGTGTGACACGGGGCAAGTCACTTTACCTCTTAACCTTCTAGACAACTCTCTAAGGTGGTAACTTTCAGAGTTACAACTCCCTTTCCCTTATGTCACTCACACACACACACACACACACACACACACACACACACACACACACACACACACTCTCTCTCTCTCTCTCTCTCTCTCTCTCTCTCCCTCTCTCTCTCATAGTTTGTCAGTTGGCTCCCAGACTAGCTATCTTTTCATTTCACACCTGACTGCTTTTCTCTGGACTTTGCCCCCAGGAACCTCATCTTTCTACATGATTACTTCAAACCCTGGAACTCATAACTTTTCAGTGCCCCCTGCTCCTGGGACTTTTCCTTCTGATTGGAGAGGGTGAGGATGAAGAGCTCCTCCTATAACCTTCATTTAAAGTGGGCACCCAAACCAGCCATTTCTTCATTTCCCACCCAGTTGCACTCCTCTTATGTCCTTGAATCAGATATCTCTCCCTTCCTCCACCACTTTCAGCATCATTTTATGTGTTGGCTTCCCCATCAGATTATAAACTCCTTGGCAGGGCCATCTCCAGTGGTCCTGATATATATGCTGCCACTGAACCCAGATGTCTCCAGAGGATAAAGTGAGGCTGGTGACTTTGCACAGCCCTGCCTCACTTAAATCCAATTCCCTTGCAAGTCATGGCATTTTCCTGCTGTCTTGGCCCTCTTTGAGAATGAACAAAAAAAACAACAACAATAAATGCCTTGAACGCAGGGACTGTCTTCTTTTTTTTTTTCTTTTTCTCTTTTTTGGTATTCTAGAGCTTAGTACAGTATTTGACACATAATTGGCACTCAGTACATGTTTGTTGACTGACTAGAAATATGCCACAGTCTACCTATGCATATCATGTATCTCCCTTCTGCCCTCTGGGTCACCCTAGATTCTTTAGAGACTGTGGTATATCAAGATTCCCAATAATACAGCATTACTTGAAGAACATTTATGTCGAAAAGATTGGGTTTTGTGCCCAGAAGCAGTTAGAGATTGTTGAAAACACTGGCTAGTTTTCCAAATGCAATCTGTCCTGTTCTTTTCCTCTTATTCAATTCTACGACCCACATCATTATCCATCTGTGGCTACTGCTCCAGAGATAGGTGCTGATGAATTAACTCAATGGACTGTCCACCCAACTGCAAGTTATAGTCTGGGCAATATGTATTTTTCCTTCATATAGATTCTTTTTGTTTTAATTGCTAGACCTATCCCTTTTGAGTAATACTGGATTTCATTAAAGAACCCTGGACCTGATCTGCTTTATTTTCTAGGGAACTGGGGCTAACTCATGATAAGACTACGAGGCAACTAAGTTTCCCGTCTCACTTATTATCCCTCTTCCCTCCCCTCCTCCTCACCAACCCAACCTCAAATCTTTCATCCTTGAATCTTGGGATCAACAAACTCCTTGGCACAGAAGCAAGTCTTTGTCACTTCCCATCAGAACCATCCCAGGATATGACAAGTTGGGGCAAGGGCTTGGGGTTCATAAATTTAAGGATACCCTCCCCATCGCCCACTTGCCAGCTCCCCATTATGTATTATCTTCCCCATTAGAATGTAAGCTCTTTGAGCATAGGGACTGTCTTGCTTGCTTACAAGCAAGAATGTGACATATACTGCATCACCTAGCAGCCCCACTGCACATCTGTAAACCCCAGGGCTTAGCAAAGTGCCTGGCACCTAGTAAGTGCTAATAAATGCTCTATCTATCTATGTATCTATCTATCTATCCATCCCTCCATCCCTCCATCTATCCATCTATCCATCCATCTACTTATTTATCTATCCATCCATCTATCCACCCATCTACCTATCTATCCATCCATCCTTCCATCCATCTATCCATCCATCCATCTATCTATTTATCTATCTATCTATCTATCCATGCATCTACCTATCTATCTATCCACCCATCTATCTATCCATCCATCCATCCATCATCTATCTATCCATCTATCTATCCATCTATCCATTTATCTATCTATCCATCTATCATCTATCTGTCTGTCTATCTATCTATCTATCTATCTATCTATCTATCTATCATTTATCTATCTTAAACTTCTGTGGGTTCTAGCTGGGTAGAGAATATCTCAAGGAGGCAGCAAGTGAGGAGGGAGTGAATAGACTTTCAGAAAAATCTAATGTTTATATACGTATACTCCGACAAGGCAAGGCAGATGGTACTATCCCTTTTTTCTATCTTTCCTCAGGCTGTATTTTGCTACTGTGATAATTATAGCTCCCATGTATATAGCACTTCCCATTTTACAAAACTTTCTTTGCAAGGCCCACAATGTAGGGCAGGTATTATTATCCCCATTTTGCAGATGAGGAAACTGAGGCTCAGGGAGGTTAAAGTGACTTGCCTAGGGTTATATTTTAAAAGTTTAAGAGACATACTTTCTGGTTAATTAATCATCTTATTAATAATGCTAGCATTTAATTTACAAAAGGAAGAGTCATTTGGCTGTCTCTCTTGAACCAAAGATGACTCATGGTGGTGAGCTCACAGTTTATTTGTCGTTGGAAAAGGGGGTGCACCTGACAGTGGAAATCAACTCTGATTAGTTAACAAGTAATGAGAGAATGAATATTATAATGAGAGATAGGCTTATTCTAATAAGTGTCTTGGGGTAAGTGATATTGAGCACCCAAATCTTGGTCAAAGAGATTTTTCAATATCCATATCACCCTGACAAAAGGGAGAATCCACATTTTCCCAGACTTGTCTGAGTCAACACAATGAGCAGGAATCCACCCATTCACCCAAACTTAGCATCATCTCCAGTCTTCCTGATCTCTATCTTGCCACTGGACCTAGATGGTTCTGGAGGGGAAAGTGAGGCTGGTGACCTCGCACAGCATCACCTTCCTGGGGTCCATGTCCTGGCATCACCTTCCTGATGTCCTGGTCCTCTTTGAGAATGAAGGACAAACAGCAGCCCTGGCTTACCCTGGCTGGGTAAGTCTTTGAGCAAGCATTCCCACACAGGTTGATTTCTGGATAAGAGAATGGAAAAGGGGAAAAACTTCGGCCCTAATTCAATGATTAGTTATTAAATACAATAGAAAAATAGTTACCTCTCTCAGTGGCAGAGTCTGGTCTTCTGACTCCAGTCCTGGTGCTCTTCCAATAATTTCATGCTACCTTTTTCTCTCCAGAGGCAGCAATGTGGGACAGTGGATAGAGCCCTGGACCTGTAATCATGAAGACCTGAGTTCAAATCTTACCTCAGACACTTATTAGTTGTAAGGCCCTAGTCAAGGCACTTAATCTCTGTAGGCCTCAGTTTCTTCAATTGTAAAACTGAAATAATAATAGTGCACCTACCTCCCAGCGTTGTTATGACATAATATTTTTAAGTGCCTTGGACAGTATCTGACACATTTTGTTGTTGTTGTTGAATAGTTTCAGTCATATCTGACTCACCATGACTTCATTTTGGGGTTTTCTTGGCAAAGGTACTAGAGTGTTTTGCTATTTCCTTTTCCAGCTCACGAGGAAGAGAGGCAAACGGTGTTAAGTGACTTGATCAGGGTCTTACAACGAGTAAGTATCAGGCCAGATTTGAACTCAGATCCTCCTGATTCCAGGCCTGGCACTCACCTCACTAGCTGCTCTTCCCACTTGACATATAGTAGACACTTACTGAATACTTATTTCCTTCATTCTCCTTAAAGGCTGCCTTTGATGTCCATTGTAACCTGATTTCAACTATGTATAAATTAAGGAAGAAAGTATGGCAACTTCAGCATGACCCAGGACCCCACACCCCACTCATCCTGTAAGTACAGTTAAAGTACAGGTGTATACAAATAGTGAGAGGTTCATTAGCTGCCTATGGAAGCCCTTGATGGATGCACTCATAGCCCTGATGCTGAGCTCAGAAACCCAGACTCACATCCCTGATCTAGAGGCCTCGGGTGGAAGAACTGAGAGCTGTGATGGTAAAGACTAAACACCTCTATGAGAAGAGTTTCGATAAAAGGCTTGAGGAAAAAGAGAAATTCTGGGTGTAGAGAGTGAAAAATAGTTCTGCTATAAATATTTTGATATATATGGAACCTCTCTTTTTGTTAGTGACCTCCTTAGAACATAGGCCTAATAATCCATATTCTGGGTCACGGGACATGGGCATTTTAGGCTCTTTATTTGCATAATTCCAAATTGCCTTCTAGAATGGCATAACTAATCCACAGCTCCACCAACAAAGCATTGGTGTACTTATCTTTCAACAATTTTCAGCAACTGCTCCAAGACTATTATTATTTTTTGTCATCTTTGCCAATTTGGTGGGCATGAAGTGCTTGGAGGTTTGGGTTTGTTTTTTTTTAATTCTCATTGTTTTTGTTAGTAATAATTCGGAGTAATCTTCCATGTTTACTAATAATTGACCCTCTTCTCCTGAGAAATGTTTAGTTAAATCCTTTGATCGCTTGTCTACTGGGAAAATGGCTTTTGGTCTTATTTATTTCTGTTACTCACTTACATATCTCAGATACCAAACCTGTATCAGAGGTATTTGATATAAGAATTTTTTCCACAGTTAACTATTTTCCTTCATCTCTTAGATGCCTTAATTTTGTTTCCCCCAAAAAATAATATATATAATCAAATAATATAAATCAAAATCAAGTCATGTAGGGAAAATAATCTTCTTTTTGCTACTTCTACCCACTGTTGAGTTAACAATTCATCCCCTAATAATAGCTATAAGGATATGATGTGTTTCTCTTCTGTTTTTTACATGATCTTTGGTACTCAGATCATGCATCCATTTCAAATTTATTGTAGCATATGGTATACATTTATTCTACATTTGATTTTTGCCAGAGTGCTTTCTAGTTTTCCTAGTGGTTCTTATCAAATAGAGAGTTCTTTCCTAAGTAATTTATGATTTGGGGTTAATCGACCACTGGCTTATTGAGTTCCATTATTAATTAACTAATAATTATTTTATAATTTATTTATATAAATTATAATTATTGAGTCCCATTATAAATTAATAGTTATTTCATAATAATTTATATATTTATAAAATATAATTAATAATAATTAATTAATCTTATCTAGTATCTTCCATTGGTATACTTTTCTATTTTTAACCAAAACTAAGCCGTTTTGGTGAGTGCTATTTTATAATACTGTTCGAAGCCTAAAAGAACTGTTTCTTCTTTACTACTCTCTTTTGCCATTATTTCCCTTAAAATTATAGATCCTTTGTTTTTCCAAGTGAATTTTATTATTACTATAAGTCTCCTGTTGGTTGTTGGAGAAGAGAGTTCTAATTTAAATATTGGAGTCTTTCTGGTTTCTACTTTTCTTTTTTCCCAATTATAAACTGAAATGCCTCCGCACAAAACTGGTACATGAGGCTCAAGTAGCAAAGTGGCCAGAAAAGTGCTGCCAGAGGCCATAGTCTGATTTTATAGAGTATTGCAGCTGGAAGGAAACACAGAGATCATTTACTCTGATCTCCTTCTGAAAGAAGGGGAAACTGAGACCCAGAGAGGTCAAAGAGCATACAGTTAGCTAGTGGCCAAAGCGGCTAAATAAAATCCTTTTATTAAGGGGATTTGTTCTGTGAAGGTTGGATTCAGTCAAAGGGCTGCACTTGAGGGCCTAGAGGACTACATGTGGCTAAGGTCACAGGTTCCTCACCCCTGGGCCAAACCAAGACTTCTGAATCCCAGTTTAATCTCTTTTCTTGTTATATCAAACTTCTTTTCATACCAAGTTGAACAACCTGAGATATGGGAAACAGATGGTGAGGAATATCATACCACTTCAATCTTTCCGCTAGAGAAAAATGTGTTTTTTTTAAGTTACCTGTTTTGACTACTCACATATTTCTTTGAAGGAAAGAAGGTTTATTTAGTGCAGGGCTGGAAAGAGTGTATGGTAAGCAACTTGGTTTCAAAGGGCATATGTTCATATTGGTAGGAAGTAGTCAATTGTCTAGTTCAGTCTTAGCTTAAGTTAATAGAAAAGAGGTGGAACTCCTATATTGTACATCCTGTCACTGACAGGTTGGGCTGTCAATCAGCATTAGGTCAGCTAATCACTCTTAGAATTGTTGCTTTCTGGCCTGAGGCTGCTTAACCACTCAACCTGCTGGTGTTTCAGCAGAGGAGAAAACAAAGTACTTGTTTTCCCTGCCCCTCTTACTCTACCACTTCCCAAGTAGCCAGCCCCTATCTACATTCTAAAACATGGCACAATTATTTCAAGGATATCATTAGCCCCAAATCCTTGCAAACTGCCCTGTATAACAAGGTTCCCTGCCCATCAAAGGCTCTCTCTGCCTCTTTGACTTTATCATCCATTATCACTTTTGCTGCCTTGCCCAGGACACAGCTGAGTTGTCCTTGGGAACGTCCTTGGGAATACTCTCACCTTGGGTGAGGGTAAAGCAAATATTTAGTTCAGTTCTGGCCAGGTAGATATGGTTTATGTTTTTGGAAAGAACTTTACAAGAAATTTAGTAACAGATTACTGAAGCATTTTAGTAACCATTGCCAATGAAATGAAATGATTTGTACACAAGCTTCTTATGAAAAGGGCTCTCTGATTTATTCACTGTTTTACACCTCTCAGGCCTTTCACTAGATCCCTTAATCCTCTTAAGCCCCAGTCAGGTAAATCTCTTATATTCACCTAGAGTAGTCCAATGCAGCAATCACTCCAACATCTCATCCAGTGAAAGAGAACCAACTCACTTAAAAATTTATGACAGATTTTTTTTTTGCTCTTTTCTAAAGGGCAAAGTGGGGTTATCATCCCCAAAAGACCTTTATTTTAAATCAAGAGAAAACTTTACCGCTGGAGTTGCATGTATCCAATAATGCTTCTGGGTGTATTTTCATAGAAAGCAGAACCACTTTGAAAAATTGCTCCTTTTGCTTTTAAGATGCCAGTAAACACTTCCCCAAGTGCAATAATGGGTTGGTCAATGGTGAGGTAGAGATGGGTGGGGGCACATTTAAATGGTTGAAGCATATTGTGTTAACAGTAATATGTGGTGGGTGGACACCCAAAAGTTAAGAACCGTGACTAACCCACAGAAATTAGAATGGAGCACAGGGTGTGATTCTAGAATAGAGCCTATTTACTAATTAAGCATTAGATTTTTGCTAAGGCCTACTCTGTGTTTGTGCCCTATTCTCAATACCAAGACATGAGAAATATGGCTCCTTAAGCTTACAATCTAGATGGGGGAAATAAAGACAAATGAAACAATTATTTCCATATTCTCAGCCAGTCTGTCAATAAGCATTTATTAAGTGTCTGCTATGGGTCAGGCACTGAATGTATTGTGGATGATTCCTCCAGTGATGCTATATTGCTGCTCCTCCCTAATTTCATAAATAGGCCTCAAGAGTTACTCAAAGCCAACAATTCATCCCCCACATAGGAAATCTTGCAATAAGTCGCCTGAATTTAGCATAGCTAGTCCTTAGAAATCAGAACATGCATTCTACCACCAAGTGTGTACTGAAAAGCCTTGATCATCTTATAGGACCTGCCAGTGTTTTCACGCTGCTCAAACAGCCTTCCAAAATCCATGGATACTGCCTGCCAGGAGGAAGCACTGAATAAGGCGAAAGACCATAGGATCATAGATTTAGGACTGAAAGATGCCTAGGAAATCATCAAGCCCAGTCCCACATTTTGTTTTATATTCATTGCCCAGAGAGGCCAAATAACTTACCTAGGATCAGTCAGTTAGCAAGCATTTGTTAAGCACCAATGTGCCAGGCACTAGACTAAGTGCAGGGACTACAAATGCAACCAAAAAGATAGGCCCTGCCCTCAAGGGGCTTGCATTCTAATGGAAGAAAAAGGAATCTGAAAAGGAAAAGTGGATGACAGTTGAGCCTGGGCACCCTCCTTAAATGGAGGTTCTGAGAGAAGCCACTTAATCCAAGAGAAGAGCTGAAGCTAGCATCTGAGGGGAGATTGCAACTCAGATCTTCCTGACTGTAAGTTCAACATTCTAACCATTATGCCAAGCTGCAGCCTATGCAAATAAAGTAATTAGAAAATAATGCAAGAAAGCACGTGACCAAATGATAAATGACACAGAAACTTGAAACATTATAGTATTGTTGTTCATCCTTTGTTTTCAAAGAGGACCAGTGACATCACAGGTGATACCTTGACTTGCACATGCATTGGATTTAAGTGAGGCAGAGTCACACAAAGCCATCAGCCTCACTTTCTCTTCCAGAGTCACTGAAGCACAGTGGCAAGACAAAAGTCAAGACAACTAGGCTGAATACAGTGGATGACAGTGGTGTCTTTGATGTCTGACCAAGCTCTAAGTCAGTGGTTCTCAACCTTCCAAATGAGGCAACTCTTTATTACTCGTATGTGGGCGTATCTGAATGTGTGCGGACCCACCTGGAGATGGATAGAGAAGCCATGTCTCGGTTCCTATGACCATCGGAAATATGTGTTTTCCGATGGTCTTAGGCGACCCTGTATGGCCCCCAAAGGGGTTGCGACCCACAGGTTGAGAACCACTGTTCTAAGCACTCCATAGCTGCTTTGACTGTCCTCATGGCTACTGGAACAAATTGTTCCCATTCGCCCAATCCACTGAGGGAAGTATTCACATGCTTGGGGTGGACGGCACCCTAACTCATCAACAAGTTTGAGGCCCATCAGTTAACCTCAACCTGGTTTAATCCATCTGCTGAAACAGTTTGGAGCCACAGGCAAGAGTTGTTAACAGAAAAAGGAGATATTGGAAAGCGTCATGGTAGGAATCGGGGGGAAGGTTTCATGACTTGAGTGAGGCCACAAAGAATAAGAAAGGTAGAACTGGAAAACAAAATGAAAGAGGAAGCAGGTCCTCCAGCCTTTGGGAACACTATACATCCAGCACTAAAAAGCTACTGTGCCTTTCTTATCTGAGTTGGACAGAGGAGAAGTAACATTAAGATGACCATCTTGCAGTAGGACAGAGTCAAATTAGTCCTTTCACTGTAATCGTGTTTGTTTTTGAAAAGCACATGTCAATTTAACATAATAGTAACAAAATTGTCCTCTTTATTTATGTCCCTTTACAAACCTCTTTTTGTTTGCTTGAATATGTTTTTTGTTTTATGGATATACTTTTAAAAAATTTTACATAACTATCACTTCCCACTAACTCACTCCCCAACCCTCTATAAAGGAAGCTCTCCCTTTTAATAAATCAGCATATGCTTTTTAAAAGAGACTTTTGGTCATTTTCAATAAGGGGCATATCTATATATAGCAAACATTACATACAGGAAGTGTAAATCTATTGTTAAGTTTTATGATGTCATTTTTTTTCCCTTTTCCTCCCCTAGTTGACTCGACCCAATGTGATAGGCCCCCAAGACATCTAAAATTGAAGGATAGGGGTAATTTTGGGGGATAAAAAGATAAACCATCTATTCCTATATTTCTTCAGTCTTGCCTGTTGAAAAAGGTCTGACCCTACTGGATTGTACCTATACAGTCTCATCAACATGTCAGGACAAGGGGGTAGGGAAGACCTGATGGTCATAGACTAACATGTCAAAGCTAGACAAGAGTAGAAAGTGAGCTCCCCCATAATAGTGGAGCATATTTGAGGAAGACTGCCAGACAAGCTATGATTTCATAGACATTCTTCATCTATTTCTGATTTATCTTCCTGTAAGCACCTAAGGTTCAAATCTTCCTCTCTGACTTTGGTTTCTGCTGCCCCATCAAGTCTCAGATTCTTGACACTCCCCCAAAACCCTAGTTCCTGAAAATAACCTGGTTTATGATTGAGTCACAACTTGAACCTCACCCATCCTTCTCAAGAGCGTTTGATCAGGTTCATTGGCTGATTGTACGAATCACCAGCATGGCTCTTGATCTGACTCTCCTTAGATAGACTTGATATCAGTGGGTTCTGATCAGAATAGTGGGGCTAAGGTTCAGGCTCAACATAATTATAAAGAAGCAAGAGAATCACAAAAGGAATCACAAGAAACTCAAGACTGAAAACATAGGGGTGAGGAAATAAGTTGAATAGCTGATGCTTCAGGGTTTTGCTGGGAGCCTGCTGATAGGAAGAGAGACAACGCTTTGCTGATTAGTTGGGAAAAGTCTAGGCTGGCTGAGAAAGCTCTGCAGTTGTTATGCTGATGGAAACTGAATCCTGCTGCTCTGTACAGAGCTAAGTACAAGGAGATAGCAGAGGAGGTATCAAGGGGCACAGACATTCAAGGATCACAAGTCAGACAGTTAAGTATGCACAAATTCACACACATGTGCATGGGAGATTTATGGCTTATTACTGATAAAGTGAAATGTTGATTTTTTTTTTTTTACTTAAAAAAAAAAAGCATAAGTCTCTGAAGCCAGATTTGAACTTAGGGCTTCCTGACGACAGGTCTCTACCCTCTACTACTTCCTAATTGCCTGTGTTATTTCCTGCTATTGCCATTTTATAATGGCTACTTATAAACTTACTATACTGACTAAAAGTAGGAGGGGGTCAGGTGGTTAGGGAGACCAGAATATACAATTTTAACAGAAGTGGGAAAAAAAATCTCTCCCCATTGGATTTGACTTCCCTTTTCTCCATCATATTTCACATATTTATTGCAGGCTACCTGGTTGTTATTGGGGTTTTGTTTTTAATGTTACTGTTGTTGTTTGGTTGGTTTTTACTCATGTTTGACTCTCTGTGACCCCATTTGGGGTTTTCTTGGCAGAGATACTAGAGTAGTTTACCATTTCCTTCACCAATCCATTTTACAGATGAGAAAACTGAGGTAGAGTTAAATGACTTGCCTAGGGTCCCACAGCTAGTATCTGTGGCTAGATTTGAACTCAAGTCTTCCTGACTCCAGGCCCAGTACTCTATCCATTGTGCCACCTGGTAACAACTTTCAGATAGCATAGAAATGGAGGTAGACAGTTAAAGAATTAACTTTCAAGTGTCACCAGTTTGGCTGCAGTCAAGAGGGGACAAAGAAGCTTTCTCCCCTCCACAAGCCTCCTCCTACTGGTTTAGAAGAGGGTCAGAAAGGGAACGATCAGACATATAAATGAAAAGTGGCTTCCCAGCCATGAGGGAAGGAGGAGAAGGAAGAAAAGTATGGGGAATTCAGCTGGTGTATCTTGCTGACTCCTTGATGTGCTAATTTCTCCCAGCTTAGTCCCAGACACACACACACACACACACACACACACACATCCTAGCAAGCAGAGGGAGGTCTTAGCCAGCATGGAGGGCCCATCTGGCCCCTCAGGGACCCTTTTCTCCATTCATCTGCATGGACACTTCTCTACAGCAGTGTCTTCCAGGTCAAAAGCCATGAGACCTTGGAGAAATCCAGGTAATGCTCTTATCTGCCCTGGGGGCAGAGATTCTCCATGGTAACAACTCTAGGACAGGGTCAATCTGCACCAAAACATCAGCTTATGTGAGTGTCCAGGAAACAACAGATTCTTATGAACTCCTTATCAATCCATGGTGGCATTTCCTTCAGTAGTAGCCTGTGATGCAGACATAATATTGATTATGAGAAACGATGTCACTTTGCCATTTTTTTCTAACACTTTCTGTTACAGTGATTCAAAAATAATTACTCAACTGCACAGAGAAAAATGTAAAAGATTGTACATGAAACCACAAATTCCATCTTTTAAAATCTGATTTTACAATGTGCTCAGAGACCCAGAAGGGACTTCAGAAGTCGTCTAGTTCAACCATCTCATTTTTTGTTGTTCAGTCATTTCAATCATGACCCTACCTGGGGGGTTTTTGTTTTGTTTTGTTTGCTTTTTATTTTTTGGAGGGCAATTGGGGTTAAGTGACTTGCCCAAAGTCACATGGCTAGTAAGTGTGTGTCAAGTGTGTCTGAGGCCGGATTTGAACTCAGGTCCTCCTGACTCCAAGAGCCAGTGCTCTATTCACTGCTCCACCTAGCCACCCCCATCTGGGTTTTTTTTGGCAGAGAGAGTGGAGTGGTTTGTCATTTCCTTCTCCAGCTTATTTTACAGGCAGGGAAACTGAGGCAAAATGCACTATGGCACCAGCTAGCTGTGCCTTCATTTTACCAATGAAAAATCTGAGGCCTAGGAATTTAAGTGATTGGCTTAATGTCAAATAACAGTAACAGTTAGCATTTACATAACCCGTTTAGAAGTGCTTTACAAATATTAACTCATTTTGTCCTAACAACAACGCTGGGAGGTAGGTGCTATAATGATCTCCATCCCCAGCTGAGGAAACTGAGATAGCCAGAGATTGTGACTTGCCCAGGGTCATACAGCTAATAAGTATCAGAGGATGGACTTGAATTCTGGTCTCCCTGACAGTGGCAGTTTGGTGGATAGAGGCTGGCCCTGGAGTTAGGAGGCTGAGTGCAAATCTAGCCTCAGACAGCTTCCTAGTTGCACGACTCTGGGCAAGTCATTTGCCTCAGTTTCCTCATCTGTCAAATGAGCCAGACAAGTTGCTAGAAAATCAAGAAAATAAGAACTCAAGGCCTGATTTTAACCTGATTTGGAGTCTTGGTTGATCTCTGAGATGTAAATGCTCACACTGAAAATTTAAGTCAGCTTATCCTGAGCTGGTTCAAGCTGCTTATGACTACTGCCTGTAACTCCTCCTACATCCCCTTCCCCTCTCCTCCCTCCCCCACACCTCCACTCCCAGTCAAAGAAAAAAAGGAAGAATATTTTCTCACCTTTATTTCAAAGATAAACCTGGCCTGTATAATTATGTAGCATTCAATTTATTTGAATTTTGTAGCTATTCCTTCCATTTAGATAATTGTAATAGTTGCATACATTGTTCTCCAGGTTCTGCTTACTTCACTCTGTATCAATTTACAAAAATCTCCCCATGCTTCCCTGTATTCATCACACTCATTCTTTTTTCTTAATTTTCTTAATAGTAGTTTTTCCAATCACATGTAAAGATAGTTTTCAACATTCATTTTTACAATATTTTAAGTTCCAATTTTTCCCCCTTTCTCCCTTTCCTCCCCCCTCCCTAAGATGGCATGCAATCTGATATAGGCTATACATAAGCAATCATATTAAACACATTTCCGTATTAGTCGTGTTGTATAAGAAGAATCAGAACAAAAGGGAAAAAACCACAAGTAAAACAAAAACAAAAAATGAAAAATAGCGTGCTTCAACCTGCGTTCAGACTCCATAGTTCTTTCTCTGGATGTGAATAGCATTTTCCATCACGAATCTTTTGGAATTGACTTAGATCATTGCATTCCTGAGAAAAGTTAAGTCTGTCAAGGTTCATCATCACACAATGTTGCTGTTACCGTATACAATGTTCTCCTGGTTCTGCTCGCTTCACTCAGCATCAGTTCATGTAAGTCTTTCCACGTTTTTCTGAAACCCACCTGCTCATCATTTCTTATGGAATAATAGTATTCCATTAAATTCACATACCACAACTTGTTCAGCCATTCCCCAATTGATGGACATGCTCTCAATTCCAAATCTTTGCACCACAAAAAGAGCTGCTATAAATATTTTTGTACATGGGGGCCCTTTTCCCTTTTTTCCATCCCATACACTCTTACAGCACAGGAATATCATGTGCCACAATTTGTTCAGACATTCCCCAATAGATGAACACCTCCTTTGTCCCTTGTTCTTTGCCACTATGAAAAGTGCTGCTGTGTATGTATACTTTGGTGTCTGTTCTTCCTTTGATCCTAGAACTACTTCTCTTCTTCCTCTGTAGTTTGATGTTTAAGCATCAACCTTCACTTCCTAAGCTAACAAAAGAAAATTATTCCCTTTCCTGAAGATAAAAAACCAAAGCTTAAGAAAACTGTAATGGAAAAAAAAAAAAAAACAACCAGCATCAGATTGTGAGTTCCTACTCTACAATTAAGTATTGGTTGTGTGACCTACAGCAACTCATGAAAGCTGTCTGGGCCTCAGTTTCCTTAACTATAAAACTGAAAAGCTTTAGATTGTACTATCATTAAGCTTTAAAATCATTATTTTATCACCTAATCTTTGTACCATCTTCTTTTCACAAAGTCCATGTCTAAGAAATTCTCCATAATTCAAAGAGGCTGACTTTTTAGTGCATTGATTCCAGGACACCTAAAAGTAATCTGAAAGGGTTAACCCCACCCCACCTTGGATTCCTGTTTTTTCTGACCTTGCTTTTAAGTGGAGCCTATCTCTGATGAAACACATGGCTACTAATAGGCTGACCACCTGATAAGGAGATAACTGTACTAGCCAGTCTTGAGAAGCCCTGCAGATAGCAATCACTGAAATACTTGGTAACCTGGTCTGTCTGTCTAGATGTCTGCCTCCATTCAGACCAAATCAGATCGTCTCAAATGAAGAGTTTATTATTAAAGGAGAATAATGGGGGTGCAGCACCCTAGTAGAACACATAATATTATACGTAGGCCTTGAAACTATTATGGTCAGGCTCAGCCCCCAAAGTGCATCATTAAAAAAAAAAAAAAAACAGAAAAGTACTAAAGAGGAGGTCCTAAGGTACAAATGACATCATTCTTTATCCACCAGTAGAGCACCGCTGTGGGAAGAGGAGATTAACTAGGAATTTCCCCTTTGAGTTTTACTTTTTCTATCTCACCCAGGGAAGTTTACCTGTGTGCCTGTAATATCATGCAGGGAATCAGTCACAAAATTAGGGCTAGAATCTCAGTTGTCCTGGTCCAGAATTCTAACCAGTCAATGCTTCTATTCTTCCAAATAATCCTTGCAAAAGTTTATAGCTTTAAATGGAACATAAACAACCTAATATGAACATGTATAGGTAATGGTTACATCACAAATCTTATTCTAGTTAAGTCCCAATTCTTTTCTGCCAAAGATTTCTGTGACTCTTCTGAGATTCCTTGGGCTACTTTCTTATTTCATATTCCCATTGACTTCTCTCTCATCCAAGCAAGTGTATGAAAGTTGGCAAAAGTCTTTATTTGCTATTACTTATTTTATCTTTACAATAGTCCTTTGAGGTAAGTACATTTATGTACCAGACTTGTGATTTCATTAGTCTGGGGAATTCCCCAAGAGGAAACTCCCTCTTCTAATGCAGCCCTACACCTGCTCAGCAATTTAAAGCCTTAGAGGGCTGCCTGGGGCACTGAGAGGTTAATTGTCTCACAAAAGGTCAGGCAGCCACTTGGAGTCAAAAGTAAAACTTGGATTCAGATCTCCTGGATTCTGAGATCAAATCATCTGCTACTAAGCCAGGGCTGCCTCTGGATACTTATTATACCTATTTTATAGCATGAAATCATTATATTATACTAAAGGTATTCAGTTACCCATTGTACTGATAAGGAAGTTAAGGCTCAGAAAGGTTGGGACTTGCTTAGGATCACATGGTTCAAAAGTGTCTGAGGTGTGATTCAAACTCAGGTCTCACTTGATTCCAAGTATAGTACTCTTTGTACAATGCCTCATTATTCCCCATCTTTACTTCCAGGGTAACTTTTCTATCCTTTACTTATTTTCCTCAATCTCCTTCTGAATAGGTATGGATGGAAATATTACAGCCAACTTCCCAGAGGTGCTCAGAACATACTCTAAAAATAAATATTGGCACTCACAAACCACTACCAGTTCATATTCACCTAAACCTTGCTAATTCGGATTAATGGAGGAAAGCCAATGCAATTCCACACCAAAAAAATACATATAATAGTTTTTACAAAGATAGAGTTTTGTCATTTTTAAGCATTCACAGGAGCTTGACCTAACTTCTGACAAAAAGAATGGGAAGTCCTGTTTTTAATTTTAATGAACAAATAAGACTCATTTTTCATTAGCAATATTGTGTCTACATATTTAGTTAAGAGATTAAAATCTTCCCCCAAAATTTTCTTTAAAGGATTAAAAATTTCCCCAAAAATCTTTTTTATGCTAATCAAAGTTCTTAGGAAGTCTACCATGATATACAGTAGAATAAATACTCTAGAGTTAAAAAAAACCCTGGGGTCAGAATCCTGCCTCTTACCCTTGGAATCTTGAGCAAATCACTTAACATCCCTTGCTCTCAGTTTCACATCTGTGAAATGAAAGAATTGGGCCAGATAGCTTCTGAAGTCTTTTCCAGATCTGTCTTCACAGATCATGTAAAATGATCACGTAGGTAAGATTTCCCTATCATCCTTATTATTATGGGGCATAGAGAAGATTTGAGGAGCAGAAGGATGATATCTATTTTCAAGTATTTAAGATGCTATCCAATACAAAAAGGACTAGATTTATTTTGCTTGACCTCAGGGGGGCTGAAGTAGGAGCAGTGGGTAGAATTTGCAAAGAAGCAAATTTAGATTTGATTTAAGAAACTTTTTCTAAAAATTTAAACTATCCCAAGGTTGAATGGGCTGCCTTACAAAGTACTGAGTTGCCCTGAGCTGTCTGTCATCAGGCAAAGGCTGGATGACCACTGATGAGAAACATCATAAAGGAGAATCTCAGTATTGTATGGGTTAAACTAGATGGTCTCTGAAATCCCCTCTGACTCTGAGATACTGTGATCTCTTCTGGAAGTTCTGGTCAACCATTGGATGGGCCTGAACCCTTCCCCTCCTTACACATCAGGACTATTATATGCCCTATAACTGATATGAAACTGAGCAGGCCTTCTAGCACCCTTCAGATCAAGACTGAAATTAGATCTGGGCCAAACCTCTTACAGTGCCATAAAGTAGCCTACTAAAATAAGCAGAAGAGGGAAGGAAAGAGAGAAGGAATGTTAGTGACCATTTACCTCCTGAATTCCATTCCTAGTGGATTGCTGCCATCTAACATTGTTTGATTGGTTTTATGGATGTAACTATAACCAAATCCCTCCTGTAGCACACAGACAACGGAAAACAAAGGATAAGAAGAGAATTAAAGCAATCGAAAGATTTCTTTTTTAGCTAGACCTGATGCTAAGTAGGAAAAAAAAAACATCTCCTTTCAAATGGCAGCTGGCCTACCTACACAACTATTTGTGTTGCAGGTAACATTGTTCCATATGATTTCTCCCTTTTGAATAACACTGGTTTAATGAAGGAGAAACTCAGAACGGAAGGGACTGAAATGTTAAACAATAACAAAGTGTTAAACAATCTTTTGGAATCTTAATTTCCTTTAGCCCTTCTCCTTATTCATGCTGCTCAACAATGGCTTACTGTTCCATGCCATCTTCATCTGCCAAAAAGAATCACGTCATTACTGAATCTCAGGAGAGATCTTGCAGGGCTTGAATTACTTACAACCTGGCAATAGTTGAGGCATCATAGAAAACCAGGACTGAAATGAACCTTGAAAGATCCAAACCCTTCCTCCAAATGAAAAGTTGTAAAAGCCAACTTGTCTTGGCCATTAACAAACAACATTCTTATTAGTATCGAAAATGAGGTTGAATGGGATGAAATGCCATTATAGTTCTTTATGGGAGGGTTCAAGCCAACATACATGCACACACACACACACACACACACACACACACACACACACACACACACACCCCTTAAAACAAATAACCACAGACCGGGAATAAAGCATCCTGCTTTCTTGTTCAGCCCATGGAATCTCATTTCTTGACAAGAAAGTTTATAGGTATTCTTGGATTTTTAAACATTCTAGTTAGTTTCTATGATTCCTCATCAATGGCAGTATTTGTGGGGTTTAATTTATAATGTAAACATATTCTGGGCTGATGGCATGCTAGGTTATAGCTAAATCAAAATGAGATTTTTTTTTAATTTAACAGGAGAGAAAATGTAAAGTAGGACTAGGGCATTCTGATAAAAGAACAGGAGAAGATGAAGAGATAAGAATGGATGAATGAGCACTTAGAAGTCTGCTGCTGAGGGAGCTGTCTGGAATGCCATTCACCCTGTTTTCAGGTAAAAGAAAACACAAAGTGGTCTGAGGAACCAAAAAGTAAGTTTTATCTGTTTTCTCAATTGCTAGGTCTACTTAATGGAAGACCTAGCTTGGGCTAGGGTGCAAAAAAAGTATGTTGAGACAGAGAGTAACAATTTCTCAGGTAGAAAGAGGGGGAAGGACCTGGGCTAGAAGTGCCTAGGACTTAGATGTCTGGCTAGAGGAAGTAATTTCCTAAGCTGTATGCAGGTAGATCTTTAAATTTTTCTATATCTAAAATTACCTAACTATATACAATTTGAACTCTGAGTAGTCACCTGTTGACAACTGCTGAAGTTAATTTTTGTGACCTCAAGCTGATTCACCTGAGAGTATGTTTCTACTATCATCTTGGTGTTGAAAGTAGCCACTATTAAAATCTTACCCTGATTCTTCATCATGCTGTAGAAGTGACATTAGGTTAATAAAGTCTATGCCCGTGGCTCACAAGCTCCACAATAGTCCTTTCAAGTTGGAGATTCATTATAAATGGACCTTGTGACTGACTTTGTTTTCCATCTGAAAACCAAGAGCTAATACCTAATAGATTAGTAATCAAAGGTTATGTATTATTTTCAACAGTCACTTGAAAAAGAATGCTCCAAATCACGAATAAGAGAAATACGAATTTTAAGAATCCTGAGTTTTGACCTTATAACACCCATAAAATCAGAAAAGATGATTGAAGACAGAAATAGTTAATATTGAAGGGATTGTGGGGAGACAAGCACATTGATACAATGTTAATGGAGCTACGAATTGGTACAAGTATTCTGGAAAACATTTTGGAATTATGTGAAAATAGTGACTAAGGTGTAAGAAAAAATAGTCTTTGAACCAGCATTACCATTTTGGGGTATGTATCCCAAAGAAATCAAAACAGAGAAAGTACCTCTATATTCCAAATGATCTATAATTTAATGAAGATGGGTATGGTCTCCAACAACACAGATTAGAACTCATCCAGGCCTACCCACCTTTGTGACTCTTATCCACATTATCTTATAAAACCACCATAGTTCACTGAATATGCTTCAAGCTTTACTATAGTTTTCTTGATATTGCACGGATACCAATGGAGCACATGGGTGACTGTCCTTCAGTTACCCCTCCCTCTCAATACATAACCAGTCCATCTTTCTTTCAGAGTCATGTATTTCTCTAATAACACCTTTTCAATCACTTCTGATGCATGAGTCCTCATTGGTGAAAGAAAGAGAGAGAGAGAAGAAAAGAAGAGAAAGTTAGGAAGAGAGAAAGAAAGGGAGGAAGGAAGAGGGAAAGAAGGTCTTCCCCATCTTCTCAGCTGAGATCCTTGCCTCATACATATTTCACTGAAAAATTGAAGCCATTCACAACTCTTCTCCATCTATCCTATTTTGCTTGGTTATCTCATTAATTCCCATGGATGCAATTATCATATTAATGCTGATGACCCTCAAATCTACTTCTCCAGACCTAACATCTCCCCTAATGTCTAGACTCACATCTCTAACTGCTTATTGGACATCTTGAAATCAACATGTCCAAAACTCAAATTCATTATCTTTACTTCACAATCACTCCTTTCTTCCTGATTTCCCTATTACTGTCAAGAGCACCTCTCAGTCCGCTAGTTTTGAAACCTAAGTGTCATGTTCAAGTTGCATCTCTCTCTCTTACCACACCATCTCCATATGCAGTCTGTTGCCAAGTCCTGCCAGTTTTACCTTTATAACATCTTGTTTGCTATCAACACAATATCATTCAGAAACAAGTACAACTGGAGAACTTCGCCATCTATAGAGCCAGCTAAGTGTGCAATGGATGAGTCTAGAGGCAGAAAGCTCCGAGTTCAAATATGACCTCAGACACTCACATACTGTTGTGACCCTGGGCAAGTCACTTAACCTCTATTTGCCTCAGTATCCTCAATTGTAAAATAGGAATAATAATTGCACCTACTTTCCTGGGTCGTTGTGAGGATTAACCAAGAGAAAGTTTGTAAAGCACTTAGAACAATGCCTGTCACACAGTAGAAGCTTCATCAATGCCCATTTCTTCCTTTCCACAGGGACTCTCTCTTCAGCCTGGACTTTGCCCCAGATCTCCTCCATCACCAAGGCAAAGATCTTAGAAATCATGTCTATCTCTGTCGAAAATTTTGTTAATATCCTGATAGTATTCATCAGAGTGTCACAGAAAAGAGTTATTTCTGCTTTTGCAATTTTCATGTGCTTTTATGATTTTGATGTATATGGGGGAAAACTTCACAGAGGAGAACCTTTCAGTTAATATTTTGTTCTTAATTACTAAGTTAAATTTTTTTTATAGTCAAAAAATAGTCATAGCACATTCTCCTATTTTCTACATGTCAGTCAATTATAAGATTGTAGATATGTTGTCTGTAAAATAATATTTGAAAAAGCCTACCTTTTTCATACCTTCATCAAGGTATAGGGGAAAGGGGAAAGTACAAAGAGTCCCTTTTTCATGCCTTCATTAAGGATGTCCTTGACGCATGTGGTGTTGTTGTTCAATCACGTCCAGAGCTTCGTGACCCCATTTGGAGTTTTCCTGGCAAAAATAGTGGAGTGGTTTGCCATTTCCTTCTCCAGTTCATTTTACAGACGAGGAAACTGAGGGTAACAGATAAGTGACTTTGCCAGGGTCACTCAGCTACTAAGTATCTGAGGACAGATTTGAACTCAGATCTTCCTGATTCTGTGCCTGAACTCTATCCACAGTGCCACCTACCTGCCCCAATGCATGTGTAGACCATGCTCATAAGAATATTTGGCATTAATTGGAAAATGGGTATACAGATGAGTAGTTATTAATGTTCTCTCAGTTGATTTATTTTGATAGTAATAAGGCATAAGTTTGTTTTATTTTCTATGTCTTTGATTTATCTTCCTCTGAGAAGGAGCTTGTGAATCAGCTCCTCAATAGCCTCAAAATTACATCACTTCCCCTGGGTATTCCTGGTGTGATCGGACTGCTTTTCTCACCTGTGTTTTCTTCAGGGGTATTTCCACTTTCCCATACAGTTTATCTGAGTCTGGGATGTGCCAACATTCCACCTTCACGGTTCTAATACTGAAGTTTGCTTGCTTTTTAAAAATCTTTTTTTTCTTTTTTCTTTTTTTTAAATTTTATTATAGTTTGCATCATTCATTTCCACAAGATTTTGAGTTACATATTTTCTCCCTCTCTTTCCCCCATCCACTGCCCCAAAACAGCCATCCCAGTGTGCCCCCCCTCCCCCAGTC
>CM053582.1:400010050-400041463 GCA_028627135.1 Pseudochirops cupreus | reverse complement strand
TTTTCTTCCACTTCCCTTATTTGGTTTTGAAAATCCTTCTTCAGCTCATCTCTAGCTTTAAGGCATTCTTCGTGTTTATTAGAGGCCCCTGGTGGGGGTGCTCTGGCTGCGCTCTCCTCCTCCCTCTCTCTCCCATGATCTTTCTTTTCCCCAAAGAAGGAATCAAGGGTTTGGGAGCTGTTCTTACTTTGCTTCTTATGCTTATTCTTACTCATGGTTCTTCAGACCGTGATTTTTTTTTTTAATTTCTGTGGGGCTCTGCTTCCAGAAGGGAAAGCTCTGTCCCAAATCGCTGGGGTCCTCCCGGCTGCTGTAGCTCTCAGGGAGATGCTGGGACTCTTCCTAAATACTTCCAGCTGACTGGATAATGAAGACTCCAAGACGGAGGCCCAAGACTGCGATCCAGATCGAGGCTGCTCAATGCGAGAGCACTGGCCTGAGAACAATCGCTAAGCCCCCTGGTGTCTGCAGGCGGCGGGCAGGAAGCTGCAATGCGGAGGCGGGTGCAAAACCTCTGCCTTTAGCTTTTCCTCTCTGGAGGCCTTTCGCTGGACTGCTTATCTCCCCCTTTTGAAATCCCCACTCGCAGCTGCTGCTAATCAGCTCACCAGAGAGGCTCCTCGCATCCAGCCACCCCCGGGGCACAGCCGAGGCTTCAGGCCAGGCTGGTTTCGGTTCGCAGTGCTGATATGGTTCCTCGTAGCCGAGCTGACTTTAGTGGGAAGTATCTTTGTGTGCGTTTTGGAGTTCTAGGATTGGTTTAGAGTCCTGTTTTATGGGTATTTTGGGGTGGCTATGTGAGAGCTGCGATATGTTGCTGTTGCTACACCGCCATCTTGGCTCCACCCCCCCCTTTTTAAAAATCTTTATGCATCTTTTCCATTTTAAAGAACATTTTATTTTTTGCTATTGCGAACTTGACAAACACCAACATTTCCACAAACATAGAACAGAAAATGAGGAATGTATATGAAATAGAAAATCTCTATTACATATGTGTTTTTAAGGATGTCATGTATCCATTGTGTTCCTTTCAAAGCTGCCCTACTCATCTCCCCCTCCTTCTGAGCTCCCTTCCTTGTATCTCTTGCATCTTGACACAATATTTTTTAAATGTTTAAATAATTCTCTTTTCTTCTTTTTTGGGAAGGGGAACATTACTCTCACTAGATCTTCTCCCCCCAAATTAAAAAAAAACAACTCCTACCTCATAACACACAAGCATAGTCACA
Source organism: Pseudochirops cupreus (assembly GCA_028627135.1). Lineage (NCBI taxonomy): Eukaryota > Metazoa > Chordata > Mammalia > Diprotodontia > Pseudocheiridae > Pseudochirops > Pseudochirops cupreus. The sequence goes on along the minus strand of CM053582.1, from coordinate 400,040,231 downwards.
CAAAACAAATGGACACATCAAACCAGGAATGGGGAACCTGTGGCCTCAAGGACACGTGAGGCCTTCTAGGTCCTCGGGTGCAGCCTTTTGATTGAGTCCAAGTTTTACAGAACAAATCTTTTATTAAGGGGATTTGTTCTGTGAAGTTTGGATTCAATCAAAGGACCACACTTGAGCACCTAGAGGGCCACATGTGGCCTTGAGGCCACAGATTCCCCACCACTGCTAAACCATTTCCAAAATGTACATCTCATTCTATACCTATAGTCTATCACCTCTCTGTCAGAATATGGTAACATTCTTTATTAGTCTTTTTTTTTCAGTGAAAATTTACTAGGTTGAAATTGGGGAGGATATAAAGCAAGAAGGATGGTAGGGAAGAAGATCAAAAGAGGTTGGGGTTGAATTCCAAAGTCATAAAGACATTAGTCATTTAGAGGCTTGGTAAGTGAGATCTCTCTAGAACTTCCCCATCTGTTAATTGATGTCTTCTCCCAAGCTGCTTTGCATATATTGTGTATTATCTGTGTGAAAGCCATTTCCCCCTTTACAATCCTCTTTATAACACTAATATCCAGAATAATTCCATGAATGCAGTAGGTGCTTACTAAATGTTTGCTGAATCAGTTTTATCTAAAGATCTCAAGTCACTTTTTAATTGTTATTTACTGTTTTTGAGGGGGAAAGCCAAGACACAGAAAAAGTAACAGGAAAAGAAGCTTTAGGGACACGTATCTTCTGTCTAAGCACTATTCAGAATGCTCTCACACGCACACTTAGACATAAGACTAAGACTTGGACCCTGTGCTATCAAAATTATTGTGCAAGTCGTCTAGACAGAAATGTATTCTCCAATGCTTCAAGGATATATGATTTTATTCATTTATTCCCTCTTCCCGCACAGATCACAACTCTTCTCTGCCTCAGGAAATGGTCTTCAATAGCTTTGGTCAAAAAAATTAATCACCAACCAACCAGGTGATAAGTTTCTAGAAATTTACCTAGGCTGGTAATTGGCTAACAGAGTCCATAACTGCACCAATATTCAGTTCAAGAGGACCCAGGAGAGCTTATGTTTCTTTTTTTAATTTTTTAATTAAATTTTATGTTTATTTTTGGTTTACAACATTCATTTCCACAAGATTTTGAGTTATAAATTTTCTCCCCATCTTTCCCCTATCCACCACTCCAAAACAGCGATCCCACTGAATATCCCCTTCCCCTATCTGGAGAGTTTATGGTTCAATGGCAAAGCCTTGGAAAACCCATGATCATCCCCACAACCATTACCACATTAATATTCTATCATCGATCTCCAAGCATTTATTAAATGCATACGACATACCTTAATACCCTGCTAGACACAGGGGATACAAAGACAAAAGTGAAAGCCCTTCCCCTCAAGGAGCTTACATTCTAGTGAAGGAGACTGCACGTATCTCTATAAAGTAAACATAAGGTCATTTTTGGAGGGAGACAGCAGCAGCTGGGGAGATTAGGAAAGGCTCCATATGGGAGGTAGTACTTGAGCTGAATTTTGAAGGAAAATCTGGCAAACCCTAGAAAAGGAGTTCTCAACCTTTTTTGTGCCATGGACCCTAGTCTGATGAAGCCTATACAACCCTTCTCAGAATAACATTTTTAAGCACATAAAATAAAGCATATAGGATTACAAAGAAAATCAAAAGATAGAAATATAAAATATAAATATATTATATGGAAATTATATAAATAAATAAAATATAGATATAATAAAATGAATATAAGCATGAAAATAAAGATGCAATTTTTTTTCCCCATTCAAGTTCATAGAATCCCTGAAATTTGAGTTCATGGACCCCAGATTAGGAGGCTTTGCCTTAGAAGTTCTGTTTACCCTTCAACTTCTAAATGATTTCAAGGTTGCAAAAGCAAAAGCATCAGGAAAATTGTGATTTATGGTTCTTAAGACATTTAAAGAATTCACTTCAATCCTTTGCAGCTCCAGGGTTTTTCAGTTACATTAACACAGCCAAAATACTTCAACCATTCTCCTTCCTCTGGCCCAGGCAGAGTAAACAAAGCATTTAGTCTAAGTACTGCATTTACATAGCCATCTGTTAAGTTCACCTGGCATATCTCAAAGATAGACATCTTTCCACTCTCAGAAGCTGAATCAGGCATTAGCAAAACCCATTAGCTGATCTAATGAAAATGGCTTTGAGAGACTAAGTATTTCTTCTAACCATTCATAATCAAAAATCATAATTTAAGGAAAATGCCTAGGATATCTTCAAAGACAAGGCTGCCTAAAATCACCTCTGCCCACTTCTGCTGCCACAGCCCAAAGGAGAGGAAGCTGGTATAATAATGGCTCAGGAGTCAGGATTCAAACTATACATCCTGTTAGTCACTTACTATCTGTATGTTCCTGGGAAAGTACTACTCTGTGTCCAGTTACCTCATCTGTAAAGTGAGGGGCTGCCAGTTCTAATCTATGATCTTTTTAAGGATTCTTATCTTTTGCAAGGACTCTGGGACCAAAACTTTGCTCCCTTACTCCTCTTTTGTACCCTTAGAAACCTTTCCCCTTCCTTTTTAAAATGGCAATGCATCTAGAGGAAAAAAACCTGATAAATAGAAATATGTACAGAATAATTATAAATGTGTATATATGTATGTATATGAGTGTACATACATATGTGTGTGTTTAATGGTAGCCATCTTTAGGGTGGGATGGGGGGAGGATAGAAAAAAAGGAGAAAAAAAGAAATTTACAGGATAATTTTCTTGTATATTTGAAAGGAAGAGTAAGTTGTGCATAATAGATTTGCAGTTTCATATACAATAATTTTTATTGTACTATGTTATGGAAATGCTTGTTTTATTCCATAAAAATATGTTAATATAATAAAAAAGAAATGACTTCTTAATGTAATAAAAATTAATAACTTCTCTACTGCATCTATACTTCAACTTCTAAATGATTTCAAGGTTTCAAAAGAAAAACCATCTGGAAAATTGTGATTTATGATTATTAACACATTTAAAGAATTCACTTCAATCCTTTACTCTAACCATGTTCTCCAGTGTAGAAACAGAGAAGCCTCTGTCTTCTATCTGTAAGCAAAGCTGAGTAATAAGAATCCAGAAACTTTCTCCATCCCCCCCACCCCCCCAAAAAATGGCCTAGTGTCAGTGAACAGGAAAGTATGTACAGGAGGAAGGGCGGATGGTGGTAATAGTCTCTAGGACCATAAAATGCATTTCATACTTGGAAACCACTCTCCCATCATGTTCCATTCTATAGCTCTCCAGGTGACATCCCACCTCATCCACTCTGTTCTGATTCCTTGAGTGCTGTGTCCACTGCTGAGGAAGTTTGGACATGTCCAGAAGGGGTTAGCCAGCCTCTCCTCAGAGCTCTCACCTTTTCTTTCTCTGCAGGCTCAAGGTACCACTTGTTTAGCAGTACAGCTGGTACAGCAGTTTAAATAGGTACAAGTTTAGGAACAGAGGAAGTAAAAATAGTCTATCAGTTGCATATACTCTATATAAATTCAGTGGGAGAAATGTTTATTGAAGAGAGATGAGAGGAAGAGGAAATAAAGGTGTGTGCGTTAAAAAAGAAAAATTACAAAATTAAAAGAGAAATGTTTATTGATAAAGTGGTTTATTAGCTTGGAAAACATAGTCGAGATAAACAAAGACAGACAAAGCAAGGAAAATAATGACCACAACAAAATACGATCTGGTCAGCACAAAAACAGTCAAATGTCTCCCCTTGCTTCATTTTGTAACCATACTTTGTTGTTCCTTCTGCTGTCTTTAAAGATGGGGTAGCGCTGATGAGAGTGGGAGAGAAGAGGGTCCAGTTTCCATCTATCTCTTGACTCTCTTCCAATCTCTTCCTTAAGTACTTGAGTCTCTTTGAGCTCTCAAAATTTATTCTGGGGACTGGGTACCTAAAAGAAGCATCCTAACCAATTGTTCAAGTCAATGGCTTCTTGTAGTCACAGAAAAGACATATATCAATCAGTTCTTGTGATGAGCTTTAGTTTCCAGTTTTGGTTTGTGATGACTGTTGTTCAAATTTTCTCATTTCTCAGCAGTGACTTATTAAAATACTTGACTTCTTTCACTCCCTGCCAAGCCAAGAATTTTCAAAGTACATGATAATTGGCTGGGCTAAAAAGAATGTACTCTCAGATTAGCAAAGGTACGGAGGCAGTGTGCTTGACTTAGAATCAGGAAAGATCTGGATTCAAATTCTGCTTCAAACACTTACCAAACACCTTAAATCACCAGAGTGATTTAACCTCTCTAAGCATCAGTGTCTTCATTGGTAAAATGGGGATAATATTAACACCTATTTCACACTGTTATTGTGGGGATCAAATGAAATAATGTATTCAAAGCACCACGAAAATCTTATAAACTTGAGCTACAATTATTGTTCCTCCTGATTCATAATCAATCAGTCCAGCAAAAATAAACGTTTATTATATGCTTTGCTGTTGTTCAGTCCTGTCCAACTCTTTGTGATCCCGTTTGTGTTTGGTTTGGTTTTGCTTGTTTTTTTGTTTGTTGGCAAAGACACTGGAGTGGTTTGTCATTTCCTTCTCCAGTGGATTAAGGGCAAACAGAGGTTGAGTGACTTGCCCAGGGTCACACAACTAGTAAGTGTCTGAGGCCAGATTTGAACTCAGGTCTTCCTAACTCCAGACCCAGCACTCTATCCACTGAGCCACCATCACATGCTTGTGGTTGTTGTTGCTGTTAAGTCATTTTTCAGATATGCCCAATTCTTCATGACCCCATTTGGGGTTTTCTTGGCAAAGATACTAGAGTGGTTTGCCATTTCCTTCTCCAGCTCATTTTACAGATGAGGAAACAGAGGCAAATAGTGACTTTGCCTAGGGTCACACATGTAGTAGGTACATGAGACCAGATTTGAACTCAGGAAGATGAGTCTTCCTGACTTTAGATTTGCATTCTTTTCAGCCCTCCCTCACTCAAATCAAAGTCTACTACAAATCATGTCATCATTTCCCTCATGTCTTGGCCCTCTTCAAAAATGAAGGAAAAACACAATCCACTGTGCTACCTATATGTTAAATGCTAGACACTTAAGAGGAGAAGAAGAAGAAGAAGAAGAAGAAGAAGAAGAAGAAGAAGAAGAAGAAGAGGAGGAGGAGGAGGAGGAGGAGGAGGAAGAGGAGGGAAGAAGAAAAAGAAGAAGAGGAGGAGGAGGAGGGAAGAAGAAGAAGAAGAAGAGGAGGAGGAGGAGGAAGAGGGAAGAAGAAGAAGAAGAAGAAGAAGAGGAGGAGGAGGAGGAGGCAAAAAAAACCCAGTTCCTGCCTTCAGAGAACATACATTCTAATGAAACAGACAAGAATTTTTTAAAAACTAGGCATCATACATACAATATGCACACAAAATAGATAAAAGATAACCCTAGTGGGGAAGGCTTTAGCATCTGGAGGAACAAAGTTCTCCTGTAGAAGGTAGAATCTGAGCACAGTCTTAGAGGAAAATATAAATTCCGAGAAGGAAGGGCATTCTAGGCATGGGGGACAGTTAGTGTGAAAACAGAGACAGGAGACAGTACCATTTTCCAGAAACAGCTGGGTTGTAGAGTATGTAAAGAGAAAAGTATGGTTAAACTAGAAAGGCAGGCAGAGAGCCAGGTTATAAAGACTTTTTTAAAATGCCAAAGGATTTGACGTTTAATCCTGGAAGTAACAGGGAGCCAGTAGAGTTTATTGATTACAGGAGTGAAATCATGAGGAAAATCACATTGGTAGCTTTGAGGAGAGGCGGGTAAGAACACCATTTAAGAAGCCTCTCATTAGAATGTATGCTCTCTGAAGGCAGGAACTCTTTTGGGGGGGGGTTGCCCCATTTTTCTTCATCTTCGTCTTGTTCTCCTCCTCCTTCTCTTCCTTCTCCTCCTTTTCTTCCTCCTCCTTCTCCTCCCCCTCCTCCTCCTCCTTCTCTTAAATGTCTAACATTTAAACATACAGATGGCACAGCAGATAGAATGTGAACCTAAAGTCAGGAAGATAGCAAAGTGGAGAAATTCTGGATGAGACAAATACTTCCACCCTAAGTTAATATTCCCAGTGGGTCTCCCTCTCTTTGTTCATCAAGATTTAACTCCTCTGATCTCCCAAAGCTTTGAGAGAATCCCAGTGAGTAAAAACATAAAACTAAAGGCTGTTTGCTTCTTTCCATTTATATTCTGATGGTCACTAAAGTAATAGAAAACATTGCAGTTACATTCTAAAGTAGAAGGGCATTGGTTTGGCAAGTACTCTCTGGGCTCACTATCTCACAATCAGGTTGCTACCTAGAACCTACAAAGTTCTAGAGGGTCTCAGATGGGCTGGAACATTTCCTTTCTAATGCCATTGGCTTGAGCCTCCACTGGTTGTGACCTCCCCACTGTTTCCCACCAATGAGTGACTGGCTTCTCAGTTTCATCCAATTAACATCAGTTAGCTTTTCCAAAGACAGTGAGAACAAAGGTAGAAACATTTCCCTCTTCCTATTTCCCTGTACCTTGGAGGCACAGGTGATCTCTAGGGAAAGTAGTCTCAGCCTAACCACAGTTTCTCCATAGCATTGATACCACCAAGTTCACATCCAAATGCTACATCACAGCTGGATGATCTCAGCTCCTGCTAAGCTGAGTACTGAAGGTCATTCCTCTATCCTTGGGAAACTGATTTTGGACCAGCTGCAAAGCCTGGCATGAACTCTATTTCAGTACTACCCTCCTAATTCCTGGATTCCCAGACTTCCAGAATCCCAAGGATTCTCTCTCCTGACCTTTTGAAATTCACAAAGTGAGAAAATCTCAATTAATCTCCTTTACCTAAAATGAAAGAACAGAGGCAAAGGCACTAAAGGAACCAAAGTCAGGGAGCCACAGGCCCTGTCTCATAGAGAGAGGGTCCAAGGCCTCTCTCTTCTTACAGTACTACATCTTACCAGATACCATCTTTGAAGTTGTCAAACCCAGAGAGAGATCCAATCAGGTTGTGGTTAACTAAACCTTTTTGAAGGTACCCTCTAGTTTCAGTTCCAAAACTGTAGCCAATCAGAAAGACTGCTATTTGTTACATGATTAGCACACAGAAACCAGACCAGAACTATGTACAGATCTATACACACTACAAAGTCTCTCCAAAGCACTTCCATTGTAACTGGTCATGATTCTCCTAGAAGGAGATTCCCCAGACTCTTCCACCTAAGGAATGGCCTCTGTTGAACCCACCAATGTACTCTGTGTAATCTTGTAGGAACTGGGCTCTTTGGACAATTCTCAATTTAATGGGAAAGGGATGTGGAAAGTCCCACAACCTCTGTATCAGTTTCTACAAGTAAGTTGACTTGAAAGCTATAAAGTAATGGACTGAGATAGCCTATTTGTTCATGCTTTCTTCCCAGGATGACCTAAAAAGTGATCCAATGGTGATACTCTAAGACATAATGGTCTCCATCTCCAATTTTCAGAATTATTTCATGTTTATAGTAGTCGTCTATTTACACCACTCGCTTCTGATTCATTGTTTCCCTCCAGAGCTGTGTGATTTTGTATCAGCAATGCAGCATTCACAGTGCCTACAGTAACTATAAGTATACTGATATGGTTATTAATCACAAAATTTAACAGACTCTCTACATAAGAAATATATCTAGAGCATTCATTTAAATACCAGAAAACTGAGTCCCCAAACCAGAAAGTCAAAGCCAATACAGTAGTTACAAAGTTGGCACACGTAGTTAAAGTAGTGAACACCCACATTTTCAAGCCTTCAAAACAGGACAGGCTACCTCAGGCAAAGATCCTCCTCTCCTCACACATGCAACTGCCCAGGGTCCAGGCAGCTTGCTCCCAGCAGCTCTGGCCCCCAGTAGTTCCCATCCCTGGCAGTCCTCAGCAGGAATCCTTAGCCGAGATTTGGGCCGGCTCAAAGCAAAAGGATTTCGTACTGCAACTGCAGCCGCAGCCTCTGCTGCCGCTTCCAGTCAGCACCGCACGGAGACTAGCTTGGTTCCAGCGTTCTCTTGCTCCACCCCTTCCTGCTACGTCAGCAAGTTCAAGGGGCATGGAAGATCTTCAATCCCAGTATCGTTACAGATTTCAATGACATATTTGTTTGAATCTAGGCAAGGATCCACCAATGAGAAGAAATGTGTCTGTACATGTATATGTGTGCCTTTGGATACGTATAGATGTTCTTAATCTCTGCTCTCCTAGAAATCTTTCTCTGGAGAGTTCTTCAAGGGCAGGGACTGTCTTTTGTCTTTTTTTGTGTCCCCAGTGCTTATCACAGTGCCTGAAAAGTAGTATATATTTAATAAATATTCTTTGGGGGGCAACGAGGTGGCACAGCACCAACCCTGAAATCAGGAGGACCTGAGCTCAAATCCAGCCTCAAACATTTGACATTTACTAGCTGTGTGACCTTGGGCAAGTCACTTAACTCCAATGGCCTCACCTCTCCCCCCAAATAAATAAATAAATGCTTATTGGCTGACTGACCAACAAATTTGTTCAAGCTTTGATCTTTGTAACCTAATAAGATTATAAATAACTGAATGTTGCTGATGTTTTCCAATTCCCCAAACACTTTGTAGAAACTGAATAGAATTTTTTGATGGATTAAAATGATTTTAATTTTTAAGGTATTGTTCTGCCCTGGTGACAATATCATCCTTGTGAAAAGTGGCTTCACTAGGGACTGTGGTGTTAATTTACTCAGGTTTTTTTTTCTGGTACACAGCATTTTAAGGCTCCAAAGAGAAGAGTTGAATAGGGGTGTTAATTTGATAACAATGTGATGGAAGTAAAGAGCTTTAGCATGTCAGTAGAGACTACTGGAACTTTGTTAACCCTTTCAGGCCCATAAATGCTTTCTAGGCAGCTACAAGGTGCAGTGGATAAAACTGCTGGGCTTCAGGTCAAGAAGACTCATCTTCCTGAGTTCAATGCTAGCCTCAGGCTTGTTGTTTGTTCTTCAATCTCAAAGAGGACCAAGACACAAGGAAGGTGATGCCATGACATGCAAATGAATTGGATTTAAGTGAGGGAGGGCTGTGCAAAGTCACCAGCCTCATTTTCTCCTCCAGAGTTGCCTGGGCCCAGTGGCAAGATAGAGATCAGCATGACTGGAGGTGGCCCTGGATGCAGTGGGAGACCATGGCCTTTTTAAGTTAAAGTCTTTCCCAGGTCTTAGACTGAGGCAACATCCATTCAGTGATTGTCTAGGTAAGGTGCTAGATAAGCTAATAAGGCCTCAGGTACTTTCTAGCTGTGTGACCTTGGGTAAGTCACTTAACCTTGTTTGCCTCAATTTCCACATGTCTAAAATGAGCTGGAGAAGGAAATGGAAAACCATCCCAGTATCTGCTAAGAAAATCCCAAATAGGGTCATAAAGAGTTGGATATGACTGAAACGACTCAACAACAATAACAACAATGTTTTGTAGGGGCAGCAGGTTATAGAAGATAAAGAATTCATTTTAGAGGCATGAAGACCTGAGTTCAAGTCCTGCCTCTAAGCATTCTCACTGAGTGATAACAACAACAACATTTATATACAACTTTAAAGTTTGCAATGTCCTGTTATCTCATTTTATCCTCACAATGACCCCAGAAGATAGAGCCTATTGTTGTCCTCATTCTACCAATGAGAAAACTGAGGCTTGGAGAGGTTAGTGACTTGTCCAGGGTCACACGGCAAGTGTCTGAGATGGATTTGAACTCTGGTCTTCTTGTCTCCAAGTCAAGAATCTTACCCATTGTACCACTTATTATGGGCAGTCATATAAGCTCTTGATGCCCTAGGCAAAATTCTATAATTTAATAAAAGACTCTAATTCACAAAACAGCCATTGATCTGAATTGGTAGAAGTAGATTGAAAAAACAAAGCAGAATAAATTTATGTCTAATACTTGGGTGTCTAATGGGTGTGTTGCTTGAGTCAAATCCAATTGCATTGCACTGAACAGAGTAGAAAACTACACCATACCTGAAAATTTGATGTATGTTGCAGAATTTAGAGCAAGTTCCTAAAAGTACAGGAAAGTATGTTCCATCTGAACCAAATTGATTCACCTGAATCTTACACCATAGAAACCACATTTAAATATATATGTATGTGTACATGTGCGTATACATATATATGCATAGAGCTACATATATACACATACATGTATTTCTATACATACATATACACATATGCATGCAAAGCTGCCAAATGGTTATTCCTCATGGTCGCTATATGACCAGCCACCTCCTCTCTTTCCCCGCCATGTTCTTTTTTTTTTCCTGGTCAGATATCACTCTGATGAAATCCTTGACATATAATTCTTCCCTAGTCATGCATTGCAGCCTGCTGACACATGCCATGTGCCTCTCTGTTGCCCTTTGGATGACCCTCAGTTTTAATTCTTCAGAGGCAGGTATTCCATGTCTTACAGCAATAGAGCATACCTGCGAGAATTTTTGTTTGTTTGTTTGTTTTCATTCTACCCTACAATTTCATCGAAGGCGGGAACTACTGATGAGGAAGCTACCTGTACCAGTGCTGATCAGAAACTAGGTCGCCAAAGTTAATGGAACTTGCTCAGAGTCACATAGACAATTGTTTCAGAAGCAGGTCATGAATCCAGGTCCTCTTGGTTCTGGCTGGCTCTCTACCATACCATGGTGTCTCCATCAGAAGATGATTTTTAGTAGAAAATGGGTCTTGGTTTCAGGGAGAATGTTAGTTATTAAAAAAAATAAACAAAAAAAAGCATTGTACAATTTCCCAAAAGCAAACCAATCCACCTTCTTCCTCCCATTCAATTCTGGATCGTTATCCATTTGTAGTGTGTGTCCATGATATACGTACTAATGGACCAGCTCTATGAGTTATCCATCTAACTGTATATACTAGTCTGGACAATTGATACTCTTTATCTACTTAGTTTGTCCTGTGTGGGTAGTTAGGCTGATTTTTTTTTTTTAGTAGATATGAATCTTTCTTAGAAGACTGCAGTATTCCATGGCTTAATGGAATCAGTACAAATCTTAAGATGACCTTAAGGACAGCTAGATAGTACAGCAAATAGAGTGTCAGGTCTGAAGTTAGGAAGACCTGAGTTCAAATTTGGCTTCAGAAACTTGTTAGTTGTGTGACCCTGGGTAAGTCACTTAACCCTCTTTGCCTCAGTTTCCTCACTTGTAAAATTATCTGGGAAAGGAAATGACAGACTACTCCAATATCTTTGCAAGAAAACCCCAAATGGGGTCACAAAGAGTCAGATATGACTGAAACAGCTGAACAACAATAACAAAATTTTTTATACCTTTCAGTCAATTGTGACTCTAAAGACATCATCAACACCATTCAGCTTTATAGGAAAGACCTAAGAAAACTGAGTGTGCTTATTTAGAAGTACACATATTGAAGCTTTTTCATTTATAAGTTTGGAAGCATTACCACTAAGAGCTAAACTTTATCCCTGTGGTTTAGGAGACAAAACTTAATAATTTAAAATAATGAGGTCAATTCTCTCTTTGGAGACAAGGGTACAGAGTAGAGAGTGAATCCTCAGCCTGATCTTCATCTGTCTTCATTTTTTTCACTCTCCCTTAGCTCCACCACAACCTTAAGAGGCCCTCTGCTTGCCCGTGCTGATGCTTAGAGGCCTAGTGTGGGATGGAGTTACTTACTGCAAAGATTCAAATGTGGTATTCTCCCTTTCCATTTATGCCCACTTCAGTCTGTACTTCCTGAAGAGCACAAACAGCTCTGAGGAAGCACTGAGGAGCCAACACTGTGATTGTTGGCTTGGCCAACAGCTCTAATTTTCTTTCTAGCCCTACGGCAGAGACAACACTGTTTTGTTTTGTTTGTTTTGGGGCTTTTTTTTTTGAGGCAAGGCAATTGGGGTTAAGTGACTTGCCCAAGGTCACACAGCTAGCGTGAGGCCAGATTTTAACTCAGGTCCTCCTGACTCCAGGGCCGGTGCTCTATTCACTGTGGAGAACATTGTTTTTAAAGTCATAGGAATTAGATTCAAACCTGACACCTCTTACATATATTACCCCTGTCACTTTGGAGAAATCACTTAATATATCTGGGCTTCAGTTTCCTCAACTGTAAAAGAGTTGCTCTGAGGTCCCTTCCAGTCCTAGACTGACTACTCTAGGATTCTAAATGACTCTCTACTTAGTGATTCCAAGTAGGTATAACCACCTCCTTTGGAGATACTACAAAAAAGACAAGATGGCGGGTAGATTCTACTCCCTACCTTACTTTAGACCTAGGTAGCTAATTTCCTTCATTTAATACGTTTGAATATGTTGTTGCTTTACAGATGTATGTGTATTTATTATATAAGTATTCATATACTTATATATTATATAATATATAATAATATATAATATAATAATATAATGTTATGTATTGTTATATGTGTATATCTACACATGTGTATAAATGTGCCTGTGTGTATATGTACACATATTGTATGCATACACACTACCTACGTGTATATTATAGATAGGTCTACCTATTAACAGGCAATTAAGTGTCAAAGGACAAAGAGTGCTAGAATGGGAGTCAGGAAGATCCAAATTAGAATCTAACCCAAGACATTTGCTAGCTGGGTGACTATGGATTTTCACTCCACCTCTTGCCCACCTCAGTTTCCCCATCTACAAAATAAAGATAATAATAGCATCTATCTCTCAGAATTGTTGTGTACCAAATAAAGTCATAAATGTGTGTATATTCATGTATGTCTATGTGTGTAGATATATATATGTGTGCGTGTATATATATATATATGTATATATGGATGTGAGATCATGCACATACAGATGTAGATGTCTGCTGTTCATCCTTCATTTTCAAAGAGGACCAATGGCACCATGGGGTGATGTCTTGACTTGTTTGTGAATTGGATTTAGGTGAAGCAGAGTTGCACAAAGTCATCAGCCTCCATTTCTCTTCCAGGGTCATTGCAGAACAGTAGAAAGACAAGTTGAAATGACTGGCAATGTCCCAGGGTGCAATGGATGACCTAGGTATTTTCCATATCTGACAAAGCTCTATGGCCTCCACAGTGCCTCCTTCAGCTGCCTTCAGAGCCATTGGAACAAATTGCTGTCATCCACTCGTTCCACTAGGGGAGATCTTCACATGTTAGGGGTAGACACCCCCCCTTACTCCCTGATGAGTTTGAAGCTGTAGGGTACCCTTAACCTGGTTTAACCTGTCTGCCAAGACGGTTTACTGGGGTGTGGCCACTGTGCATGTTGAAGCCTCTTGGAGCCAAAAATGAGAGCTGGATGTTAGGTAGACACCAAGGGCTCATGAGCAGCCCCTACACCAGAAGTGCTAATATATATATGTGTGTGTGTGTGTGTGTGTGTGTGTGTGTATGTATGTATATATATAATTTTATATATTACAATATATGACATATATATAATGTATGTATATGTGTGTGTATATATATGTGTGTGCGTATGTATGTGTGCACATATATGTAAGTGTTTTGCAAACCTAAAGCTACCTATCACTATTATTATTATTATTATTATTATACATAATCCTATGCTTTATCCAATCTGTGATCTCCTTAGTGTTATTATCTCTTTCACTGGCACAGATTAAATCCTTTCAGGCCTTCTCATCCCACTTGATTCCATAAATCTCCTATAGAGGTCCCACCCATTATGCCAGCGATTTTCCTCTGGTTCTTTTAATATTTTAGAAGGTAATTTCTTTAGGAGTATGTCAATTCATTGGCAAAGACTGGATAAAGACCACACATTATGAATGTCAATAGTTGAACTGATATTTCTAGATGGTCTAAGAACTGAGGGATTCTTAGTACCTCTGCTCAGCAGCCTGGTACAATGGAAGAGCTCTGGATTTGGATTTAGAGGGTTTGAGTTCAAATCTTGTCTCCTCTACTTACCATCTGCATAACCTTGGGAAAATCACTTAACCTCTCTAGGCTTCAAGTCCAAAGACAACCCTTGTCTTCTAAGAGTTGACCTTCTATTGGAGGAAGGTGACACGTTGTGCAGAAAGAGCTGGATGAGGTTCAGAAGCCCAGAATCTGCAAGATAAGATTAAAAACTAGAGGAAAGGCAGGCAGCAGAGTTTAGAGATGGACAGGGGTGGTATCGTAGTGATTGAGCCTACCCATAGCTACCAAGAGGGACAGCTAGGTGGCGCCATAGGCCCAAACTCAGGAAGACATCTTTCAGAGTTCAAATCCAGCCTCAGACACTTACTAGCTTTATAACCCTGAATAAAGTCACTTAACCCTGTTTGCCTCAGTTTCCTCATCTGTAAAATGAGCTAAAGAAGGAAAAGGCGAACCACTTTAGTATCTTTGTCAAGAAAACCCCAAATGGGGGCACAGAGTCAGACACGGCTGAAACAACTGAACAACAACATAAATGATTAGCAAGGCTTATCCTCAAGCAATAAGGCAGCCCACTGCTAGCTTCACCTATAACTGAAGATTTTCTAGGTCTGTAAAAGCTGTCGTGAAGAGTTGGACATGAATGAAATGGCTGAACAACAGCAACAAAAGCTACAAGACTCTCGATCAATAAGTAAATATTGACTAAGAGCCCACTATATGCCAGGCTCCCTGCTAAATGCTGGGGATACAAAAAGAGGCCAAAGAAAGTCCCTGCTCTCAAGGAGCTTACAATCTAATGGAGGAAACAACATGCAAACGAATGTCGTAACGCCAGGATAAATAGGAAAAAATTAACAGAGGGAAGGCACTAGAATTAAGAGAGGTTACGAGGGGCTTGGTGGGGAAACTGAGATTTTTAGGTGAGACTTAAAGGAAGCCAGGGTGGTTAGTAATTAGAAGAAGAGCATTCCAGGTATGAGGGACAGCCAGAGAAAATCCAAGGTCACCTCCATGCCCACTGAGGCTTTGTGAATAAGAATTCGTGGAAGTCAGATAGTGTTATTTAAGTTAAAAATGGATGCCAGGAAAAACTACTTATTTATCCCATAGTTACTATGGAGTAAATAAGCAGTTTTTCCTGGCATCCTTGCAAATAACTCTATATCCAGAGAATAATAGATCGAGAGGAGAATCAGGTGTCACGGAGGCAGAGAGCAGATACAGATTGAGAAAACAGAGATGTGAGAAGAAACAAGTTGTGGAAGAAATATGCTTCTCAAATGGAAATCAAAAGACTTCAGCTGGGTACTCAGTCAGGACCAGAAGCAAAAGCAGACTGAAACTTGAGAGAGAAAAATAGAACTGAGAAAACCAGAAGAGAAAACCCTGGACTGCCCGTTGGTCTATAGTCAAGAGAGAAGCAACCAGATCCATGGGAATTTAGTAAAATTATGCAAAGCTGAATTCTGATTCCAAGTTTCTGCCTATACACATAGATTCCTTCTTGGAAATGGTTTCCAAAATTAGAAGAAAAAAAAAACAATCACTCTATGCAGTGATCAACTGAAAGAACTGGAAACTTTTTTTCTACATAGAAGAATTAGAAGGAATATAATAGCCTTCTTCAAGTATTTGAAGGGCTATCTGTCACTTGGAAAAGAATTAGATTTTTTTTTTCCCTGCTGGGCCCCAACTGCCAGAATTAGGCACAATGGGTAAGAGCTACTGAGTCTCTGATTTTGATAGACTTAGTTCTTCTCAGCAATGCAAGAACCTAAAACAATTCCAAAGTACACATGATGGAATACGCCAGTCACATCTAGAGGAAGAACCAATGGAGTCGGAATGCAGAGCGAAACAGACGATTTTCTTTTTTGTTTTGTTTTATTTTGTTGGGATTTTTTTCTTTCTCATGGTTTTTACCATTCGTTATAATTCTTCTATGCAACATGACTGACGTGAAAATGTATGTGTGGAGCCTATATCTGCAACTCATCTTGGGGGAGGATAGGGGAGGGAGGGAGAGAAAATTTAAAACTTATGGAAGTGAATGTTGAAAATTAAAAATAAATGATTTTTTAAAAATAAAAATTAAAATGAGTTATTGAGTCTCCAGATAAAGAAAAGCTTCCCAACTTTTAAAATAGTCCTGAAGTGGGACAGTCTCAGTAATAATAGTAGCTAGCTCTTTAAAGTTCTATAAAACACTTTACAAATATCTCATTTGATCTTCACAACAACCCTGTAAGGTAGGTACTATTATGACCATCCCTATTTTACAGATTAAGAAACTGAGGAAGGCAGGATTAAGTGATTTACCCTGGGACACACAACTACTAAGTGTCTGAGGCCAGATTTGAACTACTGACTCCAGGTCCAGTGCCCTATCCACTGGGTTACCTGGCTTTTTTAGGTGGTGAGTTTCCCAACAACAGAGGTTTTTCAGTTGGGGCTGGTTGCTCATGTGTCAGGAATGTTATAGATGGAATTCCTCCTCAGGTACAGGTTAAACAAGATGACTTCTGAGGTCACTTCTAACTCTGCGAGTCTTTAATTCTGCATCTATCTTTTCCATCACACGAAAAGGCATAATTGAGGATTTATAACAAGGAAGAGGACAGAAAATAAATGGGTAAATTCTTGTTGGCAAAGGCAATGCTGGAAAGCCTACATCAAAGGGAAAGATTTTCAAAAGAATAACCAAGGGTGATGTTATCTGCCTCTCAAATTGGGATATTCATGTTTTCACACTTTCAAAATCAATATCAAATCAAGAACTATGCTTCCTACTATGGAAAAGACTTTGGGCTAGGTAGCAGGGGAGTAGGATGGGAGGAGAAGACACAAAATGTTCTTACCCTGATATTTTTTGGTCCTGATCTGTGATTTTATTTGTTTAGGACACTCCCAGAAAGGAAATCCTCTTTCCCAATGTAGCCTAGCAACTTAAACAATGTACATAAGGTCTTAGAGAATTTTCTTGGGGTACTGTGAGGTTAAGTGATTTGCCCAGGTTCACATGTTCCATGACCATGTGAGGTCAAGACTTTAATTCAGGTCTTTCTGAAACCCTTTGCAGTCCATGGATAGAGTGAGCATAGTAAGCCCTTTAATGTTTGTTTTCTTCCTTAGGCACAATATAGCCTCATATTATATATATAAAATGAGCAGTTCTGATTTGATAACCGCTAAGGACCCTTACAAGAGAAGCTTTGGTGGCTCAGTAGATAGAGTGCCAGGTCTAGAGTCAGGAGCACCTGAGTTCAAATCTAGCCTCAAACACTTACTAGCTGTGTGATCCTGGCCAAGTCACTTAGCTCTATTTCCTCATCTGTAAAATGAGCTGGAGAAGGAAATGGTAAACCACTCCAGTATCTTTGCCAAGAAAATCCCAAATGGGATCAAGAGGAGTTGAACACAACTGAACAACAACAAAATTCCAGACCCACAGGCTAGCTTTAGATCCACTCCACTAAACAAAATACAGAATATGCTCTAATAAGAGTATAAGAGATGTGAAATTTCTGCAAGAAATCCAGTGAAAGAAGGTTCACATCTGGCTTGAAAGGGGTGGAGGAGGAGGGAGAGTCAAGGAAAGATCCAAGGAAGAAGTGGTCGCTGAGTTGGATCTTGAAGGATTTAAAAAAGTAGAAATGAGAGGAAGGTAGGGGCAGGGCAGAAAGGAAAAAATTTCAGTACAAGGTAAGATCTAGAGGGTGAACTGGATGAAGCACCAGATTTGGAATCAAGAAATCTAAGGTTAAAAATACAAGCTATATGACCCTTAGTTTCCTCATCTGTAAAATGGAAATAATAATAGCACCTGACTCCCAGAATTGACCTTGTAGCTAAACGGCACAGTGGATAGAGCACTGGGTCTGGAGTCAGGAGGACCTGAGTTCAAATTCTGCCTCGGACACTTAATAGCTGTGTGATCCTGGGCAAGTCACTTAAGTCTGTTTGCCTCAGTTTCCTCATCTGTAAAACAAGCTGGAGAAAGAAATGGCAAACCACTCCAATGGTCACAAAGAGTTGGTCACAACTGAACAACAACCAACAACACAAGATTGTAAGGATCAAATGAGACTCCACATACATGTATATGTACATGCATACGTGTATATATTGTGCCTTGCAAACCTTAAAGCTGATACATAAATGTTAATTATTTTTAATTATTCCTTAGTGGGTGTTTGAATATAATGTCAAGCCTTACCACAGACCACTACAAAGAAATATTTTAAAAGTGTCTCATTCATTCTGTTAAAGGTCAGCTCTTATGCTTAATCCTGACCTAGAAGTGAATTCTCAAAAGTTAAGACAAAGGCCCACAAGTACTTCCAAAATTGAGTCTTTGTGAGGTTTTATGTTTCTTTCATGGGAGGGAAGTCTAGCCCAGAAAGACTCAACTCAAGAAGGTTGGCCACTAAGTTTTGGTTTTGTTTTTGTTTTTGTCATTTTGGCCTTTTTCCCACAGGGACTCACTATATAGGCCAAGAGGGTTTGAAGTACTCATGTCTCATGGTTCTCTCTTTTTTTTTTAAATTATAATTATTATTTATTGATTTAAAAAGGGCATATTACTGAGCAATATGCAGACTTCAAAGCTATCTTTCCAAAAGATAATAATGCCCCTGACTGAGCAAAATATAGACTTCTAAGATCTGTCTCCCATGCCTATGGTGAAATAATACAAGATTCTCTAATAAATGGAACCACAAAGATAACTTTGTTCAATGGACCTATGATGATCAACATTAATTGAGGCCTAAAATGAAGGTATACTCAACAAAGGTATTTGCCATTGTTACAGAAGATGTTTTGTGCAGAGAAATTTTCTAGAAAGGTAGAGTTCTAGATTTCCCTGTTTGTGGACAACACTGTGTTAATTTTATCAAGCCCAAGTACACTATGAGGCCTCATCAATCAAGTACAAAACCATTTTTTTAAATGGAATTTAAAACCTGTGTGACTTCTTAGACCTAAGAAATCACATAAGAAAAACATTTTTTTAAAAAAATGCTTATTATTCAGACCGTGGCATGTAGCTTGGATGAGCAATCCATTGGCTTAGTTTACCACAACATATATCTTGGATAGACAATGCTTTCAATGATCCCAAATTACTCTCTAATAGAAAAATCTATGTTTTTAACATCAATATTCTCTTGGTACTGACTAACTACAAATCACAGAAACCCACAATATCCAAAAAAAATTAAAATTGCAGGTAGTCTGAAGGACAATGGAGAGATACATAGCAGACTGTATGATGTAGCATATTACCAATTATAATTTGTTCACAAGAAGTGATATAAAAGATATTATCCAAGATGTATTATATAATTACAAAAGTGCTTGGCCCCAATACATGTTGAGGGATAAGGGAGACTCTGAGTGATACCCTGGCTGCTTTGGAGGATTAAAAGGACTAGAGGAAGATCTCTATAGTGAATTGGTCTATGGGGAACTAATATGAGGTTATAAATCACAGAGGTTAAGAAGATGTGGATATAATGGCAGAGGAAGTACCTAAGTTAATGAGTTTGTGACACCAATAAATTATTGAAGTATGGATGTTCTCAATGAAAAGTCATGGTGTATTTATTTTTTATCTCTATATGTGATTACAGACTTTATCTTGCTAAGTCTGCTAGAATAGCATTGCTGTCCAAATTGAAATGTGCAGTGCATCTTCAGAAATCTGAAAGACTTGATCAAGTATCAGGGCAACAGATTCTATATAGGTACCATGCATCGTTCATGGGCACATCAGTAATGTAGCTTACTGAAAACTGAGAGGATGCCCATCAGTTGGGGAATGGCTGAACAAGTTGTGGTATATGAATGTAATGGAATACTATTGTTCCATAAGAAATGATGAGCAGGTGGACTTCAGAAAAACCTGGAAAGACTTACATGAACTGATGCTGAGTGAAGGAAGACATTGTATACTGTAACAGCAACATTGTGTCATGATTAACTATGACAGACTTAGTTTTTTTCAGCAATGCAATGATCTAAGAAAATTCCAAAAGACTCATGATAGAAAATGCTATCCACATCCAGGGAAAGAATATGAAGTCTGAATGCAGATCAAAGTATACCATTTTCTCTCTTTTTTCTCATGGTTTTCCCCTTTTGCTCTGATTCTTCCTTCACAACATGACTAATGTGGAAATATGTTTAATATGTACACATATACCCTACATCAGATTGCATGCCATCTTGGGGAGGAAGAAAGGGAGGGAGGGGGAAAATTTAAAACTCAAAATCTTACAAAGTGAATATTGAAAACTAAAAATAAATAATTTTTTAAAATTAATAATATAGCTTACCAAAATTGAAAATTTATTTTTTGCTTCTGATTTTTATCCTGTGCTTGGAAATATTTTGATCCATCTTGACAACACCATACCTACATGCTTCATACAACTTAACTACTGATGGCTGACTTATTTGAACTCTTTTTTTCATCAATGGAATAGCTTACTTGGCTCAATGGTTTGATGCCTATAGCACTGGAGCACAGGTCGATGGAATTTCATCATTGCAATGACATAAAATTATCCGTTCCTTTTATTCCACTCTGAAATCAAATGGCCCCCTTTTCTTTTTTTTTTTTTCATAATTTCTGCATTCACGAAAGGACATTTTTCAGTCCTATTATCAAGGATTGTTTCTGTTGCCGTCGCTCCTTTCTTTTTCAAAAGTGATATTAGTTTGATACTTGTGAAAAAGTTGTCAAAACATATGTGATAAGGATACTGTACTGGCTCCAAGAGAACTTCAGCAAAATTCATTCCTAATTTCCCACCTAAACTAAGATCTTGATCTTTATTTGCTTTCAGGACTGGTTCACCTTGACAGGGTTCAAACCAAACTAAATAATCCTAGGTAGTTGCCCCATGCCATATTTTATAACCAATTCTTAATAGGTTTACTATTTAAGAATTGCAAACTATAAAACATTCATAGATTGATTTATTAAAGCAGTGATATTCCTCCAGGGGAGCATATAAGAGGATTTTTTTTATTAATTTTATCTATAAGAGGCCTCAGTTTGGGTTTCTGAGGAGGTATACAAGGCAATTGGGATTAAATGATTTACCCAAGGTCACACTGCTAGTTGAGCCAAAGTATCTGAGGTCAAATTTGAACTCAGGTCCTCCTGACTTCAGGACTGGTACTCTGCTCACTGCACCACCTAGCTGCCCCAAGGCTTCAATATTGTAAACTTGTCTGATTGATCTAGACAGCTGTTATCTATGGATAACATGCGGAGGTGTGAAAATATTAATTCAAACTTTTCCCTTCTAATTGCATTGCTAACTAGACTCTACCCTTTATCTGAAGTTTCCCAATACCTTCCTCTCCTGGGATGACAAACATATCCACTGAAAAGAAGAACACCAAAAACACACTTCATTTCCTGAACTGTAACTTCCAAGGTGACACTTTTTCTGAGAGGCATAATGGTTTGTTTCATCAACAATTAACTTAAATGTTACATCATCAAAAAATAATTCAAAGAACTCAACTGCACTTGGTTTCGCACTTTTGAGATTCAAAATTCCAGAATCCAGGGCTGACCAGTTTGGAACACTGGGCTGAATATCTCTTTTGATCCACTTCCTCTCTGTAAGGGCAGTTACTGTCTGCTTCTTTCTAGCAGGGTGTGATTCCACTTCACCTTCTTTATCAACATCAGAATCACCAGAGAATGTACGACCATGTAGCAATTTGCTTACTCTTGCTTTGTCTTTTTTTTCTGTTTTTCCATGTGATGTCACTTGGAGCATATTCCATTGACAAGATGGGCATTCTAGACCACAAATCCTCAGGATTACGGTTTTCAATAATATTTAAAAATTTGGGTTTTTTTTTTTCAGTTTTTACAGAAGGACCAACAAGGATCTGAGGTGAACAATCTCTTTTGAGTACACTAGGGACCTCTTCCTGTGGGCTGATTTCTTTAGAAATTTCTCGCTTTGGAAGCAACATTCCATCTTTAATCATGATTAGTTAGCAAGTTAAGGTTCCTAAAATTCTTCACTGCCACATTCATATATGTATTCTTCTAAGCTGGGTCAAAACATTGCCACTCTTCTGAAACAAGGAGCTGGGCTTCTTCCTCAGTCTTCACTGATGTCTGGGATTGAGGAGAATTAAAAACTGATACCACCATCTGGTCTCTGAGAAGTTCCTCCTAATGATGACAAGAAATCTGAGGAACAAAGCATTCTCTGGTAGGGGATAGGGATCCTGAGATTCACACTTCACCTCAAGATTCTGTGTCTCCTGGGATGCTCCTTGATGCTCTGTCTGAATGTTCTTCCAGTCTGTGCAAGAACTGAAATCTGCTGTCCAGGTTCACTCAGTTGCTGCTCCAATTCCTCCAACATAATAATTATTTCCTCTCTGTTTTGTGGGAAATGTTTCTTCCTGCAGGCCTGGTCCTCCCAGGGCAGGATAGTCAGAAATTGCTCCAGTACCAATGATTCCATAATCTGTACCTTTATATGCCTTAGCCTCTGATAGCAAAGCCTCTCCAGGCCTGGTTCTCTTCTGGTAGCAAAACTGTCTGAAATGTTGCTGAAAGATCTCCTGGGTAAGGCAGTTGTTTTCTGGTTGGCTGGATTCCTGTTCCCAAGTCTGGTCTTCTTCTTTCACTTTCAAAACTTTCTTCTGCTCCTCTTCAACTGGGACAGAAAAGCCTTCTGACATCTTGAGATTAAGTATCACAAACCCTCCTAGGGTAGCATGGTTCTTTCGGTGAAGATGTTTCCTAATTTGCCTTTCGACTCATATAAAAAAGAATTTATTAAGTGTTTTCAAGTCCAGAAGGCATAGGTTAAAATCAGGACAAATTATGGTTGTGTCACCCTGTGAAAATCACTCTCTCAATCACCACCCAATAAACTCTGTGGCTGGAAGTTGCAAAACAATTGTCCATCTGCATAAGTGGAGGGAATTTCCTTGCTGGGAGTTTCCCACACAGATTGAATCACAGGTGAAGACCACCACCAACAAAAAAAGTACCCAACGTAGAGCTAATGGCTGCTAGTGGAGAAAGGGGCCTCAAGAGAAATAAAAGACAAACTCCTTCCCGCAGTTTGCAGTCTGCAAGTGAAAAAAAAACAGACCAGTGAGAGATTGGTACTGCAGTCTGGGCAGGGAAGTGGGGCATGTTTCTGGTGATCTGGACTGAAGTTTCCTTTGAAAAGTTAGGTATCAGAGGAACCCTATCTTCCCCTTTCCCCAGCAGCAAGAAGGGGGAAGGGGAAAGAGAGAACTCGGTACGTGTGTATGTGTGTGAAAGAGCCAGGCTAGGCCGCAATACCGGGGAACTTGAAGAGGTTTCAGAGAATCAAGAATAGAAAAGCAGCTATTTCTGCCAGGAGAGATAACATCACTGTGTGTCAGGTGGTGTGGTGAGAGAGAGAGAGAGAGAGAGAGAGAGAGAGAGAGAGAGAGAGAGAGAGAGAGAGAGAGAGAGAGAGAGAGAGAGAGAGAGAGAGAGAGAGAGAGAGAGGTGTGTCTGTGAGTCCTTCTGTTCAGCTCGTTTTCCTTCGACACTGGGAGGAGCGAGGGGCGGTGCAGCGCTGCCCAGAGAGGAGGAGAGAGAAGGAGGAGAAGGAGGCGGTGGCGTGGCATGGTGTGGAGGCAGCTATGCACCGCGCCCCGCGCCTCCCTGCCCCCGCCTCGCTAGGTGAGCCGGGCAGCCAAGCGCCAGGGCCATGGCCATGGGCACCTTGGGGAAGGCGAGAGAAACTCCGCGGTAAGTGCGTGACCCCGGAATAGCTGGACTGCGGTGGGCTAGACACCCCCTTCCCTACCCTCCCCCGCGCCCCCTGACAGTCAGCCCGCCGCGTGCCAAGCGCACACCATGCCTGGCACTTAACTTTCTTGTTTCGGGCCCCTTTGCTGTCTTGGGGCCGCTATCATCAAGAGCCACCCTCCCTCCGGTCCCTTCCCCGCCGCTCCGCTCTCACCTTCCCTTCCCCTACCCGGGCTCTCGGGAAGATGCTGCAAGGGGGTGGTGGGCACAAGGTACCGTAGCAACATCTGTCCTGAAGCAACATCTGTCCTGAAGCCCCGGGGGCTGAGGGGACGAGGGGACAGAAAGCACGCGAAAAGCACAAAAGTGTCCTCCATTCCCGGTGCCCCACTCAGGAGTGGATAAGGAATGGGAGCTTTCTGGGGTGGCGGGATGCAGGCAAGGAACCAGGCTGCCAAAGTTCCCTTTACCTTTTCGGCAAGGGTCAAGATCAGAGCCAAGGATCATGCGCGGATCTCTGATCTCACCTGCACCCTCTCCGCATCCTCCATTGCTCCTCTTCTATCCTTCCTTCCTTCTTTCCCGGGGCACTTAGAGGACTAAGTGAGCTCCGGTCCAGCTCCCAACCTATGAAGTTTTCCTGGACCGCACCTGCCGCAACAGCAAGGTCCAAACGTCGCCATCTGGCGGCAGCTCGCGGATCGGACCGACCAAGAACCGGGACTCAGATTCCCTCCCCCAGAAAGTCTAACTTTTAGAACCCTTGGAGGTTTGTGCTGCAATGCAGGAGATCTGGCCCCCTCGCTCAAAAAGATTGCGATCTGATGAGGGGAGATAGAGAAACATTGACGGAAACCTGTCAACCTTTACCTCACCAACAGCTACTCAGATGTACTTAACTGTGAAGTTTTTAAAGCCTGGCAGCATGAAAGAATGAACATGAGTATACATAAGTGAGGGTGACCTGGCTTGGAGCCTGGGAGCGGACCGGTGGCGCCTAAGATACAACCCCCAAAACCACTGGCAACTTAAGCTGCTGCAGGTGTCAATTTACCAACAGCCCTCCTGTGTTAGGACACTTTGGCCCAGGAAGGACTTAGAAGGTCTTCACTACCCCCGTTGAAAATAAAGTTGGGGGAATTTCAGTTTTCCCATTACAGCCCACCTCCCAGATTCCTGGGCTGGACTTCAGACCGAAAGGTATTCCATCCATCCAAACTATCCCTAGGAGAGCCTACTACCCCATTCCAGAGAGCTGATCATGAGTATTGATTCAGAACTGGAAGGAACTCCTAGAGGCCACTGAACCTAACCCCGTCTTTAACAGATAAGACTCAGAGAAGTTTAGTGACTTGCCCATAGTTGCTCACACAGGGAATCAGTAAGGTGAGTGAAGCTAGGTGTCTTATTCCAAATTCAGGGCTGTGAACCAGTCAGTTCATATTTTCTGGCCAACAGACTTTTAATTCTTTAGTGTGACCATTTACACTAAGGAGCTTGATTTATTATTTTGTTGTTCCACTAGAGTTAAGAAAATGATGAAGAAAATTAATGCCGATTAAACTTTAAAATGTGTCCTGCTGGAGAGTAGATTGTTAAAACTTCTGGAATGTATCACACTTTCCAGATTGTTTTTAAGCTATCTTGGTGTGGTAGGAGGGAAGGAGTCAAGGCATTCTAAGTTCCACCATAATTTCAACTTTACCCTTTGTGGGTTGGACTTTGAAACTATCTTTTTGTCTATATTTAGAAGGTTAACCACCTTAGTGTCTTACGTAGCAGGATTTTTAAACCGTTCTATAAGTTTTTACAAAAGTATTGTAATCTGCAGTCATATCATAGACAGGGGACATGGAGAAAACAGAAAGATCCAGGGATTTGTCATGAGGCCTCAAATGGGGTGAGTCAGTGGGAAGAGAACCCATGTTTCTTGATTCATAATGTGAAGAACTCATTACTTGTCAATTTTCCCAGGTTTTTTTTTCCCTCTTGGCCCCTAACTGAATTTTGTAATTGAGGTTTGTTATCTCTTTTGCTGTCCATCATGCTCAGACTTTTGTTTCTTTAGTTTCTGCAGATCTTCTGTATTTCCCAGACATTTCTCTGTATTTTGCTTTTCATCTTTCTCCTTCAAAAATTGTTGGATTCAAAGTCAGAGGACCACTTGAGTTCAAATCATAGTTAAGCAACTTGCTATTCGTGGTTACATGATTTAACTATTCTTGGCCTTCATTTCTTTGTTTGTAAAATAACGGGTTGGATCATGTAACTTCTAAGGCCACTTGCAGCTCCAAGTTGATAAGCTAGGAATGACTGAAGAGCCTTCCTCTCCCTTTGAATTCCTAGTTTTTCCTCCCCTGATGCTTCCCAGCCTCTGGACTATAAACCTCTTCTGACTTTGATAACCAAACAGTTTTCTCCCATCAATAACTGTGGAGAACATTACCAGAGTGAAACTGCTAGGCCAAATAAGTTGAAACCTTGACTAGAGCTCTCTATTATCCTAAAGTTTTCAATGTAAAACAGGATAAGAATTAGGGGAAACCACTGCTTTTTGTACTACTTTGCCTGGCTAGACCTGCTTTCTTCTCATTGTACTAAAGACGTGGGAGGAAGAAACACTGCAGCCAGCTCTCAATTATCTGGGGCCAGGAATGGGATGGGATAGAGATAAATAGATAGTCAACACCTACGAGTAATCTGAAGTGAGTAGCAAATATAGTCACTTTTCATTTTCTCTGCACTAATGAGGTGAGTTAAGGTATGGGGAATTCCCAAGTCACTTCTATTTAGCTTTGTGGTATACTGTACCTGGATCCTGGTCAATTTGCCATCTGAATTATGTTCTGCTGAGGCAAATGCTTTGTTCTTTTCTTGAGAATATTTTGATGGGGGGGTGGTATCCCAGAAGTCTATTGGGTGCCATGAGAACCACAGTCCAGGATGATAAATTTTCATTGTGGAAGACACAGGTAATGAATGAGGTTATGGAGTCAACCACACTCACTTGTAGGTCAAGCCTCTTTTCCATGTGCATCCTCATCTAGTGCAATCCAGGGATGTATTTGTATATTTTCAAATTAATTGATAAAAGTTCAACTTTTTTCTCATCAATAAGTTATCTCAGAGCCCCCAACCCAGTTAATTATATATTATTTTATAAACTGGAGAAAACTCCCCATAAGCAGTTCCTTTCATCACTCTATGTCAAAACTCCTAATCTCTCTTGGGATTAACAGAACATTAAAGTTACTGACTATATAATTTACTAACAATATAATCAATAAGAACACAAAGACATAAACAATTATTTATAGTATTTTATCTGTGAGAAAGCAGGATGACTCCAATAATCACGGTCACCACAGATATTTTACTTCTGGAAACAGAGGTCCACCAGTCAGTTCACTCAAGATACCAAGGCAAGTCTCTTCTTAGGAATGTACTTTACTGTCTTCACAAGATAAAGGTTAAGACAATTCCATCAGGAAAGAAAGCCTCTCCATCCTGTTCTGTCTTCTCCAGCTTTCCTCCAGCCATGACAGGAAAACAGCTTCTTCAGCTTGCATCAGGCCATCATCACTCTTAACCATGTCCCTCCAGATTTACTCCCTATACAATTCTCTTTATAATGTTTCTTTGTAAAATAACAGCTGAGAAGTCTCCCAAGAAGCTTTTCCTTAGTGCCTTTCTATTAAGACTTAATGGGCAGAAACCCCGCATCTTTTAGATGGTATAGTAGATAAAGTATTGGACTTGGAGACAGGAAGATCTGATTTCCAATCCCTGTTTTAGGCACTAACTATCTGTGTGACACTGGGCAAAAAATTTAACCTTTCTGGGCCTCATTTGTAAAATGACAAGGTTGGATTCAATGCCTTTCAGCTCTGGTTAGAAGTGATCCTCCCTTCTTCCACCATCCTGCAAAGCATTTGGAATAGAATGAGCGTGTGCCAGATGATGGATGAACCCAGAATTGACCAAAATTCTTGACTTGATTTGATTGACTCAATTGACAGAATTGACCACAGACCACCTTCTCTCCCAGCCAAGCTTTTCCCAAGAACTGCTCACATGACACAAAGTGGTTTGATTTGCATTTTTTTTCTTTCCTTTGCTTGACAAGAAATTGATCTGCAATGAAATGGCCAAAAGGAAACAGGTGAAAAAATGCGATGGAGCAATTGAAAATTAGATAGCTCTGAAGGATCAGAAATTGATTATAATTTCCCCAAAGGATCAAATTTTCTTGGAAGCTGAAATAATTAATATTCAGGAGAAAGGCAGAAGGAGAGGCTCTAAGCTTTATCTTTAGCAGCCTCTCTATGAAGTCAACTCTATGGGGGTGGTTTTGGTTTGGGGGATTTCTGGTGGGTCTTTTTTTGTTTGTTTATTTGTTTTCCTTTTTGGAGGGGGGAAGGCAGGGCAATTGGAGTTAAGTGACTTGCTCAAGGTCACTGGGCTAGTAAGTGCTAAATTTCTGAGGCCAGAATCAAACTCAGGTCCTCCTGACTCCAGGGTGGGTGCTCTGTTCACGGTGCCACCTAGACACTCCTCTATGGTTTATTTTAACAGAAGAGGAAGCATAGTCAAAGAATTTTAGTTTCATACCTTTCTTCCAATTTGAGACCCATATTTCACTCATGGAATCTGAGTAGTTTTTCCCTCCTCTCATTATTTTGAAACTCAAAGGATCCACAGAACTCAATGAGTCAAATTCTTTAATAGATGCATGGGACAGATAGGTAGAGTGCCTTATCTGAAGTTATATAACTATTAGTGTGAAGACTAGAATATGAATTCAGTCTACCTGAATTATGGTCCTGTACTCATGTGCTTTTAGCTTCATGAAATCTCCAAGTTGGAAGATTCCTTAGCACTTAATTCAGCCTCTTGCCCTCGATCCTGTCTACAATATTCCTGACAAAGGGAACTTGTAGTCTCTCCTTGAAAACTCTCCCATCTATATCTGTTTCATCTACCATCAGAATCTGCTGGTCAAGGAGAGGACCTTGAGGGGACTTCACACCCTACCTATGTCAGTTTCCTCCTAGGGAGGAAGGAATGGGGGAGATCAGACCAGGAGTTTCACGTACATATTGAGTTGGCTGGGATGAAACTTCCCATATTATTATTTGACATTCCTTTATGAGCAAACCCCTAAGGAAAGAAGCACTTGAAGAAACTGACCCATTGAATGACCTCTTTCAAAAGGAAGAATGAAAAGCAAATGGATTAGGTCCCTTTTGTGTGTGTCTCTATTCTTTTGTCCTAGTTCTCGTTGCCTCCTCATAATCAGCAGTTTTTTATTTCTCTTCTTTCCCGGCTTCCTTTTCATTGTGTTAAATTGATGGATAAAGAACAACACTTCAGCCAGTTCTCAGTTATCTGGGTCCATGGATGGGATGAGATGGGATGGGATGAAATAATGATAAGAACAATATTTAACACTCACAAGCAATCCAAATTGTGTAGCCAACGCAATTACTTTTCACTTCTTCTGCACTAACAGAGGTGAAGTGAGCCACTGGGATTCCCCATTTCTATTAAGCTTTGGAATGCACAGTTCGATTTTTGTCCCTATCCCTCACACCCCTGCCCCCTTCCCTGGAAGATTTATCTTCTTAATTATGTTCTATTTATGATAATAATTATACTCAAATATTCCTTCATGATAGGGAGGTAGCCCAGAAGCTTCCTGAGTATCAGGAAGAAAACAATTCAGGAGAGATTTTCAGAGTGAGTGGGTCCATAGGAGGAATGACTACAAACCTGGCTGAATCCCTCAGAACTAACATTACTTTGCTAAGATCTTTCACACCGCAGAGGCAAAGTTGAACTAAAAAAAAAAATTCATAACAATGTCTTGTATACTGTAGTGCTCAGTAAATAATTATTGATTTTTGCTTGATTGAATGGATCCCAGCCTGAGCCACTCTCAGTAACATAGATTCTGGATTGTGTTGGAACCAGGTTCAACCAGCTTTTGGGAGCCATTTGTTAAATTCTCAGTGTGATCATTTACACCTTTGTTGTTGCTCAGTCATGTCCAGTTCTCCAGGATGCCATCTGGGGTTTTCTTGGCAAAGATACTGAAGTGTTTTGTCATTTCCTTCTCCAACTCCTTCTATAGATGAAGAAAGTGAGGCAAAGAAGGTTAAGTGACTTGCCCAGGGACCAAAGCTAGGAAGTGTCTGAGGCCAGATATGAACTCAAGAAGATGAGTCTTCCTGACTCCAGGCCCAGCACGCTATCTACTGTGCCACCTAGCTGCCCCATTTACACCTTGGAAATTGGTAAATCAGGGCTTGATTTATAGTCCAGATTGAAGAAGGTGTTAATGATGCAGATTAAACTTAAAAATGTGTTGTGTATACATTTTTCCCCAAAAACCAGTTGTTAAATATCTACCAACATCTCAATGCAGAAAATCTATGTCAGCCTTTAAACAGACTGTCTAAATGAAATCT